>LR738715.1:598924704-598942441 GCA_902687465.1 Secale cereale | reverse complement strand
CTAGGCCCATCCCCGGCCCGCTTGGGCTCCGATCCGGGCCCGAGCCGAGCCGCCGCCAACCGCCGCCCGCACGCGCACAGGGCCCCGATTCCCCCCGCTCCTCCCACAGCTCGTCTTGAGCGCCGCCTGAGCCGTCGCCGGCTGGTTCCACCGGCGAGCCGCCGTCGAAGGTCCCCGCCACCGCCGCAGTTGAGTGCCCTGACCGTCCCATTCCATTCCTTGCTCTCCTTCCGATCTTACTCCTCCCGGCCTCTCGCTTCTCTTGCTGCAGGAGCACCGCAGCCATGGTGCCACCCCTGCCACCTCCCAACGCCGGCCATATGGGGCCCGAGCCCCTCTTCCTTCGGCGGATCTGGGAACCCATCCTTGGATCTCCCCATTTCGGGCCTCTCCTCCCTCGCCGGTGCCTCGCCCCACCGACCTCCAGCAGGAGCCCGCCGCCGCCATGGTTCCGTTCGGGAGCGGGCAAAGGAGCTGCTGCTCCCGTGCGCCTCGCCTGGGCCGAGCCAGGCCGCGAGGCCCAGCCACATCCGCCGGCCCAGCTCCTCCCTCTGGCCCAGCTGGCCGGCCCGCCTCCGTCTCCCCGGCCTGCCTCCTCCAGATCTGGGCCGAAGCCCATGGGTGAGCCTCCCCTCCTAAATCCCGCCCAGTGCACCATTTAGTATCTAGCGCTCGTTGTTTTTTTCAGTAAAATCTGCTAAGTCCTTTTTCTGTCAATTTAATGTTGCATCTTTGACTGCTTGTAATTAATTGTGTGCTTGTCCAAATTGAGTGAATGAGATGTCAAAATGATCGTGGTGATATGTTCTACACTTTGTTCCATTGTGCCATGCTCTTTTGAGTTCATCTAGATGCTTAAATCTCTGTTGCAAGAATGCTACTTGTTATAAACTGGTGCTACTTGTTATTTTGTTGCCATGTTTGTGATATGATAACTTGGTGCATGTTTATCCAAATGATGCAAATGATATGTCAAAATGTTCATCATGAGATGCTCTACATGTTGGTTGCTATAGCATGCTTGTTTGAGTTCATATTGCCATGTTTATCCCTGTTGCAAAAGTGCATGTGGCTGTTAGGTTTTGTAACTTGTTACGAGATGCCTAGTTGAGGAGCTCGTTGCTATTGTTGTGTTTGTTCCCTTGTCACATGCCTTGATGTTTTAGAATCTCCATGATGTGTTCTTTGCTGTGGTGCAAACCATTTCCTATGATATGCCTTGAGGTGACTTAAACATGCTTGCAAACATGCCATGTTGTTATTGTTGTTTTAACACTTGGTGAAATTTCAATAAGTCTGGAATCTGTAATATCCTGATGCTATGTTTGCTTGATGCCCTAGGTAAATCCATGTAAGTTTTGGGGTGGCCTTTGATCATTCCTTGTTGTATATGTTGTTTTCTATCCATTCATGCCCTTACTTTCTCTTTTGCCTTGCTGTAGCTTATTTGATTCTTGCTCCCAAGTTGCTATAAAATATTGTTGTCAGATTTTAGTATCATGATCAAAATGTTGTAGCTTGTTGCTATTGATCCATGCCTCCTATGGAGTTGCTCCAATGGAGCTGTTTGTTGTAGGATATGTCTACTTCATGTCCATGCTTCTTGGCACCATGTTTCAGTCTAGTATCATATATTTACCTTGCTCCAAAGTTGCTATGTGGCTGTTAACTTCAGCTTGTTGTTATATCTTGTTTCATGTGTATCTTTTAGCCCGTTGCTCCGTTTGGAGTGTTCCTTATATGAAACTTGTGTGATTTTGCATGTAGAATCATAATATAATGTTGTTTTCATGTTTGGAGTGAGTTTGCTGGATGTTTGGGTGCACCTTGCACCGTTTCCATGCTTGTCTTGTTTTGCTCATATCTTCTAGGCCGTAGCTCCGAATTAAACAAACTTTATATGAAACTTGACTAGAATTTCGTGTAGATCATCATGGTGCATGTTAAATTGCTGTTTAACAACTTTAACTTAAGGTTTGTTCATATCTGCACTAATTTCAAACTATGCATATGAGGACTTACTGGATTTGTCTTAAGTAGCTTCCGGCCTCATTTAAACTTGTTGTTCTTATGTTGCTTCTCTATGCTTCCTACCTTGTCATGTTTGGCATCCTATATGGATCTGTCTTGCATCCTACTTGCTTGAGCTTATTGTCTTGTTCTTGTGTTGTTCTGGTGTGCTTCCTATGTTGTCATGTAATGCATCCTAAGTGCACCTTCAGTGCATCCTACCTTGCCATGTTATGCTTCCTGTAAAGACTTGTTGTGCTTCCTGTATAGACTTGTCATGCATCATACCTTGCCATGTATTGCATCATATATAAACTTGTGTTGTTTTTCTGTGCTTCCTACCTTGTCATGTATTGCTTCCTGTATAGACTTGTCATGCATCATACCTTGCCATGTAATGCATCATATATAGACTTGTGTTGTTTTGTTGTGCTTCCTACCTTGTCATGTTATGCTTCCTGTATAGTCTTGTATTGCTTCCTATATAGAACTGTCTTGCATCATACTTGGTTGAGCATATTGTCATGTTCTTGTGTTGTGTGTTTACCGTGTTGCTTGCTTCTTCTCGTTAGTGCTTGTTCCGTTGCGTTCGTGAGAATTCGTTCGTCTACCCATGGTTCTTCTTCAAGGCTTCTTCTTCGTCTTCTTCATGGATCTGTTCTTCTTCCTTGCGGGATCTCAGGCAAGATGACCATACCCTTGGATACCTTTACTATCATTGCCTTTGCTTAGTTGTCTCGATGCTATTGTTACATGTCGCGCTACCCATCTTATTGTCAGCCCCTCTCCTTGTTGCCATGAAACCTCTAACCTTTGACACCTTCCTAGCAAAAACCATTGTTTGGCTATGTTACCCGCTTGCTCAGCCCCTCTTATAGCGTTGTTAGTTGCAGGTGAAGATGAAGATCGTTCCAGGAGGGAAGTTGTTGTTGGAATATCACAATATGTTATATATATAATAACACACCTATATAGTGGGCATGGGTGGAAGGCTTGGCCTTTTGCTCGGTGTTTTGTTCCACTCATGCCACATTAGGTGCCGATAAACCGGCATTATGTTCCTTGATTTTGCGTTCCTTACACGGTTGGGTATATGGGGACCCCTTGACAGTTCGTCTTTGAATAAAACTCCTCCAGCAAGGCCCAACATTGGTTTTAATTTGCTCATAATAACAACTTAATTAATTAATTAAATTGCATAGGGAGTTAGCGCTACCCGAGGATTCTTTCTACATAGCAGGGGGGCCAGTGCTGATGGTGTTGGTCCCAAACAGGGAGACTGCGGGGCCACCACGGGGAAACTCGAGGATTGGTTTTACTCGTAGGATCACCCATCCGGTCGTGGCCTGAGACGAGATACGCGCGGCTACTATCAGGGTGTTGGCACGCCGGGAGGTCTTGCTGGACTTGTTTTACCATTGTCGAAATGTCTTGTGCACCGGGATGCCGAGCCTGATCGGATTTCCCTAAGATAAGGGGTGATGATATTATATTTATCACTTCAGCTGATCGTGAGAGCTTGTGATGGGCTAAGTTGGGACACCCCTTCAGGGTTATGATCTTTCGAAAGCCGTGCCCGCGGTTATGTGGCAGATTGGAATTTGTTAATGTCCGGTTGTAGAAAACTTGACAGAGGATCCGAAGTAAAACACACAACTGTGTGAGTAACCGTGACTGTCTCCTTTCACTTTGAGAAGAGAACACGGTGGGTTTATGTTTGACTCGTATGTAGTTCAGGATCTTTAGCGATCACTACTAGTTGCGACCGTTTGCGTAGATTCTCATCTTATTCTTGTACTCGTAAGTTAGCCACCATATTTTGCTTAGCCGCTGCTGCAACCTCACCACTTTACCTCTTCCTACCCATTAAGCTTTGATAGTCTTGTTACCCATGGTTATGGGATTGTTGAGTCCTCGTGGCTCACAGATACTACAACAACAATTGCAGGTGCAGGTTTCCGATGTCTTGACGTGAGAGCGTTGATCGTTGTGTTGGAGTTCTTTCTACTTCTTCTTCTTCAGTCTTGGGTTAGGTGCCGGGTCGGCAGCCTGGGATAGCAGATGGATGTCTTTGTGCTTTTCATGTTTGCATCCGTAGTCGGATGCCTTGTATTGTATTGTTGATGTATTCTTGTGACTTGTATGTGTTGTTGTATCCCCCATGTATGTATGTAATGGTACGATGTAATTATATCCATCTTGCTAAGAGCCTGAAATGCGGTTGTGCCCCAATCACGTAAGTGTCACGTGATCGGGATAGAATCGCATCTTGGGCCTGACAAGTTGGTATCAGAGCCTCGACCGACCATAGGAGACCCCTTGATTGATCGTAGTCTGGCCGTTGTTGAGTCTATCAGAAAACCTTTTCGGAGTCTAGTTATATCGGAGAGTAGGAATTCTTTTCACTCCTCAGCCCCCTCGTCGCTCTGGTGAGGAATCTTGACGTAGGTGTTTTGAATTACTCCTCTTCCCCTTCAAATTTTTTTAGGATCGCGTGGTTAGTTTTCGTTCGTTGCGTTGTTAGTTCTTTCATCTGGTGCATCTCTCGTCAAGTGGATTCAACCCTCTTCTTCTTTGCAAGTGCAATCCTCAGTTCTTTCCAACGGTGTTTCCCCGTCCGAAGTTGTCTTTCTTTCCCCACCCGCCCACCCTTTTGCTTCTCAGAGCCGGAGTCCGTAATCGAGTATCCATCCTACTCGTGTGATCCTCTGCATTCTTCTGGTGAATTCTCGTCTAGTTCGCCATCATTCATCTCCGTTATTCTCCGATGAATTCTCCTCTCGTTCATCCCTCTTCTTATTTTCCGGTGGATTCAACTCAAGTATTCGGTGTTGCTCATATTCTTTTTCCTCGGCTCAATTGCTTCACCTTGCTCGTTCGTCTCTCGCCACTTTATTATTCCGGAGTTCCGAAGACATCTCAGGATATTCGTCTGCCTATCAATCAATTCGAGGTCGTCACCTCCTTTGAGTCTTTTAATCGTTCCGGTGTATTATCTCCTTTTCAATCCTTTCAACGGAATTTTCTCTTCGGTGGGCTCATAACCCAAAAGTATTTTCCCAGGATCTTACCTGACTCTTTTATTTTCCCGGAGTGTTCCTATATTCTTTTCAAATGTGACGTAAGTATGGATTCCATCAGTCATATGCCTTCTTCTAGGTCGCTTTTAATTCTTTTCATAATTTGTTCAACCTTCTTCTTTTAATCCTTCTAGAGTATTTCAGGAATTCTTTTCTTTGTGTTCCTCCGAAGTCCATCATTTCAGAAGATTTCTTCGTTCTCAGTTTTCAACTTCGTCCTCCAAATATTCTTCATTGATGCCTCTTCGATCGTCTCACATTCTTCCGGTGCTTCGTTCAAGTATTCTTTAATCAGTTCGCGATCTCTTCGTTCTCGTCATTCAAATTTTCCGCAAGTACTTATCCTTCCCGGCGATTCATTCTCTTATGTTCATTCAATTTTATTTGTTCCCGGCCGTTGTTCTTTTCTTCACTCGGTTTCAATTCCTACGGTGGTTCGCTAATGAGTTCTTTTCCGGTGTTATCATATCAATCCATTCATTCTATTCCAATCCTATCGGTGTTCATGAAGATTTCGCAAGTCCGTGAGATATATCCTCTCTTTAATCCTTTTCCAACGAGAATAAGTAGTATGCGAATCCATTGCTTCTCATCAATTCAATTGATGGAGGATAAGCATAACATAATTCTTATTCTTTCTTCAAGCTCATTTAATTCCTTCCTTCGGAGTTTATTCTTGATGAATAAATTCTAGTTCCAGGTGTTTTATTCTTTCTTCCCCGGAGTTCAAGTTTTCCTCGGCCATCTCATCGGAACCCCCGTATTAATGATCGCAAGGCTTTAATATTATTCCTTTTGTTCATCATTTCTATATCATCATCCTTTCATTACCGGAGTTCTTCGTGTTGGTTCTTCATCATTTAATTCATTCCTCAAATATTCAACTAATACTTCTGGATCAGCTCAAGCCTTATTCTTTGCCTTCCGAGTGCAAATAATTCTCCTATTCTTTTGAAGTGGAGTTTTGCATTTCTTCCTTCATCTTAATTATTCCATCTTTTGGTTGCGGCATAATTCACCTCAAGTCTTGAGATGTTTAAATAAGTCCATGACAAGCTTATTCTTTTGTTGTTGATTTTCTCAACAACTCCGTTCATCTTGCCTTCGCAAGGTTGTTTTCAAATTCTTTTCGCTAGAAAATGTTGTTCTTCTCCCTTCTTCTCATTCCATTCTTTATTTCTTCCGGAGGCATTGTTTTGTTCATCTTGTCAACTTCTTGTCCTATTCCATTCATATTCAACCGGTGTACTATTTCTTTCAGTTTCAGCTGGAGTGCTGCCCGAATTCCTTCGTTCAAATTCCTTTTCTATCTCTTCTAACCGGAGTGATTTCATTGTCTCTCTTGTCATTTATCCTCTTGGTTCTCGTCTTATTCCTTGTTGCTTATTTTACCGGAGCTTCTCAATTCTCGTTCTTCTCCGTTGTATCATTTCTTTCAAGTGGCTCATCCTCTGAACATTCTTTGGTCTCACTCTTTTGGTTTTGAAGAACCTTGTTCTTCCTTTTCCCTCCCGTCTCGTTCCTATGATCTCGGGACGAGATCTCTTGTTAGTAGGGGAGTGTTGTGACACCCCGAGACCGGTGCGCCAGGTGTCAGCCAGATATTCGTTGCCTTTGCCATGTCATCTGCTAGCGTGTTGCATCTTGCCATGTCATCATGTGTGTTGCATCATCATGTTTTCAAAACTTTCATCTGCCCGAGTCCCCTCGTCCTTTCCGTTGTCCGTTCTGAACCCAGACACACTTGCACGCGCCCGCGGTGCCTCCGAATATTTATTTTGTGAGTGGCCGAAAAATATTCTCGAAATGGGATGAAACTAGTCAAGTGGTCTTATTATAGTGCAGACAGGCCGCCTGCCAAATTTCATTGCATTCGGAGTCCGTTTGCTAGCCCAACGGATATATATAGCGGCACTAGTCGCCGATTTAAACGTCGGACGTTTTCGGTCTCCGAAAACCCCGTGGGCCTCTTTTCCCTTCTCTCCTCGCATTCCGAGACCCTCTCAACACAGCCCACTAATCCCACCTAGGCCCAACTGATGACCCACAACCGTAAGGGATCTATTGCAGCGTTTTCGATAAGTAAGAGTGTCGAACCCAACGAGGAGCAGAAGGTATTGATATGTGATTCTGAGCAAGGAATAACTGCAAGCACTGAAAGATAACTTTTTAGGGGTTTTCTTGATATAAGCAACAGGAAAGTAAAAGCTAGCAAAGTAAAAGGCACTGGAGAGTACAAGTGGCCCAATCCTTTCTGAGCAAAGGAGAGGCCTAGCAACTGAACTTATAACGGCTAAAGTGTTCTTGAGGACACACGGGAGAGGTAGTCATGTGCTTTCGCCATATTCCGTATCGGTACTATGTGATGTGTTGATAAGTGTTGAGTGGGTGGATCTATGCTAGTACACCCTCTAGACTAAGATGAGTGCACTCTTATGATTAAACACCTTGCAAGCATCCGCAAATACAAGATAGTATTTAAGGCAAAAGCCTAACCATAGCAATACGATCGATGATCCATTGTTCCCTTGTGCAAAAAGCGTGCGAACTGGGGTTCAGGTTTCTGTCACTCCGGCAACCCACCGTAAGCATTCTTTGTACACAATGTATTCCCCTAGGTCCTTAATAAGGCGAAGTGTTGAGTGTTCGACTCACACAACACCACTAGGAAAATAGCAACACAACTTAAGTATCAAACAACACATATTACTTCAACATCATATGACTAGTAACAACCAGACTTCTCCCATGTCCTCAAGAACTAAAGTAACTACTCACAAGACATAAAAGAGATCATGATCAGTGGAGATAGATGGATGATAAACAATCTGGACACAATGATATTTCTCCAACAAAACTCAATAGCATTCATCACAAAGTAGTAATCAACACCGATAGGGTAGAGAGGATAGATAGTACGGATTACAACACAAGTTGCAATTGTGAGATGAGATTGGATAAAGATGGAGATGGTGCTGATGTTGGGGATGATGTTGATGATGATCTCGATGATGCCCGTGACGATGGTGATGACGATGGCGATGATCTCCCCTTCCGGGAGGTGATCTCCCCGGCGGAATCTGCCCGCCGGAGATGGCTTTTCTTCTCTGTAGGTTTCCGCCACGGAGCGGCGCCGGAACTCCGTCCAAACTCTCCTTTTTAGGGTTTCTGAATGACGAGGAGTATATAGGCCAAAGGGGGAAACCTGGAGTGGGCCAGGGGCTCCAGGCGCCCTCCCGGCGCGGCCAGGGTGGGGGCTGCGCGAGGTGGCCGCCTGGGCACCCAGTGGCCCCCCTCTGGTTGCTCTTTTGCGTATCCTCGTGATCCTTCTGGAAAATACCCTCCGTCGATTTTCAGGTAATTTGGAGGTATTCTTCTTCAGCAACTCAGCGTCCACTTTTTACCGCTGAATCCTGCGTCTGCTGCTTCGGCACCGGAAAGTTGCAAACTGTGTAAAATAGGCCAAAACAGCATAAGAACATCATCGTAATGTGAAATATATCAATGAATAAGAATGAATTACGATATAAAATAGTGATGCATTTTGGACGTATCAACACCCCCAAGCTTAGACCTCGCTTGTCCCCAAGCGGATACTGATCTCGGTAAACCTGTCCACAAGTTTAGAGAGTGAAGTGTCGATAAATAGAATACGGACAAGAAGCATCACAGTTTCTTCACCAAACTCAAATATCCTCAACAGCAATCTTCAACTCATAAGGCCCTTATAAAAGAGTGGTAACACTTATAATCGAAAGTAAGGCTAAGGAAACTTATCAAACCAGGGCAAACATGTCCTTTGGTCAAAGAACAACTAATAGCTTTTATTTTTGCTCTTTCTCTTTATGTTTTGATGAGATTAATTGAAGCTTTTGAAAGAACATGTTATTAGGCAAGAAGTGAAAGTGTTAACACAAAGGAAGATGTTTGCTTTAGCTGGGCTTGACAAACAACTTACTTATCAAATGATAATGTCAACAAGGATATGATGTGACAAATCTTAATGCAACTTTATATGAACGAATCCTTGTTAACATCAAATGTCTGCTCTCTTTAAGAATAGAAGGAAGTAGGAATAACTGACTCAACCTAAAACTAAGAGATAGGCCCTGCTCTAGGGAAGTAGGGAAAACTCATGCGCTATCCTTAAATCGAACAGAATAAAAACAAGTTTTGAGAGGTGCATGATTTGTCAACGAATGCTAATAGATAACTCAATTACTTCTCGAACTGGACAAGTTTCGAGGAACGGCTCCTGCACGGGGACGATCACATCCCCTTAATCTCCTTTGTTATTCACTGCCAAAAGTCTGATTTCTCATGAACAAAGCGTGAAGGAGGGTTTGTTTGTTGTATTATCTTTTATGAGCCGGGCGCACTCATGCCAGTTCCTTCTCGTATTAGGGGTTTGCAGATTAGACATGCAATCCCGAGGTAAAACTTGTCCAACTTAAAAAGATCATGAATTAACTACTACTTCCTCATGAGCTAAAACAGGGGCACAAAATAGAAGATTTTGAACATTTAAGGATAACACATAAATTCTATACTTTAGGAGGTGGTAGTGGAATACCATGAATAGGAAGGTATAGTGGACTCATATGGAAGGTGTTGGTTTAAGGGTATGGATGCACAAGCAGAATTCCGCTTAGTACAGAGTTTAGGCTAGCAAAGGCTTTGAGAGAACAGACAATTGATGATGACTAAGATGCAAAGCAATGTAAAGCATAAACATTAAAATAAGCATAACACATCAAGTTGTCTTCCTTGTCAGCATAACACTTCAAGCATAATAACATAAAGGTTTTGGCTATGTCACTACTTTAAGAAAATCACGCTTGTTGTTATGACCAAAGCTATGTTTGCCAAGATTAAATAAAGTTTTCAAAGCCATACCTGATATAAGGTCAATACTCCCCATAAGAATCATCTTATAAGGTCGATTGCGTGAAGAGAATACCGAGTGCAGCAAAGGAACCAATAGACTTCTCATTAATATTCCATCATAGACGACTCCACACTCACGGATACAATCTCTCCATAGAAGGAGTGATAGACCTCAATGCACACACCTTTTTAATATAATAACCTCCCTAGACATGATACGACTCTACTTGACTCTAAAAGACAAAAGATAAAGATAAAGATACCGGGCACTCCCCGAAGCTTGGAACAAGCCAAGGGGATGCCATTACCCAAAGAGATTTCAATCCTCGTTCTTGTTGACGTTGATCACGTAGTCCTCGGCGAAGCGCTTCCATGGAAGGGGTTCTCTAGTCTCATATGAGAAGTTTGTCTCCTGAATCCTGCATGCAGCACCCATACCCATGTGCATAAACTTTAGTTCATACTCACAGTTCTGGTGATGTAGATCATAAATTTGCCCTTGGAGCTCTTCAATTCTTTCTTCAGATGCGGTGATGCTTTTCCACATCTCCTTCATCTCCTTCAGGAAGTAGGTCTTCAGCTCGTTGATGATGTCAAAGTTAGCTTCAACACCACGCTCGATCATCTTCTTGTACTTGAAGACTTCTTGCTCCACTTCTTCTAGCCTGGCCTGGATGCTCCCCTCCTTGATAGGTCCCTTCAGATCTTCTTGATGGAGGACACCGTCCTCCATCCGAACAACCTGAGGGTGCTTCTTCACCTCAGCGAGGTAAGGGTTGATGACGTTGACGACGAACTTGTCCTTGGGGGAACTTGGGGAAGCCATGGCACCTAGGTCAAGCTAAAAGATTTCCTGGCAGAAACAGATCGAAAAGAAAACGCACGAAATCGCGAGATACGTTGCCGGAACAATCCGGGCAAATATATAGCAAAAATTTCTGCACAGAAAGGAAGGTAACAGGCTAAAGTGGGGTCGGAGACGGACTCCTGGGTGCCCAGGCGGCCTCCCGGCGCGGCCAGGAGGTAGACCGCGCCAGGGGGGCACCTGGGCCCCCTGGAGCTTGTCTCCGGCTCAACTTAGGCTTAGAATTTTCTAATTTTGCAAAAACTCATAATATGGAACTTTTATGGCGGTTCGCGATGTTTCCTTACCGTAACACATACCTTTTCTTATTCTGCTTCTGCTGGTGTCTGAAACAGGGCTGCAACATGTTCTTCGTGAGTTGTTGTGTATATCATATTCACATCAACATTGACAGGGTCTCCTGCTATGTAATGCTTAAGTCTTTGTCCATTCACAACTTGATGTTTGATGCCTTCAAAATTGTTAATCTTGATCGCACCAGACCGATAAACTTCTTCAATATGAAATGGCCGTTCCCACCTGGAAAGTAGTTTGCCTGGAGAAAACCTGAAACGGGATCTAAACAACAAAACTTTATCACCAACATTAAATTCACATTTCAGAATCCTCCTATCATGCCACTTCTTTACCTTTTCCTTGAACATTTTAGCGCTCTCGTAAGCTTCACTTCTCCACTCATCTAGAGAAGTCAAGTTCATGAGACGCTTCTCACCAGCTAACTTTGGGTTAGCATTAAGCTCTCTAACAGCCCAGAAAGCTTTATGCTCTAATTCTAATGGCAAATGGCAAGCCTTGCCATAAACCATCTTGTAGGGGGACATGCCCATGGGGTTTTTGTAAGCAGTTCTATACGCCCACAAAGCATCTCCTAACTTATTTGACCAGTCCTTTCTATTTCTGTTTACTGTCTTCTGTAAGATCAACTTAATCTCTCTATTGGTGAGCTCAACTTGCCCACTAGTTTGAGGATGGTACGGTGAAGCAATTCTATGATTGACATCGTACTTGGCTAAAGCTTTTCTAAAAGCTCCATGCGTGAAGTGTGATCCTCCATCAGTCATGAGATACCTAGGTACACCAAACCTAGGGAAAATCACATCTTTGAGCATTTTCAAACATGTCTTGTGATCAGCACTTCCAGTGGGGATTGCTTCAACCCACTCGGTCACATAATCAACAGCTACTAAAATGTGAGTGTACTTGTGCGAAGAAGGAAAAGGACCCATAAAATCAAAACCCCAGCAATCAAAAGGTTCAATCACTAGTGAGTAATTCATAGGCATCTCATTCCTTCTACTAATGTTACCAACTCTCTGACATTTATCACAGGCTAAAACATAATTTCTAGCATCCTTAAAGAGAGTAGGCCAATAAAAACCTGATTGGAGAACCTTATGTGCGGTCCTCTTAGCGGCATGATGTCCTCCATAGGTACTATCATGACATTGTCTGAGAATGTCCTTCTGCTCATGTTCCGGTATGCATCTTCTCACGATCCCGTCTGGACCTTCTTTGAAAAGATGTGGGTCATCCCAAAAGTAGTGCCTCAAATCATGAAAGAACTTCTTCCTTTGCTGAAATGTTAAACCTGGAGGCAAATACTTTGCAACGATAAAATTAGCATAATCTGCAAACCAAGGATCGGAAAGAGATTGTACTTTTACAACGGCAAGTTGCTCGTCTGGAAAACTGTCGTTGACTGGGATGGGATCATGCGGTATATCTTCCATCCTTGAAAGATTGTCCGCCACCGGATTGTCTTCTCCTTTCCTATCAACAATCTGCATATCAAATTCTTGAAGAAGGAGTACCCATCTGATAAGTCTTGGCTTGGCATCCTTCTTTGTCATAAGGTACTTAATGGCAGCATGGTCAGTATGAATAATAACTTTGGAATCAACAATATACTGCCTAAACTTATCACAAGCAAACACTACAGCTAAGAATTCCTTCTCAGTAGTAGCATAATTCTTTTGAGCACTATCAAGGGTTTTACTAGCATATTGTATAACATTCAATTTCTTATCAACCCTTTGTCCTAAAACAGCCCCAATAGCAAAATCACTAGCATCACACATAATCTCAAAAGGTAAATTCCAGTCAGGTGGTTGTACTATAGGAGCGGTTATTAAAGCTTTCTTAAGAACTTCAAAAGCCCCCTTACAATCTTCATCGAATACAAAAGGAACGTCCTTCTGGAGAAGATTAGTGAGGGGTCTCGAAGTCTTAGAAAAGTCTTTAATAAATCTTCTATAGAAACCAGCATGATCGAGAAAACTGCGAATACCTTTGATGTCCCTTGGATAGGGCATCCTCTCAATTGCTTCGATCTTGGCCTTATCCACCTCAATTCCCCTTTCGGAAATCTTGTGACCAAGAACAATTCCTTCGTTAACCATGAAGTGGCACTTCTCCCAGTTGAGTACCAGATTTGTCTCCTCACATCTCTTCAAAACTTTATTAAGGTTGTGGAGACAATGGTCAAAGGAAGTTCCATAGACGGAGAAATCGTCCATGAAGACTTCCACAATCTCCTCACAGAAACCATGAAAGATAGCAAACATACACCTTTGAAAAGTAGCAGGGGCATTACATAAACCAAAAGGCATACGCCTGTAAGCATAAGTACCAAAGGGACAAGTAAAAGTGGTCTTCTCTTGATCAGTAGTGTTAACATGAATTTGAGAGAAGCCAGAATAACCATCGAGGTAACAAAAGTGGGTATTTTTGGATAACCTTTCAAGCATTTGGTCGATGAATGGCAACGGGTAGTGATCCTTCCTGGTTGCCTTGTTCAGCTTCCTGTAATCAATACACATTCTATATCCAATAATAATTCTCTGAGGTATTAGTTCATTCTTATCATTAGGAACCACAGTTGTACCTCCTTTCTTAGGAACACAATGTATCGGGCTTACCACTTACTATCAGCTATAGGGTAGATAATACATGCGGCTAGAACCTTGAGAATCTCAGTTCTTACAACATCCATCATCTTCGGGTTCAACCGTCGTTAATGATCAGCAACTGGTTTAGCATCGGGCTCAAGGTTGATAGTATGTTGACAGATAGATGGACTAATCCCCTTAAGGTCATCAAGGGTATAGCCAATTGCACCTCGGTGTTTACGAAGTACTTCCAATAGTCGCTCTTCTTCATATCCTGAAAGGTTAGAGTTGATAATAACAGGATATACTTTCTTTTCATCTAAATAAGCATACTTGAGCGTATCGGGAAGAGGTTTAAGATCGAACATCGGGTCTTCTTTTGGTTTTGATAAAATTCCCAAAGGTTCAACCGGAAGGTTGTGCTTCAGGATAGCAGATTGTCTCAAGAATATTTCATCTAGTTCATTTCTTTCCTGCATATGCAAATCATTCTCGTGGTCCTCCATATATTGCTGCAAAGGATCATTAGGGGGAATAGCAATAGAAGCAATACTTTCAATAATTTTATCATCACTATGTAAATCGGTACCACGAGGCTGCTTAGAGAACTTAGAAAAGTTAAATTCATACGGCTCACCATTGAATTCAACAGAAACTTTACCTTTCTTGCAATCTATTATAGCTCCAAAAGTTTTGAGAAAAAGTCTACCAAAAATAATAGGACAAAAATTGTCCCTCACTGAACCAAGTACTAGAAAGTCGGTAGGGTATTTTACCTTTCCACATAGTACTTCAACGTTTCTCACAATTCCGATAGGAGAGATAGTTGCTCTGTTTGCAAGATGAATGGTAACATCAACTTCTTCAAGTTCACAAGGTGAAATCTCACCGATGATCTCTTGATAAAGTGAATAGGGGATAGCACTAGCACTTGATCCCAAATCGCATAGCCCATAATAATTGTGATCTCCTATTTTAACAGATACTACTGGAGTACCTGAAATTGGGCCTTTATTCCTGGCTGTGACAAGGTTAGTGGAAACAGCACAAAAATTTACATTGGAATCCAAAACATCATTAGTAACAAGGTCTTTAACCAATGCAACTTGAGGATCGACCTTGATCTGGTCCTCAGGCTCATCAATTCTTCTCTCACTTTTATTTATTATGCCTGTCACAAGAGAGTGCTCCCTTATCCTTGCGGGAAAAGGAGGCTTTTCATATATAACTGCAGGCAAAATAGGGTCAGCAACATGAATATCAACAGGTAACTCTTTGAAAGGTTCATGATGTTGATCTCTCTTGTTTTTAAAAGAATCAACGTGAGAGGCAAAATCCTTACAGAAGTCAATCATTAGATGGGAATCAAGACCAATCTTAGAGCAAAAGGTATTGAAGTATTCACTTTTCACATAGCTCTCAATATAATCATGCTCATAATTTATAGCGGGTTCAATACCTTTATCGATTTCCCAATCTTCGGTATTCCTCTAGATCCTTTCGATGAAATCCCACCTTTCTTCAACACTCTTCGTCTGAAATACCCCACTAGAGGAGGCATCCAGCATCTCCTTATCCTGACGAGAAAGCCTGGCATAAAAATTTGTAACTATAATTTTCTTGGGGAGCTCATGAATAGGACATTTGAGCATTAGGGACTTCAATCTCCCCCAAGCTTGAGCAATGCTTTCTCCGTCACGAGACCTAAAGTTATAGATATAGTTCCTGTCTCGATGAATTTCATGAAGAGGATAAAACTTGGTATAAAAGAGAGACATAAGCTCTTGCCATTCAAGCAAGTGTGAGTTATCGAGAAGCTTATACCAATCTGAAGCTTTATCTATAAGCGATACGGAGAACAATTTCCTCATGACAAACTCCATTGATACACCTGCAAGCTTAAATAATGAACATAGTTGTGACAGATATAGCAAGTGTTCACCGGGATGTCTGTCTCCTGCATAATGATTAGCCAAAACATAATCGATAATACCAGCTGGTATTTTATAGGGCACAATTTCAGTAGGGGGAGGAGCAACCACCACAGATGTGGGGCGTCTTCCCACAAGCAACGATCCAATAGCAAGGTTGTCCATAAGGACAAAGAGCAGCAACAGCAAAATAAAAATAGAAATATAAAAACTTCCTTACCAGCTTCACTTACCAATAGCGCTACACTCCTCGGCAACGGCGCCAGAAAACGGTACTTGATGACCCACAACAGTAAGGGATCTATTGCAGCGTTTTCGCTAAGTAAGAGTGTCGAACCCAACAAGGAGCAGAAGGTATTGATAAGTGATTCTGAGCAAGGAATAACTGCAAGCACTGAAAGATAACTTTTTAGGGGTTTTCTTGATATAAGCAACAAGAAAGTAAAAGCGAGCAAAGTAAAAGGCACTGGAGAGTACAAGTGGCCCAATCCTTTCTGAGCAAAGGAGAGGCCTAGCAACTGAACTTATAAAGTCTAAAGTGTTCTTGAGGACACACGGGAGAGGTAGTCATGTGCTTTCGCCATATTCCGTATCGGTACTATGTGATGTGTTGATAAGTGTTGAGTGGGTGGATCTATGCTAGTACACCCTCTAGACTAAGATGAGTGCACTCTTATGATTAAACACCTTGCAAGCATCCGCAAATACAAGATAGTATTTAAGGCAAAAGCCTAACCATAGCAATACGATCGATGATCCATTGTTCCCTTGTGCAAAAAGCGTGCGAACTGGGGTTCAGGTTTCTGTCACTCCGGCAACCCACCGTAAGCATTCTTTGTACACAATGTATTCCCCTAGGTCCTTAATAAGGCGAAGTGTTGAGTGTTCGACTCACACAACACCACTAGGAAAATAGCAACACAACTTAAGTATCAAACAACACATATTACTTCAACATCATATGACTAGTAACAACCAGACTTCTCCCATGTCCTCAAGAACTAAAGTAACTACTCACAAGACATAAAAGAGATCATGATCAGTGGAGATAGATGGATGATAAACAATCTGTACACAATGATATTTCTCCAACAAAACTCAATAGCATTCATCACAAAGTAGTAATCAACACCGATAGGGTAGAGAGGATAGATAGTACGGATTACAACACAAGTTGCAATTGTGAGATGAGATTGGATAAAGATGGAGATGGTGCTGATGTTGGGGATAATGTTGATGATGATCTCGATGATGCCCGTGACGATGGTGCTGACGATGGTGATGATCTCCCCTTCCGGGAGGTGATCTCCCCGGCGGAATCTGCCCGCCGGAGATGGCTTTTCTTCTCTGTAGGTTTCCGCCACGGAGCAGCGACGGAACTCCGTCCAAACTCTCCTTTTTAGGGTTTATGAATGACGAGGAGTATATAGGCCAAAGGGGGAAACCTAGAGTGGGCCAGGGGCTCCAGGCGCCCTCCCGGCGCGGCCAGGGTGGGGGGCGCGCCAGGTGGCCGCCTAGGCACCCAGTGGCCCCCCTCTGGTTGCTCTTTTGCGTATCCTCGTGATCCTTCTGGAAAATACCCTCCGTTGATTTTCAGGTAATTTGGAGGTATTCTTCTTCAGCAACTCAGCGCCCACTTTTTATCGTTGAATCCTGCGTCTGCTGCTTCGGCACCGAAAAGTTGCAAACTGTGTAAAATAGGCCAAAACAACATAAGAACATCATCGTAATGTGAAATATATCAATGAATAAGGATGAATTACGATATAAAATAGTGATGCATTTTGGACGTATCACCAACCTACCTCTCCCTCCGCTCCGGGCCGTCAGATCGAGATCGGAGGGCTCCGAAAGCCCCCAAAACCCTCACACCCTAGCACCTACCCTATATAAACACCCCCATATTCCATTTTTGGCAGCCTACCCTCTCTCCCCCCTCGTTTTCAGCACCTCCTCCCACCTCGAGGGCCGCGCAGCCGCCTCCCCCTCCAAATCCGGCGCTGGCCACCTCGCCATTGCCACTTGGCGGCCTCTGGTTGGCTCCCCGCCGCCAGTCAGCGCCCCTCCACCACTCCC
>LR738715.1:598865259-598924601 GCA_902687465.1 Secale cereale | reverse complement strand
GCTAGGCCCATCCGCGGCCCGCCTGGGCTCCGATCCGGGCTCGAGCTGAGCCGCCGCCAACCGCCGCTCGCACGCGCACAGGGCCCCGACTCCCCCCGCTCCTCCCGCAGCTCGTCTTGAGCGCCGCCCGAGCCGTCGCCGGCTGGTTCCACCGGCGAACCGCCGTCGAATGTCCCCGCCGCCGCCGCAGTTGAGTGCCCCGACCGTCCCATTCCATTCCTTGCTCTCCTTCCAATCTTACTCCTCCCGGCCTCTCGCTTCTCTCGCTGTAGGAGCACCGCAGCCATGGTGCCTCCCCCGCCACCTCCCAGCGCCGGCCATGTGGGGCCCGAGCCCCTCGCCCTTCGTCGGATCTGGGATCCCCATCCTTGGATCTCCCCATTTCGGGCCTCTCCTCCCTCGCTGGTGCCTCGCCCCACCGACTTCTTGCAGGAGCCCGCCGCCGCCATGGTTCCGTTCGGGAGCGGGCAGAGGAGCTGCTGCTCCCGTCCGGCTCGCCTGGGCCGAGCCAGGCCGCGAGGCCCAGCCACATCCGCCGGCCCAGCTCCTCCCTCTGGCCCAGCTGGTCGGCCCGCCTCCGTCTCCTCGGCCTGCCTCCTCCAGATCTGGGCCGAAGCCCATGGGTGAGCCTCCCGTCCTAAATCCCGCCCAGTGCACCGTTTAGTATCTAGCGCTCATTGTTTTTTTCAATAAAATCTGCTAAGTCCTTTTTTCTGTCAGTTTAATGTTGCATCTTTGACTGCTTGTAATTAATTGTGTGCTTGTCCAAATTGAGTGAATGAGATGTCAAAATGATCGTGGTGATATGTTCTACACTTTGTTCCATTGTGACATGCTCTTTTGAGTTCATCTAGATGCTTAAATCTCTGTTGCAAGAGTGCTACTTGTTATAAACTGCTGCTACTTGTTATTTTGTTGCCATGTTTGTGATATGATAACTTGGTGCATGTTTATCCAAATGATGCAAATGATATGTCAAAATGTTCATCATGAGATGCTCTACATGTTGGTTGCTATAGCATGCTTGTTTGAGTTCATATTGCCAAGTTTATCCCTGTTGCAAAAGTGCATGTGGCTGTTAGGTTTTGTAACGTGTTACGAGATGCCTAGTTGAGGAACTCGTTGCTATTGTTGTGTTTGTTCCCTTGTCACATGCCTAGATGTTTTAGAATCTCCATGATGTGTTCTTTGTTGTGGTGCAAACCATTTGCTATGATATGCCTTGAGGTGACTTAAACATGCTTGCAAACATGCCATGTTGTTATTGTTGTTTTAACACTCGGTGAAATTTCACTAAGTCTGGAATCTGTAATATCCTGATGCTATGTTTGCTTGATGCCCTAGGTAAATCCATGTTAGTTTTGGGGTGGCCTTTGATCATTCCTTGTTTTATATGTTGTTGTCTATCCATTCATGCCCTTACTTGCTCTTTTGCCTTGTTGTAGCTTATTTGATGCTTGCTCCCAAGTTGCTATAAAGTATTGCTGTCAGATTTTAGTGTCATGATCAAAATGTTGTAGCTTGTTGCTAGTGATCCATGCCTCCTATGGAGTTGCTCGAATGGAGTTGTTTGCTGTAGGATAAGTCTACTTCATGTCCATGCTTCTTGTCACCGTGTTTCAGTGCTGTAGCATATATTTACCTTGCTCCAAAGTTGCTATGTGGCTGTTAACTTCAGCTTGTTGTTATATCTTGTTTCATGTGTATCTTTTAGCCCGTTGCTCTGTTTGGAGTGTTCATTATATGAAAATTGTGTGATTTTGCATGTAGAATCATAATATCATGTTGTTTTCATGTTTGGAGTGAGTTTGCTTGATGTTTGGGTGCACCTTGCACCGTTGCCATGCTTGTCTTGTTTTGCTCATATCTTCTAGGCCGTAGCTCCGAATTAAACAAACTTTATATGAAACTTGACTAGAATTTCATGTAGATCATCATGGTGCATGTTAAATTGCTGTTTAACAACTTTAACTTAAGGTTTGTTCAGATCTGCACTAATTTCAAACTATGCATATGAGGACTTACTGGATTTGTCTGAAGTAGCTTCCGGCCTCATTTAAACTTGTTGTTCTTATGTTGCTTCTCTGTGCTTCCTACCTTGTCATGTTTGGCATCCTATATGGATCTGTCTTGCATCCTACTTGCTTGAGCTTATTGTCTTGTTCTTGTGTTGTTCTGGTGTGCTTCCTATGTTGTCATGTAATGCATCCTAAGTGCCTCTGCAGTGCATCCTACCTTGCCATGTTATGCTTCCTGTATAGACTTGTTGTGCTTCCTGTATAGACTTGTCATGCATCATACCATGCCATGTATTGCATCATATATAAACTTATGTTGTTTCTCTGTGCTTCCTACCTTGTCATGTATTGCTTCATATATAGACTTGTCATGCATCATACCTTGCCATGTAATGCATCATATATAGACTTGTGTTGTTTTGCTGTGCTTCCTACCTTGTCATGTTATGCTTCCTGGATAGTCTTGTATTGCTTCCTATATAGAACTGTCTTGCATCATACTTGGTTGAGCATATTGTCATGTTCTTGTGTTGTGTGTTTACCGTGTTGCTTGCTTCTTCTCGTTAGTGCTTGTTCCGTTGCGTTCGTGAGGATTCGTTCGTCTACCCGTGGTTCTTCTTCAAGGCTTCTTCTTTGTCTTCTTCATGGATCCGTTCTTCTTCCTTGCGGGATCTCAGGCAAGATGACCATACCCTTGGATACCTTTACTATCATTGCCTTTGCTTAGTTGTCTCGATGCTATCGTTACATGTCGCGCTACCCATCTTATTGTCAGCCCCTCTCCTTGTTGCCATGAAACCTCTAACCTTTGACACCTTCCTAGCAAAAACCATTATTTGGCTATGTTACCCGCTTGCTCAGCCCCTCTTATAGCGTTGTTAGTTGCAGGTGAAGATGAAGATCGTTCCAGGAGGGAACTTGTTGTTTGAATATCACAATATGTTATATATATAATAACACACCTATATACTGGGCATGGGTGGAAGGCTTGGCCTTTTGCTCAGTGTTTTGTTCCACTCATGCCACCTTAGGTGCCGATAAACCGGCATTATGTTCCTTGATTTTGCGTTCCTTACACGGTTGGGTATATGGGGACCCCTTGACAGTTCGTCTTTGAATAAAACTCCTCCAGCAAGGCCCAACATTGGTTTTAATTTGCTCATAATAACAACTTAATTAATTAATTAAATTGCATAGGGAGTTAGCGCTACCCGAGGATTCTTTCTACATAGTAGGGGGGCCAGTGCTGATGGTGTTGGTCCCAAACGGGGAGACTGCAGGGCCACCACGGGGAAACTCGAGGATTGGTTTTACTCGTAGGATCACCCATCCGGTCGTGACCTGAGACGAGATACGCGCGGCTACTATCAGGGTGTCGGCACGCCGGGAGGTCTTGCTGGACTTGTTTTACCATTGTCGAAATGTCTTGTGTACCGGGATGTCGAGCCTGATCGGATTTCCCTAAGATAAGGGGTGATGATATTATATTTATCACTTCAGCTGATCGTGAGAGCTTGTGATGGGCCAAGTTGGGACACCCCTGCACGGTTATGATCTTTCGAAAGCCGTGCCCGTGGTTATGTGGCAGATTGGAATTTGTTAATGTCCGGTTGTAGAAAACTTGACAGAGGATCCGAAGTAAAACACACAATTGTGTGAGTAACCGTGACTCTCTCTTTTCACTTTGAGAAGAGAACACGGTGGGGTTATGTTTGACTCGTATGTAGTTCAGGATCTTTAGCGATCACTACTAGTTGCGACCGTTTGCGTAGATGCTCATCTTATTCTTGTACTCGTAAGTTAGCCACCATATTTTGCTTAGCCACTGCTGCAACCTCACCACTTTACCTCTTCCTACCCATTAAGCTTTGATAGTCTTGTTATCCATGGTTATGGGATTGCTAAGTCCTCGTGGCTCACAGATACTACAAGAACAGTTGCAGGTGCAGGTTTCCGATGTCTTGACGTGAGAACGTTGATCGTTGTGTTGGAGTTCTTTCTTCTTCTTCTTCTTCAGTCTTGGGTTAGGTTCCGGGTCGGCAGCCTGGGATAGCAGATGGATGTCTTTGTGCTTTTCATGTTTGCATCCGTAGTCGGATGCCTTGTATTGTATTGTTGATGTATTCTTGTGACTTGTATGTGTTGTTGTATCCCCCATGTATGTATGTAATGGTACGATGTAATGATATCCATCTTGCTAAGAGCCTGAAATGCAGTTGTGCCCCAATCACGTAAGTGTCACGTGATCGGGATAGAATCGCATCTTGGTCCTGACAAGTTGGTACCAGAGCCTCGACCGACCATAGGAGCCCCCTTGATTGATCGTAGTCTGGCCATTGTTGAGTCTAGCAGAAAACCTTTTCGGAGTCTAGTTATATCGGAGAGTAGGAATTCTTTTTACTCCTCAGCCCCTTCGTCACTCTCGTGAGGAATCTTGACGTAGGTGTTTTGAATTACTCCTCTTCCCCTTCAAATTTTTTTTAGGATCGCGTGGTTAGTTTTCGTTCGTTGCGTTGTTAGTTCTTTCATCTGGTGCATCTCTCGTCAAGTGGATTCAACCCTCTTCTTCTTTGCAAGTGCAATCCTCAGTTCTTTCCAACGGTGTTTCCCCGTCCGAAGTTGTCTTTCTTTCCCCACCCGCCCACCCTTTTGCTTCTCGGAGCCGGAGTCCGTAATCGAATATCCATCCTACTCGTGTGATCCTCTGCATTCTTCTGGTGAATTCTCGTCTAGTTCGTCATCATTCATCTCCGTTATTCTCCGATGAATTCTCCTCTCGTTCATCCCTCTTCTTATTTTCTGGTGGATTCAACTCAAGTATTCGGTGTTGCTCATATTCTTTTTCCTCGGCTCAATTGCTTCACCTTGCTCGTTCGTCTCTCGCCATTTTATTATTCTGGAGTTCCGAAGACATCTCAGGATATTCGTCTGCCTATCAATTAATTCGAGGTCGTCACCTCCTTTGAGTCTTTTAATCGTTCCGGTGCATTATCTCCTTTTCAATCCTTTCAACGGAATTTTCTCTTCGGTGGGCTCATAACCCACAGGTCTTTCCCAGGATCTTACCTGACTCTTTTGTTTTCCCGGAGTGTTCCTATATTCTTTTCAAATGTGACGTAAGTATGGATTCCATCTGTCATATGCCTTCTTCTAGGTCGCTTTTAATTCTTTTCATCATTGGTTCAACCTTCTTCTTTTAATCCTTCTGGGGTATTTCAGGAATTCTTTTCTTTGTGTTCCTCCGAAGTCCATCATTTCAGAAGATTTCTTCGTTCTCAGTTTTCAACTTCGTCCTCCAAATATTCTTCATTGATGCCTCTTCGATCGTCTCACATTCTTCCGGTGCTTCGTTCAAGTATTCTTTAATCAGTTCGCGATCTCTTCGTTCTCGTCATTCAAATTTTCCGCAAGTACTTATCCTTCCCGGCGATTCATTCTCTTATGTTCATTCGATTTTATTTCTTCCCGGTGGTTGTTCTTTTCTTCACTCGGTTTCAATTCCTACGGTGGTTTGCTAAAGAGTTCTTTTCCGGTGTTATCATATCAATCCATTCATTCTATTCCAATCCTACCGGTGTTCATGAAGATTTCGCAAGTCCGTGAGATATATCCTCTCTTTAATCCTTTTCCAACGAGAATAAGTAGTATGCGAATCCATTGCTTCTCATCAATTCAATAGATGGAGGATAAGCATAACATAATTCTTATTATTTCTTCGAGCTCATTTAGTTCCTTCCTTCGGAGTTTATTCTTGATGAATAAATTCTAGTTCCAGGTGTTTTATTCTTTCTTCCCCGGAGTTCAAGTTTTCCTCGGCCATCTCATCGGAACCCCCGTATTAATCATCGCAAGGCTTTAATCTTATTCCTTTTGTTCGTCATTTCTATATCATCATCATTTCATTATCGGAGTTCTTCGTGTTGGTTCTTCATCATTTAATTCACTCCTCAAATATTTAACTAATACTTCTGGAGCAGCTCAAGCCTTATTCTTTGCCTTCCGAGTGCAAATAATTCTCCTATTCTTTTGAAGTGGAGTTTTGCATTTCTTCCTTCATCTTAATTATTCCATCTTTTGGTTGCGGCATAATTCACCTCAAGTCTTGAGATGTTTAAATAAGTCCATGACAAGCTTATTCTTTTGTTGTTGATTTTCTCAACAACTCCGTTCGTCTTGCCTTCACAAGGCTGTTTTCAAATTCTTTTGGCTAGAAAATGTTGTTCTTCTCCCTTCTTCTCATTCCATTCTTTATTTCTTCCGGAGGCATTGTTTTGTTCATCTTGTCAATTTCTTGTCCTATTCCATTCATATTCAACCGGTGTACTATTTCTTTCAGTTTCAGTCGGAGTGCTGTCCGAATTCCTTCGTTCAAATTCCTTTTCTATCTCTTCTAACCGGAGTGATTTCATTGTCTCTCTTGTCATTTATCCTCTTGGTTCTCGTCTTATGCCTTGTTGCTTATTTTATCGGAGCTTCTCAATTCTCATTCTTCTCCGTTGCATCCTTTCTTTCAAGTGGCTCATCCTCTGAACATTCGTTGGTCTCACTCTTTTGGTTTTGAAGAACTTTGTTCTTCCTTTTCCCTCCCGTCTCATTCCTAAGATCTCGGGACGAGATCTCTTGTTAGTAGGGGAGTGTTGTGACACCCCGAGACCGGTGCGCCAGGTGTCAGCCAGATATTCGTTGCCTTTGCCATGTCATCTGCTTACGTGTTGCATCTTGCCATGTCATCATGTGTGTTGCATCAGCATGTTTTCAAAACTTTCATCCGCCCGAGTCCCCTCATCCTTTCCGTTGTTCGTTCTGAGCCCAGACACACTTGCACGCGCCCGCGGTTCCTCCGAATATTTATTTTGTGAGTGGCCGAAAAATGTTCTCGGAATGGGATGAAACTTGTCATGTGGTCTTATTATAATGTAGACAGGCCGCGTGCCAAATTTCATCGCATTCGGAGTCCGTTTGCTAGCCCAACAGATATATATAGCGGCACTAGTCGCCGGTTTAAACGTCGGACGTTTTCGGCCTCCGAAAACCCCGCGGGCCTCTTTTCCCTTCTCTCCTCGCAGTCCGAGACCCTCTCAACACAGCCCACTAATCCCACCTAGGCCCAACCTACCTCTCCCTCCGCTCCGGGCCGTCAGATCGAGATTGGAGGGCTCCGAAAGCCCCCAAAACCCTCAAACCCTAGCACCTACCCTATATAAACACCCCCATATTCCATTTTTGCAGCCTACCCTCTCTCCCCCCTCGTTTTCAGCACCTCCTCCCACCTCGAGGGCCGCGCCGCCGCCTCCCCCTCCAAATCCGGCGCAGGCCACCTCGCCATCGCCACTTGGTGGCCTTTGGTTGGCTCCCCACCGCCAGTCAGCGCCCCTCCACCACTCCCGCGGCGCCACCTAAGCCTCCCCTCGCCACCTCAGATCCCCCCCGCGCTAGGCCCATCCCCGGCCCGCCTGGGCTCCGATCCGGGCCCGAGCCGAGCCGCCGCCAACCGCCGCTCGCACACGCGCACAGGGCCCCGACTCCCCCCGCTCCTCCCGCAGCTCGTCTTGAGCGCCGCCCGAGCCATCGCCGGCTGGTTCCACCGGCGAGCCGCCGTCGAAGGTCCGTGCCGCCGCCGCAATTGAGTGCCCTGACCGTCCCATTCCATTCCTTGCTCTCCTTCCGATCTTACTCCTCCCGGGCTCTCGCTTCTCTCGCTGCAGGAGCACCACAGCCATGGTGCCGCCCCTGCCACCACCCAACGCCGGTCATGTGGGGCCCGATCCCGTCGCCCTCCGTCGGATCTGGGATCCCCATCCTTGGATCTCCCCATTTCGGGCCTCTCCTCCCTCGTCGGTGCCTCGCCCCACCGACCTCCAGCTGGAGCCCGCCGCCGCCATGGTTCCGTTCGGGAGCGGGCAGAGGAGCTGCTGCTCCCGTGCGCCTCGCCTGGGCCGAGCCAGGCCGCGAGGCCCAGCCACATCCGCCGGCCCAGCTCCTCCCTCTGGCCCAGCTGGCTGGCCCGCCTCCGTCTCCCTGGCCTGCGTCCTCCAGATCTGGGCCGAAGCCCATGGGTGAGCCTCCCCTCCTAAATCCTCCCAGTGCACCGTTTAGTATCTAGTGCTCGTTGTTTTTTTTTCAGTAAAATCTGCTAAGTCCTTTTTTCTGTCAGTTTAATGTTGCATCTTTGACTGCTTGTAATTAATTGTGTGCTTGTCCAAATTGAGTGAATGAGATGTCAAAATGATCGTGGTGTTATGTTCCACACTTTGTTCCGTTGTGCCATGCTCTTTTGAGTTCATCTAGATGCTTAAATCTCTGTTGCAAGAGTGCTACTTGTTATAAACTGCTGCTACTTGTTATTTTGTTGCCATGTTTTTGATATGATAACTTGGTGCATGTTTATCCAAATGATGCAAATGATATGTCAAAATGTTCATCATGAGATGCTCTACATGTTGGTTGCTATAGCATGCTTGTTTGAGTTCATATTGCCAAGTTTATCCCTGTTGCAAAAGTGCATGTGGCTGTTAGGTTTTGTAACGTGTTACGAGATGCCTAGTTGAGGAGCTCGTTGCTATTGTTGTGTTTGTTCCCTTGTCACATGCCTAGATGTTTTAGAATCTCCATGATGTGTTCTTTGCTGTGGTGAAAACCATTTGCTATGATATGCCTTGAGGTGACTTAAACATGCTTGCAAACATGCCATGTTGTTATTGTTGTTTTAACACTTAGTGAAATTTCACTAAGTCTGGAATCTGTAATATCCTGATGCTATGTTTGCTTGATACCCTAGGTAAATCCATGTTAGTTTTGGGGTGGCCTTTGATCATTCCCTGTTGTATATGTTGTTGTCTATCCATTCATGCCCTTACTTGCTCTTTTGCCTTGATGTAGCTTATTTGATTCTTGCTCCCAAGTTGCTATAAAATATTGCTGTCAGATTTTAGTGTCATGATCAAAATGTTGTAGCTTGTTGCTATTGATCCATGCCTCCTATGGAGTTGCTCCAATGGAGTTGTTTGCTGTAGGATATGTCTACTTCATGTCCATGCTTCTTGTCACCATGTTTGAGTGTTGTAGCATATATTTACCTTGCTCCAAAGTTGCTATGTGGCTGTTAACTTCAGCTTGTTGTTATATCTTGTTTCATGTGTATCTTTTAGCCCGTTGCTCCGTTTGGAGTGTTCCTTATATGAAACTTGTGTGATTTTGCATGTAGAATCATAATATCATGTTGTTTTCATGTTTGGAGTGAGTTTGCTTGATGTTTGGGTGCACCTTGCACCGTTGCCATGCTTGTCTTGTTTTGCTCATATCTTCTAGGCCGTAGCTCCGAATAAAACAAACTTTATATGAAACTTGACTAGAATTTCGTGTAGATCATCATGGTGCATGTTAAATTTCTGTTTAGCAACTTTAACTTAAGGTTTGTTCAGATCTGTACTAATTTCAAACTATGCATATGAGGACTTACCGGATTTGTCTTAAGTAGCTTCCGGCCTCATTTAAACTTGTTTTTCTTATGTTGCTTCTCTGTGCTTCCTACCTTGTCATGTTTGGCATCCTATATGGATCTGTCTTGCATCCTACTTGCTTCAGCTTATTGTCTTGTTCTTGTGTTGTTCTGGTGTGCTTCCTATGTTGTCATGTAATGCATCCAAAGTGCATCCGCAGTGCATCCTACCTTGCCATGTTGTGCTTCCTGTATAGACTTGTCATGCATCATATCTTGCCATGTATTGCATCATATATAAACTTGTGTTGTTTTTCTGTGCTTCCTACCTTGTCATGTATTGCTTCCTGTATAGACTTGTCATGCATCATACCTTGCCATGTAATGCATCATATATAGACTTGTGTTGTTTTGCTGTGCTTCCTACCTTGTCATGTTATGCTTCCTGTATAGTCTTGTACTGCTTCCTATATAGAACTGTCTTGCATCATACTTGGTTGAGCATATTGTCATGTTCTTGTGTTGTGTGTTTACCATGTTGCTTGCTTCTTCTCGTTAGTGCTTGTTCCATTGCGTTCGTGAGGATTCGTTCGTCTACCCGTGGTTCTTCTTCAAGGCTTCTTCTTCGCCTTCTTCATGGATCCGTTCTTCTTCCTTGCGGGATCTCAGGCAAGATGACCATACCCTTGGATACCTTTACTATCATTGCCTTTGCTTAGTTGTCTCGATGCTATCGTTACATCTCGCGCTACCCATCTTATTGTCAGCCCCTCTCCTTGTTGCCATGAAACCTCTAACCTTTGACACCTTCCTAGCAAAAACCATTGTTTGGCTATGTTACCCGCTTGCTCAGCCCCTCTTATAGCGTTGTTAGTTGCAGGTGAAGATGAAGATCGTTCCAGGAGGGAACTTGTTGTTGGAATATCACAATATGTTATATATATAATAACACACCTATATACTGGGCATGGGTGGAAGGCTTGTCCTTTTGCTCGGTGTTTTGTTCCACTCATGCCACCTTAGGTGCCGATAAACCGGCATTATGTTCCTTGATTTTGCGTTCCTTACACGGTTGGGTATATGGGGACCCCTTGATAGTCCGTCTTTGAATAAAACTCCTCCAGCAAGGCCCAACATTGGTTTTAATTTGCTCATAATAACAACTTAATTAATTAACTAAATTGCATAGGGAGTTAGCGCTACCCGAGGATTCTTTCTACATAGCAGGGGGGCCAGTGCTGATGGTGTTGGTCCCAAACGGGGAGACTACGGGGCCACCACGGGGAAACTCGAGGATTGGTTTTACTCGTAGGATCGCCCATCCGGTCGTGGCCTGAGACGAGATACGCGCGGCTACTATCAGGGTGTCGGCACCCGGGAGGTCTTGCTGGACTTGTTTTACCATTGTCGAAATGTCTTGTGCACCGGGATGCCGAGCCTGATCGGATTTCCCTAAGATAAGGGGTGATGATTTTATATTTATCACTTCAGCTGATCATGAGAGCTTGTGCAGGGCTAAGTTGGGACACCCCTGCAGGGTTATGATCTTTCGAAAGCCGTGCCCGCGGTTATGTCGCAGATTGGAATTTTTTAATGTCCGGTTGTAGAAAACTTGACAGAGGATCCGAAGTAAAACACACAACTGTGTGAGTAACCGTGACTGTCTCTTTTCACTTTGAGAAGAGAACACGGTGGGGTAATGTTTGACTCGTATGTAGTTCAGGATCTTTAGCGATCACTACTAGTTGCGACCGTTTGCGTAGATGCTCATCTTATTCTTGTACTCGTAAGTTAGCCACCATATTTTGCTTAGCCGCTGCTGCAACCTCACCACTTTACCTCTTCCTACCCATTAAGCTTTGATAGTCTTGTTACCCATGGTTATGGGATTGCTGAGTCATCGTGGCTCACAGATACTACAACAACAGTTGCAGGTGCAGGTTTCCGATGTCTTGACGTGAGAGCGTTGATTGTTGTGTTGGAGTTCTTTCTTCTTCTTCTTCTTCAGTCTTGGGTTAGGTTCCGGGTCGGCAGCCTGGGATAGCAGATGGATGTCTTTGTGCTTTTCATGTTTGCATCCGTAGTCGGATGCCTTGTATTGTATTGTTGATGTATTCTTGTGACTTGTATGTGTTGTTGTATCCCGCATGTATGTATGTAATGGTACGATGTAATGATATCCATCTTACTAAGCGCCTGAAATGCGGTTGTGCCCCAATCACGTAAGTGTCACGTGATCGGCATAGAATCGCATCTTGGGCATGACATCCAACTCCTCTCCGTCTAAGCAGTTCATCGTGTGGTAAATAAAACTTGCTTTTTACCATCTTCATGATCCATAAAGATTCATCTATTTTACCCCAAGAAGTTTCTGCCTACTTAGATATATAGATCTATCCTGTCTGCATCTCATATCTTGCCTAGTACATTCACATATGCTTCAACCATAGTTAGATTCCTCACTTGTACCTATTCGTGGATTCGTACAAATCTGGAACCAACTCTCATGAGTGAATGTCTTCGTGCTATGAGGTCAAAGTCTTCAAAACTGTTTTAATCTTCAAAACTTCTGAGAATGCATATGACCTCTTCCCCTTCCCTCGCATCTCTAATGTTGTCACAGGTACATGTCCGTGGGAGAATCCCTTGGTTCTCATAGTCTGCATTCGTTTGCAAAAAATTTGCAGCGTCACATTCACTCCCCTGAAGACAGTTCCTGTCTGACCAGCAGACCGAAGCATTTGCCTGTTTTGAAGCCATTCAGTATGAAGCCCTTCAAGTTGAAGCAAATGGCAACTGACAAGACAGTTAGAAAGGGTGGCAGACAGCGCCGTGGAAACACCTCCATTGATTTGCCCCCTGATCTCATTGAGATATACAAGACTAATCCTGAGGAGGATTATAATCAGAGGAAGACACGAATCCAATGGATTCGAAGATATTGGGCTGAACAGTGGTTCAAGTATAGGTTCGTGGCCCAAGAGTATGCTGAGAAGAACGCCATCAAGCATCCATGGGGAGATATCACATACAAAAATCTTCCCCCCAAGACTCGTGCTGAAGCCATTGCTCAAGGCTTCTATCCTTGCATGGTCAGAGGGCCTCAGCCTGCTGATGTTGATCCTAGCTCTCTGCTCTGGTGTCGCGACGACAATCTGTTCAAGCGAAATCTTCAATACGCTAAGAACTCGACCAAAGAGAACAAGAAACATTGGGGATTAGACTTCAATCCTGGCCCATCTGCGCCCCGCGTTGATGGCACGCGCGAAGCTGAACCAAATCTGGTTGGGCCCTTCTACAACTTAGAAGGCCTCATCAGTCACATCAGGGTTCAAGGGGCGGATGTGGATCAGCCTGCAGCAGATGATGATTCTGAAGAAGCACCTGCAACACAAAAGCCCAAGAAGAAGAAATCAAAGGCTTCGAAGACTACTCCTCCAATTGCTTCTAGAGTGAAGCCCTTGGCCACTGCTCCACCTGCACCAAGTGTGCAATCTGAGGAACACTCTCGTATCTCCAAGAGCAGATAGCTGAAGAGGAAGCCATCACGCAACCCCAGTCCAGCTCTCACTCCTGATGCTGTTCAGAAGACTGCCAATGATGCCCTTGATCTCTCAAGTGATGAAGATCTTGGTGATGATGCTCTGGAGCTATTGATCAAGAGCAAGAAAGATGCTGAAATCTTCAATGATTTGCCGCTCTTTGACGTTGAAGTGCTCAATAACTTCATTGATGAATGGTTTGACACACCCAACCTGAGCTTCGGCGATCTTCAACTTCCAGTTGGCATCAGCGTCTCCTTCCATGGCGCCATTGCTTCCGAGCTAGCTCTGGCTCAAAGAATTGTTGAGCTGAAGCAAAAGATAGACTATGAAAAGGCTCAGTTCAAGAAGCATGTGGACAAGCTCAGCGTGCAAGAAATTAAAAACTTCAAGGTTATGATGCATGAGCTCAAGGAAGCCTTTCGCCAGAGGCGTGATGAAGCTAAAGGTTCTCGTGAGCGAATCAAGGACTTGGCTGCCAAATGCGTTCAAGCATTCAATGAAGCTGAAAAGCGCAAGGCTCTTGGACGTCCTGGTATTGACCCAAGGATGGCTGCCAAGAAGAAGAAGAAGAAGCATGTGCCGGAAGCTGAAGAATCAGGGCAGGAAATGCTTCGCACAGTCATCCCTGCTAGCATGACTGGCACGAAGCCTAAGGCAACCCTAACTTCTTCAAAGCTCAAGAAGACAAAGGTGGCTGAAGCTGAAGCTCGCAAGCGCAAGCGAACTACTGATGAAGCTCCACCCACCAAGAAGCGCAAAACCAAGAAGGATAAGACTGCTTCCAACAAGCCTATCTTTGTCGAGCCAATCTCAGTTGCTCGCCCTGCATCTGCCCAAAGAGAACGCCGAATGACTGTTCATGAGCCTGCTCCCACAGAGGCTGAAGACATTCCAGCTGTTGACCCCACCGCAGCTGAAGACATTGGTCCTCATGACAATGTTGAAGATGATGAAGTCCTTCCTCAGATCGAATACAACATTGAATCCTCGCCTGTTCTCACGAACAGCGAACGCATCAGCATTGGTCGTCCATTGACGCCAATTGCACAGCATGACATGTGGGCTGATCACCCACAGGATACACCAGCCACACCTCAGCCAACTCAAGACACCAGTTCGGTGCTTGACGATGAAGACTTTGAGGCCCAACAACCTCCATCCCCTCAGGCGTCGCCAGCTTTTTGCAGGCTTCACAAAGGACCAAGGCCTCAAGTTGTCGCCCCAAGTGTTCCAGAAGGAGTAGAGCAACCATCTGTACCTGATGCTGCTCCTACTGTGAACCCCTCAGAATCTGAAGCCAAAGCGGCTGAAGATATTCTGGCTGCATCAGCTGAAGAAGAACCACCCCAAGGAGAAGAACAACCCCAAGTTGAAGAGGAACGTACTGCCACACCCCCTGTTCTCGAGGAGAACGTGTCCGACCCTCCAGCTCCTGAAGTGGAAGCTACAAATTCAGCGGCTGCCACCACCAACACTGAAGCCAATGACGTGGTCATGGCTGAAGCTAATGTGGCACCTGAAGACACAATGGCGCCTGAAGTGACTGCGCCTGAAGTGACTGCTCCTGAAGCCAGTGCTGCGCCTGAAGCCGATGCTCCACCTGAAGCAAATCTGCAGCTTGAAGACAATGCCTCTACTCCTGTTCCGCCTCCAAGGCCCCATACCATTGAGCAAGCATACAACAAGGATGATCAGCTTGTTACTGTCTGGTGGCCCATTCTCATTCCACCACCTACCACTGGACCGCGTGTTGCTGATCCTCAGTTTGATCATCATGTTGAGCACAGGCCCCAAGTTCAGAAGCCTAAGCCAAGACTGCCAAGGTTTCCAGGTATTGCAACCTCTCAAGGGTCATTCAATGCCAATAGCTTCACTGCGCACAACACCTTCTTTGACAGCACCAAGAACCCATATTCCAAGCCAAGAATATCATCAGATAGGTTCTGGAGCCATCGGCAGCGCAGCTACTACTCAAGAGTACTCTATGATCAAGGGCGCATTTTCCATCATATGCGTCTTGACACTGAAGCTATTGCTGGTCTGCCTTGCCTGGAGGAAGCTCTTGACTGCTTCCATGATGCTGGCATGCTCAATTTTGTAACAGACAAAGCATTGGAATGAAGAGCTGCTTCTGCAATTCTATGCAACCCTCCACATTCGAGGCTACAACAGGGATCCGAAGACATGGGTCCTTGAGTGGATGACAGGCAATGTCCATCATGAAGCTAAAGCCTTTGATCTCATTGAGCTTACTGCCCTGCACACTCCAGGAGATCTGTATGAACCTGGCTATCAATTGCACACTGAAGCCTTGGAGAGTATATTTCAAAAGCGCCAGCCCAACATGAGCCAAATGCTAAGCATGATGAAGCCTCTGCCAAGTGATGCTGAATATCCTAAGGAATTCTTTGTTGAAGACCTAGAGTACCTGCCGCGCACCATCTATCATATCATCAGGCGTACTCTATGGCCCATCAAAGGACATTCTTCATCAGCCAAGCTTGAAGGCACTATGAAGACTTTGGTCTTCTATATCTTCAATGGCATCAGCTTCAATGCTCAAGATTTCTTCATTAGGCAAATGGCTATGTCTGGAGCTGATCTATTTCGTCTGAAATTCTATGCCCCTTGGATTATGCGCCTCATCAAGCTGCATTCAGCTGTCACTTATCAACCCTCCGCTCGCAATCATCAAATCTTCTTGCCTGAGGTTGATATGTCAGCTGAAGCTATCTACCAAGAGCCTGCCAAAGAACGAGTTAGTCTTCACAACGCTGATCACCAGAGCTTCACTCAGCAGATTGAAGGGGTTCCAGCAGTCTCACGCGTTTATCCTCTGGCTGGCCGTACTCGTCTACCTCGACACGCTAAAACCAAAGCCAATGAGAGCACCATCGCCCAAAGGCCTCAGAAGCGATCTTGTGTCCTGAATAACCAAGAGCTTCTGGTTGCCCTTCATCAGAAACAGGACAAACATCACCTCTGGCTAAAGCGTCAGATGCAAAGCCTCTTGGTGGATGTCGATCGCATTCACAATTTTGCCACCAAGAATGCCTTTGTTGCTCATGAGACATGTCGGAGGTCTTGGAAGAGTTTGACCTTGCTGAGTGTTGAAGCGGATCTTCAAGACGATGGCTTCACAGAGAGATTCACGTTTGACCACACTCCTCCAAGGACTGATGTTATGCGTCGAACTCCATCTCTTGAAGATTCTGAATACTCCTCCTCCACTGCAACAATTGACGCCAGGGTGATCGATGATCAAGATGATGCTACTTCACCGCCTCCCACTTCAGCGCGCATCGACACTGCACCAACTACTTCTGCACCGCCAAACGCCAACGTCGACCCTGCATCCTCTCCTGCTCCAACTGGGAATGAGTAGAGGCTCTATGTCTTCAAACCTTTTTGGTCCTTACTGACAAAAGGGGGAGAAGCATATGAGTTGATAGTCTCCAAGCGGGTCCATATGGGCGGGTGCTTTATAATTTGCCTAGTGTTTACAACTCTCGTTTTGCTACATTTGGTTCTTTGAGTTGTAACACTTAAACTGATGGTCGTCTGCTATGTTTTTATGCTACTCTGTAATGCGATGATAAATTCCACATCTGCTATCTTATATTCCGCACTTAGTCATTATTGCACACGTCCATTTTTCATTATGCATGTCATTATCTTCGACATATCAATTGTGCATGATGAATTGTCTTCATACGTTGAAGAGGATCTCCACAAGTACAACCTGCCATGTGCATTTGCATTCAAAGGCAAATCAACTATATGCACATCTTCAGGGGGAGCCTTTTGCTACTTACGAAGACAATACCTTTATCCTTTACAATTTCACATATCTTTATCCCCGTTGAAAACTTCAACCAGTTTGTCATCAATCACCAAAAAGGGGGAGATTGGTAGTGCATCTAGTGCCACCCCTAGTTGGTTTTGGAGTATTGATGACAAACCTGGTTGAGGGACTAATGTGTTTGTGAGAATTGCAGGATAACACAGGTAGTAGTCCCTCATTGATTTGGTTTACCTACCGAAGATGACCCCTAAAAATGTATGAAGATATTGATATCAGTGGTGGTATATGAAGATAATCATATTGAAGACTATGACATGAGAAGACATTGTGTGAAGACTATGGAGAGCGAAGACGTAGAAGTTTCGTTGTTTCCTTTTCTTCTTTGTTGAGTCATAGGAACCATCGTACTGTTAAGTGGGGTCCAAGTGAACTAAGTCAGAGTGACTGAAGTGATGCTCAACCAAATCCTATGTCTTCGAGCGAAGACTATGAGAGCAAATCTTATCCAGAGTCGGATGAGTCAGCTTTACTTGTAGCTCAAGTAAAGTTGTCGTGTGTGTTTGAAATCTGACCGTTGGAACACGTGTCAGTTCCTTAGTGACCCAGGGTCACTTCGGACAAATCAGGTCGGGTTGCCCAGGGGCTATAAATAGCCCACCCCCTACACCATAAATTGGTGGCTGCTCAGAGTTATTGCACGGCTTTTGTCGTTTGAGAGCAACCCACCTCCGGAGCATTTGAGAGAGAAATCCTTGCGAGGACAAAGCCCAAAACACCCAGAGCCAAAGAGTGTTTGGCATCACTAACATCTTTCTGTCTGTGTGACCTGAAGACTTATTACACTTGAGGACTGTGTTTCCTCCAGCCGGTTAGGCGTCGCGTTCTGAGCATCCAAGAGTCATTGTGGATCGCCGGTGAACGAAGTCTGTGAAGGTTTGGAAGTCTACCTTGAAGACTTACCAGAGTGATTGGGCGAGGACTAGGTGTCCTTAGCTCAAGGGGAACAAGGTGAAGACGCGGTCTTCTGAGTTAAATCTCAGCCTCCCTAACCAGACGTACAGTTGTCACAGCAACTGGAACTGGTCTAACAAATCACTGTCTTCCCCGAGCTACTGGTTCTATCCTTTTCTTACCTTTACTTACTGATCTATGTTGTGAAGTCATTGCATGCATGCCTTATCTGATTGACTTCACTGAGTATCTACTTGTTGTGATTGGCTTCATTCCTTCTTCCATCATGATCCCTACTGCCTGGCTGCTATTAGTCTTCGATCTTTCACTTCATTGAATACATGACTATGGCTTATCTAGTGTAGTCCACTTTCCGCTGCATACTAATAGTATTGAGTTTATCTTTTGTCTTAGAAACTACCATGTTTTGAAGCATTTCACAAAAGTCGCCTATTCACCCCCCCCCCTCTAGTCGATATATTGCACTTTCAAGAACGTAGTCAATACTATGTGCACTATCCCAATGATCAGTAGTGGTTTCTACTAGGGGCGATTCGGACCTGTGGCTTTATGTATTTGGTATCTTTCATTTGGATCTTCACCCGTAGTCGGGTTGTGATGTTATTTGGATGATGATTTGCTTATGTAATGTGTTGTGTGACGTGGCGAGTGTAAGCCAACTATCCTTTTGCAATTTCATCCCTATTTTTACATGAGTCGTGCAAAGCTACCGAACTTGATTTCCTTTTTGCAATTTGGAACCGTATCTACCCGAAGACTTGGAGTACACGCGAGGGAACGAAGGAGGCGGTCACGAGGGTCCAGGGCGCGCCCCTCCCCCTAGGAGCGCCCCCCACGCTCGTGGGCCCCCTCTGGCTCCCCCGATGCCCTCCTTCGTCCTTTATATATCCATGTATCCTGAAAACATCGAGGCAACAGAGAAAAGCCTAATTCCACCACCGCAACCTTTTGTTCCTGTGAGATCCCATCTTGGGGCCTGTTCCGGAGCTCCGCCAGAGGGGGGATCTACCACGGAGTGCTTCTACATCAGCGCCATAGCCTCACCAATGAGTTGTGAGTAGTTTACCGCAGACCTTCGGGTCCATAGCTATTAGCTAGATGGCTTCTTCTCTCTTTTTGGATCTCAATACCAAGTTCTCTCGATCTTCGAGGAGATCTATTCGATGTAGTCTTTTTTCCAGTGTGTTTGTCGAGATCCGATGAATTATAGGTTTATGATCTAGATTATCTACGAGAAATATTTGATTCTTTTTTGAAATCTTTTATGTATGATTATAATATCCTTGCAAGTCTCTTCGGATTATTGGTTTGGTTTGGCCTACTAGATCTATAGTTCTTACAATGGGAGAAGTGCTTGGCTTTGGGTTCAATCATGTGGTGTCCTTTCCCAGTGATAGCAGGGGCAGCAAGGCACATATTGTATTGTTGCCATCGAGGATAAAAAGATGGGGTTTATATCATATTGCTTGAGTTTATCCCTCTACATCATGTCATCTTGCTTAAAGCATTACTGGATAGCGGTCGATGTGTGGAGTAATAGTAGTATATGTAGAATCGTTTCGGTCTACTTGTCACGGACGTGATGCCTATATATAATGATCATGCTTAGATATTCTCATAACTATGTGCTTTTCTATCAATTGCTCGACAGTAATTTGTTTACCCACCGCAGAATTCTGCTATCATAAGAGAAGCCACTAGTGAAACCTATGGCCCGCGGGTCTACTCTCAACATATTAATCTTCCATCTACTTTACTTTGCTTTATTTACTTTCTGTTCTTATACCAAAAATACCAAACATATTATCCTATCATATCTATCAGATCTCACTTTCGTAAGTGATCGTAAAGGGATTGACAACCCCTTATCGTGTTGGCTGCGAAGTTCTTATTTGTTGTGTAGGTGCGAGGGACTCGCGCGTGGTCTCCTACTGGATTGATACCTTGGTTCTCAAAAACTGAGGGAAACACTTGCGCTACTATGCTGCATCACCCTTTCCTCTTCGAGGGAATACAACGCAAGCTCGAGAAGTAGCAGCCACTCACCGTCCACGAGGGTGGGGCACGCCCCGCTGCCTCGTGGGCCACCTGGCAGCCCTCGATGCCCATCTTCTGCTATATGAGGTGTTTTGACCTGAAAAAATCATAAGGAGGCTTTCGGGACGAAGCGCCACCGTCTCGAGGCGGAACCTTGGCAGAACCAATCTAGGGCTCCGGCGGAGCTGTTCTGCCGGGGATACTTCCCTCCGGGAGGGGGAAATCATCGCCATTGTCATCACCAACAACTCTCCCATCTTGGGGAGGGTTATCTTCATCAACATCTTCACCAGCACCATCTCCTCTCAAACCCTAGTTTATCTCTTGTATCCAATCTTTATATCAAAACCTCAGATTGGTACATGTGGGTTGCTAGTAGTGTTGATTACTCCTTGTAGTTGATGCTAGTTGGTTTACTTGGTGGAAGATCATATGTTCAGATCCATTATGCATATTAATACCCCTCTGATTATGAACATGAATATGATTTGTGAGTAGTTACGTTTGTTTCTGAGGACATGGTAGAAGTCCTGCTATAAGTAGTCATGTGAATTTGGTATTCCTTTGATATTTTGATGAGATGTATGTTGCCTTTCCTCTAGTGGTGTCATGTGAACGTCGTCTACTTGACACTTCACCATTGTTTGGGCCTAGAGGAAGGCATTGGGAAGTAATAAGTAGATGATGGGTTGCTAGAGTGACAGAAGCTTAAACCCTAGTTTATGCGTTGCTTCGTAAGGGGCTGATTTGGATCCACATGTTTCATGCTATGGTTAGGTTTACCTTAATACTTCTTTTGTAGTTGCGGATGCTTGCAATAGAGGTTAATCATAAGTGGGATGCTTGTCCAAGTAAGGGCGGTACCCAAGCACCGGTAAACCCACATACCAAATTATCAAAGTAACGAACGCGAATCATATGAACATGATGAAAACTAGCTTGACGATAATTCCCATGTGTCCTCGGGAGCGCTTTCCTTTATATAAGATTTAGTCCAGGCTTGTCCTTTGCTAAAGGATTGGGCCATCTTGCTGTAGCTTATTTACGTTTACTACTTGTTACCACTTACCTTATCACAAAACTACCTGTTATCGATAATTTCAGTGCTTGCAGAGAATACCTTACTGAAAACTGCCTATCATTTCCTTCCGCTCCTCGTTGGGTTCGACACTCTTACTTATCGAAAGGACTAGATAGATCCCCTACACTTGTGGGTCATCAACCATTATCTTTCAACTTAGCTTTCTCTAGGAACGCATTAAAATTCAAGGGAACGATAGCACGGGTCATTGATCTACAACATAGATATACAAAAAACTATCAGGACTAAGTTCATGATAAATTAAGTTCAATTAATCATATTACTGAAGAACTCCCACTTAGATAGACATCCCTTAAGTCATCTAAATGATCACGTGATCCAAATCAACTAAACCATGTCCAATCATCATGTGAGATAGAGTAGTTTTCAATGGTGAACATCTGATGTTGATCATATCTACTATATGATTCACGTTCGACCTTCCGGTCTCCAGTGTTCCAAGGCCATGTATGTACATGCTAGGCTCGTCAAGTTTAACCCGAGTATTCCGCATTTGCAACACTGTCTTGCACCCGTTGTATGTGAACGTAGAGCTTATCACACCCGATCATCACATGGTGTCTCAGCACGACGAACTGTCGCAACGGTGCATACTCAGGGAGAACACTCGTACCTTGAAATTTTAGTAAGGGATCATCTTAGAATGCTACCATCGTTCTAAGAAAAATAAGATGCATAAAAAGATAAACAACACATGCCATCAAAATATGTGACATGATATGGCCATAATCATCTTGTGCTTTTGATCTCCATCTCTAAAGCATCATCATGATCTCCATCATCACCGGCTTGACACCATGATCTTCATCGTAGCGTCGTGGTCGTCTCGCCAACTATTGCTTCTACTACTATCGCTAACTCATAGTAATAAAGTAAAGCAATTACATGTCATTTGCAATTCATACGATAAAGAGACAACCATAAGGCTCCTGCCGGTTGCCGATAATTTACAAAACATGATCATCTCATACAATAACGTATAACTCATCACGTCTTGACCATGTCACATCACAACATGCCCTACAAAAACAAGTTAGACGTCCTCTACTTTGTTGTTGCAAGTTTTACGTGGCTGCTACGAGCTTCTAGCAAGAACCGTTCTTACCTACGGCACAAAAACCACAATGGTGATTTATCAAGTTTTCTATTTTAACCTTCAACAAGGACCGGCCGTGGTCAAATTTGATTCAACTAAAGAAAGAGAGACATACACCCGCCAACCACCTTTATGGAAACAAGTTGCATGTAACGGTGGAACCGGTCTCATGAACGTGGTCATGTAATGTTGGTCCGGGCCGCTTCATCTTACAATACCATCGAATCAAAATAAGACGTTGGTGGTAAGCAGTATGAACATCATCGCCCACAACTCCTTTGTGTTCTACTCGTGCATATCATCTACGCATAGACCTGGCTTTGATGCAACTATTGGGGAACGTAGCATGCAATTTCAAAAAAAATACCTACGCTCACGCAAGATATATCTAGGAGAAGCATAGCAACAATACGGGAAGAGTGTGTCCACGTACCCTCATAGACCGAAAGCGGAAGCATTATATTAACGCGGTTGATATAGTCGAACGTCCTTGCGATTCAACCGATCAAGCACCAAACGTACGACACCTCCGAGTTCTGCACACGTTCAGCTTGATGACGTCCCACGAACTCTTGATCCAACAGAGTGTCGGGCAGAGTTCCGGCAGCACGATGGCATGGTGACAGTGATGGTGAAGTTGATCGTGCAGGGCTTCGCCTAAGCACTACGACAATATGACCTAAGGTGTAAACTGTGGAGGGGGGCACCGCAGACGGTTAAGAACAATTGATGTGCTTTGGGGTGCCCCATGCCCACGCATATAAAGGAGGATAGAAGGAGGAGGCCGGCCTAGGGACGCGCCATGGGGGGAGTCCTACTAGGACTCCACTCCTGGTAGGATTCGCCCCTCATTTTTCCTTTCTTTGGGAGTTGGAAAGAGGGAAGGAGAGGGAGAGGGAGAAGGAAAGGGGGGCGCGCCCTCTTCCCCTTGTCCAATTCGGACAGCCCATGGGGGGTGCCACCCCTTGTGGGTGTAGCGACCCGACCCAAATGGATCGAAGTCTCTGTGCTTAAGTGTCATCCCTGGATCGATATGCTGACACACACAGTACTCGATGAATTATAACAGAGTTCAATCACACACTTTATTACATCGAGGTCATCAAAAGAGTATTTATTACAATAATATGGCCAAAGGCCATCAAACTAAAAATAACTGCGGAAGCATCGAAGGTAAATGAGTCCATCCAACTCCACGGCAAACTGAGTGCACAACAACGACCTATCGCACCTTTAATCCTCGTCGGAAAACTCTGCAACATGAGACGTTGCAGCCGTGTAGGTCAGCACATGGAATATGCTGGCAATTTCACACCATAGAATAATAATAATGAAGAAGACTATCTCTATATGCAAATTTAGCTGGTGGAGGCTCTAAGTTTAATTTTTGCATAACGCCAATTTTACCCTACAACAAAGGAATAATTTTTTTATTTACTACAAAATTAAAATGCCATTACTGAGAAGGTTCCTCCAACTCAATCCCAAAATTCCCAAGTTATTAGTAACCCAATAATTTCATTAAATAGAGTGATGAGATCAACCAATAATTCACTTCCACATACTCAAGTTGTCCATAACCGGGGACACGGCTAATCATGATTAGTTTGTACACTCTGCAGAGGTTTGCGCACTTTTCCCCACAAGACTCGACCACCTCCATGATCGGAAGATCGAGACATAGTCGTTCTGAAGTATTTCCTCCAAACCCTGGGTAGACCGGTACACCTACTTTCCCCTACATCAGCTAGTCTACCACGGAAAGAGGTCACACAACTTACTCAACTATGCCAGAGCCCATAGTGGCGTGTGGCTGCACACGGAAGTTTCTAGGCATGAAATATCTTATGATCCCTTTGAGCCTGGGTGGCGGACCTAGGGTAATCACACGGGTACTCCGGGATTCCCCTTGGGCAAGCACTGGTTTCTCCAGGTGCCCCAAACAATCCACCCAGATGTGTATTAAAGTTGCCACCTTATGCTGTCCCGAAAATTATTATCTCTCGCAACTTGCATGTATCACACATACCAATCCCCGTCTATGAGCATGGATAAGCAATATATGATATAACGAATAAAATCCCGGGGTGATAAAAGGTCATAGGTTCCTACCACATAAACTACATAGCATAATCACATGTTCCCAATCCTACTCATGCAATCTTTGAGGGTGAAACTAATGCATAGTAAAAACTGGGTATTGAAAATTATGATCAAAGTGTGAACTTGCCTTGCTGACGTTCGTTGAACTCTAAAGATTCGTAGTAGCAAGCTTTGCACTCCGGATGATCTAGCGTAAGCAATAACATACATAAGCATACAAGCAAGGATCCAAAAAGACAACAAATAAAAGACTTCGAAAAACTCCAAAAGGACCAAAATAAAGTTTCTGTACAGAATATAATTTTCACAGCAACAAATATAAATGGTTTTGGTTTTAACAGAAGGTACATGTCACAAGCTTCGATTTGCAAAAAGAATCACCCAAAACGGAGTTACGAAACTCAAGTTATGGCCTAACGAAGTTTGAATTCAGATCTGCTTAATTTCAAATTTTGATTTTTTTCAAAAATATATTTCATTTGGTTCTCTGGATAGAGGATATTTCTACGGAACCGTAGGAAAAAGAATCAACTAAATCGGATTTACAGATTAAAAGATATACTAGAAATAAGAATTAGTATAGAATCTGAGATTGAAAAATTACTAGAAAAAGAGAAGAAAAGGAATTCAACCAGATGCCATGTGGCGATCTCTGATTGGCTGAGGTGTTTGCTGCAGCTAAAAGAAAAAAACAGAACCGCAGGCCGGTTCGATCAACTGAAGAAAACCGATCTAACAAAATGGTTTTTTTTGTTTGTTTACTGAACTAACGAACACAAGTTCGTTCACATACAGAGAAGTACGTGAACTGGGGGCAGCTCGGGCATGACGGTGGCGGCGGCTCCGGCGGTCGTGGGCGGCGGCAGAGGTGTCTAGGAGATGTGGTGGAGAGTGGCTCGTCCGGTGATGGAGTCAGTGAAGATCGGAGACGACGAACGGCGACGGAACGAAGCGGAGAAACTTGGTGCTCCGGGTGCTCCGGTGAAGACAACGAGGTTGGTGCAGTGGCTGTAGATGGAGAGAGATCACAAAATCTTGTCAAAATGATGATAGGGATCAAGAGAAGTAGGAACCCAAAAGGATAAGGCTCGGGATGGCTGACCGACATCGTAATCCGGCGATGAACTGGAGCTTCTACTGCGAGATTGGAACGTCGAGTACGTGTTGTAGGGGTGGACTTGTCGAGGGATTTTTCTCTGAATCGGACGAGGAGAGTCGTGGTTATTTATAGGACATCTTACATGAACGTGAAACGGGCTGGAGAATTGATTTCCAGGAATTGGAAAGGAAGGGGCTTCGGGTGTAGGCATACGTTTCTCTGTTCGTCCGTTCGTGGGAGGAAGAAGAAAAAGAAAAAGAAAATGCGAGGCCCAGGCGTCAGGGGAGATAGAGAGAGCACGTTACGTGAGGGAGAGGGAGAGCGAGCGAGCGAGGGATCACGCGTGGGGCGCTCGCCTTCTTCTTTTTTATTGGGTGCAGCGGCCTCTGGTCGTCCGCCTGTGGCCACGAGCGATCGCCTGGTTGGGCCATTGTCTCGCTAGCAAGTGGCTGGGCCGGTTGGCCTCGCCCGGCGGGCTCCTTTTTTTTGAATTAGACAGCGAGACAAAAAAATATAAAGATAGAAAATAAAAATATTTTAATATAGGACATATATATATCAAAAAATTCAGAAAAATAAATCCTACAAGATGAACTATTTTTGAGAGGCTAAATAAAAACTTTATAAAAAAACATTTTTCTAAAAATCCAAATGAAACTCAAATTTGAATTCAAAAGTTTCGGCATTGTTTTCTTCTGACTTTTTGGAGTGTCATGTTAGATCCTCTCACACTTTTGAACAAGTGTTTGTCAGGGATTTTTGAAATAAATTTCAGATGCCAAGTTGAATCCAAAGTCAGATAAAACTAAAATGCCTCTGAAATTTCCAAATGGCACTCAAATAAAAAAATGCATAGATGCTTAGCTAATAATTGTAAAACATTCCAAAATGAAAATTTGGGATGTTACAAACCTACCCCCTTAAGATGAATCTCGCCCTCGAGATTCGGGTTGGCTAGCAAAAAGGTGTGGGTGATCCTGTCGAAGATCTTCTTCGCGTTCCCAGGTTGCTTCTTCCTCAGTATGATGACTCCACTGAACCTTGCAAAACTTGATGACCTTGTTGCGGGTAACCCTGCTTGCTGTTTCGAGAATCTTGATGGGCTTCTCCTCATAGGTCAGATCACTATCCAACTGTATGGCTTCTAGTGGCACTGTATCTATCAAAGGAATATCGGCCATCTCCGCATGGCACTTCTTCAACTGGGAAACGTGAAACACATTATGAACTCCAGACAAGGCTTCGGGTAACTCCAACTGATATGCAACTTCTCCTCTGCGTTCCAAAATTCTGTATGGCCCCACAAATCGTGGTGCTAGTTTGCCTTTAACTCCAAACCGTTTAACACCTCGAAGTGGTGACACACGAAGATATGCTCTATCTCCGACTTCGTAGGTTACTTCCTTGCGTTTAGTATCGGCATAACTCTTCTGTCTGGATTGGGCTACCTTGAGTCTGTCACGGATCAGCTGGACTTTCTCCTCTGATCTTTAATTAAATCTAGTCCGAATAATTTACGATCTCCAACTCCATCCCACATCAATGGTGTCCTGCACCTCCTTCCGTACAAAGCTTCAAAAGGGGCCATCTTCAAACTAGCTTGATAGCTGTTGTTATATGAGAATTCCGCGTATGGCAAATTATCATCCCAACTAGATCCATAATCTAGCGCACAAGCTCTCAACATGTCCTCCAGAATCTGATTGACTCTCTCGGTCTGCCCATCTGTCTGCGGATGAAAGGCTGTACTGAACTCTAGCCTGGTACCCAAAGTTTTGTGTAACTGATGCCAAAACTTTGAGGTAAATTGTGTTCCTCTATCTGATACGATGGTCCTCGGAACTCCATGCAGACATACGATCCTGTTCATATATATCTTGGCCAACTTAGCACTTGTTTATGTGGTTTTCACGAGGATTAAGTGAGCTACCTTGGTCAAGCGATCAACTACTACCCAAATAGAATCATAGCCTGATCGTGTCCTGGGTAATCCTATAATAAAGTCCATGCCAAGCTTGTCCCACTTCCAATCCGGTATCGGCAAAGGCTGAAGTAATCCTGCTGGTTTCTGGTGCTCTGCCTTAACCCTTTGACATACATCACATACTGCGACATACTCGGCAATATCCTTTTTCATACCTGTCCACCAGAAACTTTCCTTCAAGTCCAAATACATCTTGGTGTTTCCTGGGTGTATCGAATAAGGCGAATCATGAGCCTCCTGAAGAATCAACTTCCTGATCTCTGTGTCATTTGGCACATAAATACGTTGCTCAAACCATAAGGTTCCGTGTTCATCCTCACGAAATCCTTCTGCCTTTCCTTGGTTCATCCTTTCCTTTATTTCTGCAATACCTTTGTCTAACTTCTGGGCTCCTCGGATCTTTGCCAACAAGGTGGATTGAATTTACATTGCGGTAACAAAACCTCGTGGTACTATCTCCAATCGGAGATCTCTGAGATCATCAATTAACTCTTGAGGTAATCCTCCTGCTGTGAGGGTATTGACATAACTCTTGCGGCTCAATGCATCTGCCACAACATTTGCCTTTCCTGGGTGATACTGCAATTTCATGTCATAATCATTTATGAGCTCCAACCATCTTCTCTGCCTGAGGTTCAACTCCTTCTGTGTGAAGATGTATTTCAAACTCTTGTGATCCGTGTAAACATCACAATGATTTCCTATAAGAAAATGCCTCCAGGTCTTGAGCACATGCACTACGGCTGCTAACTCCAAATCATGCGTGGCATAATTCCGCTCATGGGGTCGAAGTTGACGTGAGGCATATGAAACAACTCTTCCTTCTTGCATAAGAACACCTCCAAGTCCCTGACGAGAAGCGTCGCAATATACCTAAAAATCCTTGCGTATATTCGGAAGAATTAGCACTGGGGCTGTGACCAAACGTTTCTTCAACTCCTGAAAACTGGCCTCACATTCCTCGGTCCAATTAAACTTGGTGTCTTTCTTCAATAACTCTGTCATGGGCTTTGCGATCTTGGAGAAATTCTCAATAAATCTTCGGTAATATCCTGCAAGTCCAAGGAAACTACGAATCTCTCCGACTGAGGTGGGTGCCTTCCATTCGGTGACGGCTTCAAATTTCAAAGGATCCACTGCTATTCCTTCCCCTAATATAACATGTCCGAGAAATCCAACTTCCTTCAACCAGAATTCACACTTGCTGAACTTTGCATATAACTGATGTTCCCTGAGCTTCTCAAGAACCAAGCGCAAATGTTCCTTGTGTTCTTCTTCATTCTTTGAGTAAATCAATATATCATCAATGAATACCACAACAAACTTATCCAAGAACTCCATGAATACCTTATTCATCATATTCATAAAATAGGCAGGGGCATTAGTCAAACCAAAAGACATGACCGTATACTCATAAAGCCCATATCTCGTGGTAAAGGCTGTCTTGGGTATATCCTGTTCTCGAATCTTCAGCTGGTGATATCCAGATCGAAGATCGATCTTTGAGAAAACTTTTGCTCCTTATAGTTGGTCAAACAAATCATTGATCATCGGCAAAGGGTACTTATTCTTGATCATCACCTCATTCAACGCACGGTAATCCACAACCATTCTCAAGGATCCATCCTTCTTCTCAACTAGAAGCACTAGGGCTCCCCAAGGTGATGAACTCGGTCGAATAATCTTTCTCCAATAATTACTTAATCTGCTTCTTAATTTCCTCCAGATCATTTGCGAGCATCCGATACGGTCTCTTGGATATTGGTCCGGTGTCGGGTAACAATTCAATCAAAAACTCTATGTTCCGATCCGGTGGCATGCCTGGTAGTTCCTCCGGAAAAACATCGGGATAATCCTTCACAACCGGTACTTCCTCCTGAACAACTCCCGAAAGCGAATTCACTTGAGTCCTCCTTGGCGTATGCCTCGACACATATTTAATCTGTTTCCCCTCTGGGGTGGTGAGAAGAATCGACTTACTGGCACAATCAATATTCCCTTCATACTTGGATAGCCAGTCCATGCCTAGAATTACGTCCAATCCTTGTGATTCTAGGATGATGAGGTCTGTGGGGAAAACGTGTCTCCCTATGGTCAATGCAACTGAAAACATCCCCGACTAGCCATATTCTCTGCTCCTGGGAACTCACTAACATTGGTGTTTTAAGGGCTACGGTCAGTAACTTAAACTTATCCACAAACCCCCTTGATATGAATGAATGCGATGCACCAGTGTCAAAAAGAACAAGGGTTGTAAATGAATTAATCAAGAACTTACCAACAACGGCGTCAGGCTGATCATAAACTTCCTCCACATTGACATGGTTCACCTGACCTCTGGTAAAAGGATTTGGCTTCTTTCCAGAGCTTCCATTGCCATTCCCGTTCTTCGCATCGGGACATTCGGTGGCGTAGTGTTCGGTCTTCCCGCACTTGAAACAGGTAATGTGGCTCAGATCTTTCTTTGCCGGTGTAGCGGGGTTGGAGTGATGCTGATTGTTGTTTCCTCCGTTTCCATTGCCATTCCTATGGCCATTATGGTTGTGTCCATTCCCTCCATGATGTGAATGTCCTCCATGGTTATGGTGAGTGTGTCTACCATACTTGCCAGATCCTGATCCATTATTTCCTGAGTACGGGGTATAGCGGGGCTTCTGCTGAACTCCAGAGTTGTACTTTCCCTGTCCGTACTTCCTCTTGTGGTTTTCCACCTGCTGTTGTTTGCCTTCTAGAATGAGAGCCTTGTCAACCAACTCTCGATAATTGTTAAAGGTAGCCACAGTCAACTGAAGTCCCAGATCATCATTTAGTCCCTCCAGAAATTTCTCCTGCTTAGCGGCATCATCAGCTACGTCTCCGGGAGCATACCTGGATAACTTGCTGAATTCCTCCACTAATCACCAACAGAACGATTACCCTGGCGTAAGTTGCGGAACTCATGCTTCTTCAGACTCATAGCTCCGGCTGAAACATGTGATGTACGAAACGCCTGCAGGAACTGATCCCAAGTCACATTTGCTATGGGGAATGTGGTGGTGTAATTCTCCCACCAAGAAGCTGCTGGTCCATCCAGTTGATGTGCGGCAAAGCGCACCTTCTCAGCGTCAGTACATCCTATGGTGGTCAGCTCCCTTCCGATCTTGCGAAGCCAGTCATCTGCGACAATCGGCTCCGTACTGCTGGAGAACACGGGTGGGTTCAACCTCAGGAAACGGGTAAGGTTGTCGACCGGGGGTGGTGGCGGTGGGTTGTTGTTGTTCTGGTTCTGATTCTGGATGAGTAGCTGCATGAGGGCATTCTGATTCTGGATCAACTGGGTAAGTTCCGGCGGAAATTCTGGGTCACGTCTCAGAGGCATCTGTTAGGTTTAGAGTGGATGAGAAATTAGAATAGAATAAGGGCCTAATGAGAGAAATCACTACCCATATGCTTATGATAGCAATAAAACTACAAATCAAGCAATTCACACAAATCACATCACACAAGCAAAACCTACAGGTAAGGTCATATCCACAAGAGATATGATCTCTTCATACTACCGCAATCATTCGTTGGACTCCATTTGGTTGTGGTGGTCTGAACTAAATCTTCTCAAATCAAAGTCAATTCTAGCTTCTTCTTCTTCGTCAATGATGTCTTCATGGTTCTTGGTCTAATCAGCTGAGCAGCTTGGTCATGGGGTTCAACAACTATTGAATTGAAGTAGAGAAGAGATAGAAATGAATAGAGAAGAGTACAGACCAACGGATATATAAGGAAGTGGTAAAATAGAGTTCTCTTCCTATGGTTTTCCATTTCCTAGTGGTCGCCTCCTACAGTCACCGTGTGCTCTGATACCATCTTGTAGCGACCCACCCAAATGGATCGAAGTCTCTGTGCTTAAGTGTCATCCCTGGATCGGTATGCTGACACACACAGTACTCGATGAATTATAACAGAGTTCAATCACACACTTTATTACATCGAGGTCATCAAAAGAGTATTTATTACAATAATATGGCCAAAGGCCATCAAAATAAAAATAACTACGGAAGCATCGAAGGTAAATGAGTCCATCCAACTCCACGGCAAACTGAGTGCAGAAGAACGACCTATCGCACCTTTAATCCTCGTCGAAAAACTCTACAACATGAGACGTTGCAGCCGTGTAGGTCAGCACATGGAATATGCTGGCAATTTCACACCATAGAATAATAATAATGAAGAAGACTATCTCTATATGCAAATTTAGCTGGTGGAGGCTCTAAGTTTAATTTTTGCATAACGCCAATTTAACCCTACAATAAAGGAATAATTTTTTTTATTTACTACAAAATTAAAATGCCATTATTGAGAAGGTTTCTCCAACTCAATCCCAAAATTCCCAAGTTATTAGTAACCCAATAATTTCATTAAATAGAGTGATGAGATCAACCAATAATTCACTTCCACATACTCAAGTTGTCCATAACCAGGGACACGGCTAATCATGATTAGGTTGTACACTCTGCAGAGGTTTGCGCACTTTTCCCCACAAGACTCAACCACCTCCATGATCGGAAGATCGAGACATAGTCTTTCTGAAGTATTTCCTCCAAACCCTGGGTAGACCGGTACACCTACTTTCCCCTACATCAGCTGGTCTACCACGGAAAGAGGTCACACAACTTACTCAACTATGCCAGAGCCCATAATGGCTTGTGGCTGCACACGGAAGTTTCTAGGCATGAAATATCTTATGATCCCTTTGAGCCTGGGTGGCGGACCTAGGGTAATCACACGGGTACTCCGGGATTCCCCTTGGGCAAGCACTGGTTTCTCCAGGTGCCCCAAACAATCAACCCAGATGTGTATTAAAGTTGCCACCTTATGTTGTCCCGAAAATTATTATCTCTCGCAACTTGCATGTATCACACATACCAATCCCCGTCTATGAGCATGGCTAAGCAATATATGATATAACGAATAAAATCCCGGGGTGATAAAAGGTCATAGGTTCCTACCACATAAACTACATAGCATAATCACATGTTCCCAATTCTACTTATGCAATCTTTGAGGGTGAAACTAATGCATAGTAAAAACTGGGTATTGAAAATTATGATCAAAGTGTGAACTTGCCTTGCTGACGTTTGTTGAACTCTAAAGATTCGTAGTAGCAAGCTTCGCACTCCGAATGATCTAGCGTAAGCAAGCAATAACATACATAAGCATACAAGCAAGGATCCAAAAAGACAACAAATAAAAGACTTCGAAAAACTCCAAAAAGACCAAAATAAAGTTTCTATACAGAATATTATTTCCATAGCAACAAAAATAAATGGTTTAAGTTTTAACAGAAGGTACATGTCACGAGCTTCGATTTGCAAAAAGAATCACCCAAAACGGAGTTACAAAACTCAAGTTATGGCCTAACGAAGTTTGAATTCAGATCTGCTTGAATTCAAATTTTGAATTTTTCAAAAATATATTTTGTTTGGTTCTCTGGATAGAGGATATTTCTACGGAACCGTAGGAAAAAGAACCAACTAAATCGGATCTACAGATTAAAAGATATACTAGAAATAAGAATTAGTATAGAATCTGAGATTGAAAAATTACTGGAAAAAGAGAAGAAAAGGAATTCAACCAGATGCCATGTGGCGATCTCTGATTGGCTGAGGTGTTTGCTGCGGCTAAAAGAAAAAAAAACAAGACCGAAGGCCGGTTCGATCAACTGAAGAAAACCGATCTAACAAAATGGTTTTTTTTGTTTATTTACTGAACTAACGAACACAAGTTCGTTCACATACAGAGAAGTACGTGAGCTGGGGGCAGCTCGGGCGTGACGGTGGCGGCGGCTCTGGCGGTCGTGGGCGGCGACAGAGGTGTCTAGGAGATGTGGTGGAGAGTGGCTCGTCCGGTGGTGGAGTTAGTGAAGATCGGAGGCGACGAACGGCGACGGAACGAAGCGGAGAAACTTGGTGCTCCGGGTGCTCCGAAGACAACGAGGTTGGTGCAGTGGCTGTAGATGGAGAGAGATCATAATATCTTGTCAAAACGATGATAGGGATCAAGAGAAGTCGGAACCCAAAAGGATAAGGCTCGGGATGGCTCACTGACGTCGTAATCCGGCGATGAACTGGAGCTTCTACTGCGAGATTGGAACGTCGAGTACGTGTTGTAGGGGTGGACTTGGCGAGGGATTTTTCTCTGAATCGGACGAGGAGAGTCGTGGCTATTTATAGGACATCTTACTTGGACGTGAAACAGGCTGGAGAATTGATTTCCAGGAATTGGAAATGAAGGGCTTCGGGTGTAGGCATACGTTTCTTTGTTCTCCGTTCGTGGGAGGAAGAAGAAAAAGAAAATGTGAGGCCCAGGCGTCAGGGGAGATAGAGAGAGCACGTTACGTGAGGGAGAGGGAGAGCGAGCGAGCGAGGGATCAAGCGTGGGGCGCTCGCCTTCTTTTTTTTATTGGGCACAGCGGCCTTTGGTCGTCCGCCTGTGGCCACGAGCCATCGCCTGGTTGGGCCATTGTCTCGCTAGCAAGTGGCTGGGCCGGTTGGCCTCGCCCGGCGGGCTCCTTTTTTTTTTGAATTAGACAGCGAGAAAAAAATATAAAGATAGAAAATAAAAATATTTTAATATAGGACATATATATATATATCAAAAAATTCAGAAAAATAAATCCTACAAGATGAACTATTTTTCAGAGGCTAAATAAAAACTTTATAAAAAACATTTTTCTAAAAATCCAAATGAAACTCAAATTTGAATTCAAAAGTTTCGGCATTGTTTTCTTCTGACTTTTTGGAGTGTCATGTTAGATCCTCTCACACTTTTGAACAAGTGTTTGTCAGGAATTTTTGAAATAAATTTCAGATGCCAAGTTGAATCCAAAGTCAGATAAAACTAAAATGCCTCTGAAATTTCCAAATGACACTCAAATAAAAAAATGCATAGATGCTTAGGAAATAATTGTAAAACATTCCAAATCGAAAATTTGGGATGTTACAGTGGGCTCCCCTCTCTCTCCCCTATGGCCCATGTAGGCCCAATACTTCCCCGGGGGGTTCCGATAGCCCCTCGGCACTCCGATAAATATCCGAAACATGCCGAAACCATTCCGGTGTCCGAATACGATCATCCAATATATCGATCTTTACCTCTCAACCATTTCGAGACTCCTCGTCATGTCCGTGATCTCATCTGGGACTCCAAACAATCTTCGGTCACCAAAAACACATAACTCTTAAATACAAATCTTCATCGAGCGTTAAGCGTGCGGACCCTACGGGTTAGAGAACTATGTAGACATGACCTAGACACATCTATGTTCAATAACTAATAGCCGAATCTGGATGCTAATATTGGCTCCCACATATTCTACGAAGATCTTTATCGGTCAAACCATAATGACAACATACGTTATTCCCTTTGTCATCGGTATGTTACTTGCCCGAGATTCGATCGTCGGTATCTTCATACCTAGTTCAATATCGTTACCGGCAAGTCTCTTTACTCATTCCATAATGCATCATCTCACAACTAACTCATTAGTCACATTGCTTGCAAGGCTTATTATGATGTGCATTATCGAGAGGGCCCAGAGATACATCTCTGATAGTTGGAGTGACAAATCCTAATCTCGATCTATGCCAACCCAACAAACACCTTTAGAGATACATGTAGAGCATCTTTATGTAATGCCCAGGATGGAGTTATACCTCCTACGTGTCGAGGCACGACTTAAAGGCATAAGTCCATCCTAGAATGATCTCAAGTTTGGTATCTTTGCACAACTCATGTAAAAGAGGGATTAAAATGCAAAAGGAGATAGTTGGCTTACACTCGCCACTTCACACAATACATTACATAAGCAATCATCATTCAAAACATCACAGCCCGACTACGGGTGAAGAACCAAAGAAAGATACCAAACAACAAAAGCCACAGGTCAGGATCGAATCCTAGTAGAAACCACTACTGAGCATCGAAACGTCACGAGCAAACGGCCACAAGCTTCATCAAGCTCCCAGTGAAGAACTTGAACCAGCTCCGGCATCAAACTCGGCTGAACCTGCATCTGGTGTGGTGAAGTAACTGTGAGCCACAGAGGACTCAGCAATCCCGTTCCCGGGTAACACGACTATTTAAGCCTTGGGTGAGGATAAGGCTGAAGAAAGAAATATGAGGTGAAGGAACAATAAGAGTCTGCAGCAGCAACTAGCACTAACTTACGCAAAAGAGAGCGAGAAGAGAAGTGCATCGGTCGAGAGATGATCACGAAGTGATCCTAACTAAAGCCGGTCAAACATAACCCCACCGTGTTCAACTCCCGAATCCCTATTCGGAAATTGACAGTCACGGTACACACGCTGGTAGTGTATTGAAACATTGTGTCAAGTTATCTACAACCGGAATTAACAAGCTCCCATCTGCCACATAACCACGGGCACGGCTTTCGAAAGTTCAAACCCTGCAGGGGTGTTCCAACTTGGCCCATCACAAGCCCACGATCCGCGAAGTCGCAACTCCATAGGTGGGAAGACCCGAGTATTCTCGGAATCCCGTGCTCAAGTTAAACCGAACTAAGGTAAGTCTAATCCAGCAAATCCTCCCGGCGTGCCGACACCCTGATAGTAGCCGCGCGTATCTCGTCTCAGGCCACGACCGGATGAGCGCTACGTACAGTACCAAAGACCCCAGATAACTGGGTGGTACCGCAAGTGACTCTAGTTTGGGACCAACACCATCAGCACTGGCCCCCCCTGCTATGTAGAAATAAAGGATCCTCGAGGGAGCGACCCCCTATGCAAATTTAATTAATTAAGTTGTTATTATGAGGCAAATAGTACCAATGTTGGGATTTGCTGGAAAAGACTTAGCACTTAGCGGTTTATCAAGGGGGTCCCATACACCCCAACCGTGTTAGGAACGCATAATCAAGGAACATAACACCGGTTTATACGGTTCCTAACGGCATGAGTGGAACAAATCACCAAGCAAAAGGCTTAGCCTTCCACCCTGCCAGTATATAGATGATTTCATTTTAAGCATTTATATAGTGTGATATAACCCAACCAAACTCCAACATGAAGCAAGCATCTTCGATCTTCACCTGCAACTATCAATTCTATAAGAGGGGCTGAGCGAAGCGTACTTAGCCAAGCAACGGTTTGCATAGGTAGGGTGGTTAAACATGGCAATGGTTACAAGTAGGAGGCTGACAGGAAAACATGGGCATCGAGGCAAAACTAAAGATCGAGACTACTAGCAATAGGCAAAGATAGTAATGGTATCCGGGTTCGGTCATCTTGCCTGGGATTCCACAAGGGAGAAGAACGGATCCAAGAAGAAGACGGAGCAACAGTCGAGAGAAACCTCACAACTCCGGAACGAAACCGAAGCTATCAAGAGAAGCAAACCGGAAAGAAACAAACAACACGGTAAACACACAAGCATAAACATGGCATAAGATGCACAACCAAGTATGATGCATGTCCGGTTTAAAATATGCAAGGCATGGCAAAAGCACAAACAACACTACAAGTTAAGTGGAGCTCAATATGCAACGAGTTGCATATTGACGAAACACCACATTTAATTATTTAGTTGACTCTCGTTATTTACAAGACAAGATTAAATGTTTTAACATGGCAAGAGGTGAAACAAAAATAAACCTACACTAATAAGACATTTTAAATGAGGCCGGAAGAAACAACAACATATCCGGAAAATCCCCATGAGCATGTTTAATAATTATAAGCAAACAACAATTAAACATTTTAGTGTTGTTAACATGATGCGGATGGCATGATCAAGTTTATGCAAGTTTTATTAAAAGGTTGACAATTAACAAGATAAGAAACATTTATCACCGCGGTGGAAGGAAAGAGTGCCACGGCAACGATCCGAAAAATGATGCAACGCATCATATCGGTTCCGGTATCTCGTTGAGAGACCGGTGCAAAAGATGACGAAGCGAGTGAAACAAGACGAAAGAGGTGGGGTGATCCCGTTACCGGGTTCCCACGAGTCGGTGACGAGGCAACCGAGGGACATGACAAAAGGTGAAACGGCACGAAGCACACACGGGAAGCATTTCATACAACACAAGCATGCATCACACGGGTCACGTCTCGGGGTTATACCTTTGAAGCGTGCGTTATCGGAGGCGGTTCAAGACGTAGAGGAAGGAGTCGTTCACGCGATTCGTAGAGGAAGTAGACGTTCACGGGGTGTCGTGGTACTTGGCGAATTCCTCGTTTCCGGGCGACGGTAGTGGTACACGGCGACGGTAGTCGTTCGGGTCGTCGATGTCGGGGTACTTGTCGCGTCGGCGTTCGTAGTGGTACTTGTGGTCTCCGAACTTGTCGACGGTAGTGGTACTCGCCGTATCGACGCGTAGGGGTACATGGTCGTGTCATGTAGAGGTACTTGTCCGAAGGGGTACTTGGTCGGGTCGCCGGTAGTCGTTCGGGTCGTCGTGGTACTTGTTCCGTAGCCGTTCACGAGCCCGTTTTCCGTAGACGTACAAGGGTCCAAAAGTAGAAAAACTTGCTGTCTTCCTGGTTAACTGAGATTAACAAAACCAGCACAACAAAAAAAACAGGAAAAAGAAAGGACTGCGGGGGTTGCGGCTCGGGACGAAGGAAGCCGGCGACGAGGCTTGCAGGGGACGGGCAGAGGAGGAGGCCTCTGGCGCGGCGACCCTGGAGGACGGGGAGGGGCCTGGCTGGCCTCGGTCGAAGCGTGAAGGACGGAGGGCGACCACGGCGCTCGCAGGAGCTGGGAGGGGCCACGGACGCGGAGGTCCAGCGGGCGCCCCTGGCCGCGGGAGGAGAGGCGTCGCTCGCGGGGCGATGGAGGGCGGAGCCTGGCTGGCCTGCCTGGGCTCGAGGCGCCGCACGGGAGGACAAGGTGGAGGCCGGCTCGTGGGAAGGGAAGGGAGCCCGCTGGAGCCTGGCCCGGGCGCTCGGGGCGCCGTTGCTTCTGGCCGGCCGGGCGCGCGTGCGGCCTGGAGGGCGACGGGGAGGCCCGAAGCGAGGCAGGAGGGCGCGGGAAGGAGGCGAACTGGAGGAGGGAAGGCCCGCGCTGGGGAGAGGTGGTCGGGCCGGAGCTTGGAGACGCAGGAGGCGGGGTTCCTGGCGGGCGCTGCGAGGCTGCGAGGGCGCGCTCGGGAAGGGAGGCCGCTCGGGCTCGGGAGAGCGACGGGGTGAGGAGATCGAGCGAGATGCGGGACTTGGGGAGTGGCGGCGGACAGAAGGGAAACAGGGAGCGGAGGGACTCGGGTGCGCTGTAGCTAGGGTTAGGAATGGGGGCTGGGCCAGATGGGCCAGGTGAAGGCTGCAGTGGGATGGGCCGGCTGGGAGCTAGAGGCCTGTTGGGCTCCCTGCTGCAGCTGCTCTGCTGATAAAACTCTTCTCTTTTGCGGAAAAAGAGAAGAGAGAGCCAAACAAGAAGAAAAGAAAGAGAAGGAGGGGGGTTTGGGCAAACTAGCACAATGATAATTTTCTCGGGCTCGTAAAAATGAGCACGACCGGAGAAAATTATAAAAGGCCAGATCGGAAATAATTCAAACATATTTGAATTTAATTCAAATAGGTTTGAACTAAGACGAGATTATTGAAGTGTCCAAAAAATGTTCAAATTTTTGGAGGAACCTCGAAACAACGGAAAAGAATTATTTGCAAGGTTTGGAAGGAGAAGCTCGAAGTGAAAGCATGGGGAAAAATATTGCAAGTGTGTTGCAGTAATTCCAAACAACGGAATAATTATTAATATAGCTCCATAATTATTAGGAGGCTTTTATATGTTATAAAGAGAAGACATCTTCCCTCGATTTAAATGGACCGAAGGTCCACACGAATTATTAGGTTGAGATGCAAAATAAAATATGACATGATGGCATGATGACATGATGCAATGCAAAAATAAATAACACAAGCACAAAGAACCACACGGGCAACCCGGAACATCTGGAATCTTCTGGAATCTTCTGGGACGTCAGTCTCGGGCGTCACACTTTATAATCACCCAGTTATGTTGTGACGTTCGATAGCACAAAAGGTATTCCTCCGGTATTCGGGAGTTGCATAATCTCATAGTCTGAGGAATATGTATTTGACATGAAGAAAGTAGTAGCGATAAAACTGAACGATCAATACGCTAAGCTAACGGATGGCTCATGTCCATCACATCATTCTCCTAATGATGTGATCACGTTAATCAAATGACAACACATGTCTATGGTTAGGAAACTCTACCATCTTTGATTCACGACCTAGTGTAGTAGAGGCTTACTAGGGACACTGTGTTTTGTCTATGTATCCACACATGTAGCAAGTTTCCGATTAATACAATTCTAGCATGAATAAAATACATTTATCATGATATAAGGAAATATAAATAACAACTTTATTATTGTCTCTAGGGCATATTTCCTTCACATTCAACTATCCTATTGTCTATCCTGAAATTGCTGGCTAACCTAAGAAGACATTTCGACATACTTGGGTGGAAACTACAATTGAAAGGATAATGAGGATAATTGGACATCTTGATGAGACTGTAATGCACTGCCTACCAACCATTTTGTATGGGAGGGGGTTTATAAGTCGAGAAGAGAAATATGGCGGGAAAGAAGATATCGAGAACAGAAGGGGTGGTGGGAAAAACGATGGCGGAAAAGAAGATGGCGGGAAAAGAAGGGGTGGCGAGAAAGACGATGGCGGGAAAGAAGATGGCGGGAATAGAACGATTGGCGGGAAAGAAGATGACGGGAAAGGGTTGGCAGGAAAGAATATGGATGGCGGGAATGGTTCCAATCATCTTCATGGTGGACGACTGGATCTACTCATCTTCCGGGACGATGATTGGAACTAATCATCTTCGGGGAAGAAGATTGGAGCTAATCATCTTCCCGGTGGACGACTGGAGCTAATCGTCTTCAGGGAGGACGACTGGAAGTTGCACTGCTGGACGAATGCCCAGTCGGCCTACTGTGAGCCGACTGGACTCTAGTCGTCTACACGGAGGACGATTAGGTCCAGTCGTCTTCCTCCAAGATGACGCCGTATTATTTCTCAAATATTTCAAATCGGTGTATTATTTTTGCAAATTAATAAAAAAATGTATTATTAAAAAAATAGCCAGCAACTATGCAAAACTGGCCTACAACAAGCAATGATCCTTTGGTCTGAGTTTATGTGATACCTAGTCTCTGGCATGTGTGATGTGCAAGCTCAACAAATCATCTATCAATTGATGTTGATCCTTAAAACACATATACAAACATGATTGTTCATGTGGTTGCTCAAGTTTGTCATTGTACCAGATCCTTTTTTTTCCTTTGCTTGTCCCTACTATTCCTCTCTTTAGTTTGAACAAATGAGATTGCCTCATGTCCATCATCTTCATCCTCAAACAGCAACCCATCATTTTCTTCATCTGATGAAGGAATGAAATCAAGTTTCTGTTGGGGAACGTAGTATTTCAAAAAAAAATCTATGATCACGCAAGATCTATCTACTAGAAGCATAACAATGAGTGGGGAGAGTGTGTCTATATACCCTCGTAGACCGAAACCGGAAGTGTCTAGTGACGCGGTTGATGTAGTCGAACGTCTTCGTGATCCAACCGATCCAAGCACCGAACGTACAACACCTCCGCGTTCAGCACATGTTCAACTCGATGGCGTCCCACGAGCTCTTGATCCAGTTGAGAGCCACGGGAGAGTTTTGTCAGCACGACGGCATGGCGACGGTGATGATGAAGCTACCGACGCAGGGCTTCGCCTAATCACTGCAACAATATGATCGAGGTGTGTATCTATGGAGGGGGGCACCGCACATGGCTAAGAAATTGTCTGTTGTGTGTTCTAGCAGTGCCCTCCCCACATATATATAGGTGGGAGGGGGAGGGAGCAACAGGAGGCGCGCCCCAAGTAGGAGGAATCCTACTTGGGGCCTAATCCTATTTGGCCTCCCCTTTTTCCATGTTTTCCGGGGGCAGAAGGAAAGAGGAGGGGGAGAGAAGGAAAGGGGAGGCCGAATTGCCCCCCTTCCTTTCTCTTCTCTCCCTTTCCTTTCCCCCACCCTATTCGGCCATATATGGGGTGCAACAGCCCACTAGGGGCTGGTCTATCCCGGCCTAGGCCCAATAAGGCCCATATCTTGGCCGGGGTTGAACCCCTTTCCGGTGACCCGATACGTACCCGGTACCCCCAGAACACTTCCAGTGTCCAAATACTATCGTCCTATATATGAATCTTTATGTCCCGGACATTACAAGACTCCTCGTCATGTCCATGATCTCATACGGGACTGCGAACAACCTTCGGTACATCAAAACACATAAACTCATAATACCTATCGTCATCGAACGTTAAGCGTGCGGACCCTATGGGTTCGAGAACTATGTAGACATGACCGAGACTCATCTCCGGTCAATAACCAATAGCGGAACCTGGATGCTCAAATTGGCTCCCACATATTCTACGAAGATCTTTATCGGTCAAACCGCATAACAACATACGTTGTTCCCTTTGTCATCGGCATGTTACTTGCCCGAGATTCGATCATCGGTATCTGAATACCTAGTTCGATCTCGTTACTCGCAAGTCTCTTTACTCGTTCCGTAATGCATCATCCCGCAACTAACTCATTAGTCGCATTGCTTGCATGGCTTATAGTGATGTGCATTACCGAGAGGGCCCAGAGATACCTCTCCGAAATAGGTTATGACAAATCATAATCTTGATCTATGCTAACCCAACAAACACCATCGGAGACACCTGTAGAGCATCTTTATAATCACCCAGTTACGTTGTGATGTTTGATAGCACACAAGGTGTTCCTCCGGTATTCGGGAGTTGCATAATCTCATAGTCTGAGGAACATGTATAAGTCATGAAGAAAGCAGTAGTAATGAAACTGTAACGATCATAATGCTAAGCTAATGAATGGGTCTTTTCCATCACATCATTCTCCTAATGATGTGATCCCGTTCATCAAATGACAACACATGTCTATGGTTAGGATACATAACCATCTTTGATAAACGAGCTAGTCAAGTAGAGGCATACTAGGGACACTTTGTTTTGTCTATGTATTCACACATGTACTAAGTTTCCGGTTAATACAATTCTAGCATGAATAATAAACATTTATCATGATATAAGGAAATATGAATAACAACTTAATTATTGCCTCTAGGGCATATTTCCTTCAGTCTCCCACTTGCACTAGAGTCAATAATCTAGTTCACATCGCCATGTGATTTAACACCAATAGTTCACATCTTTATGTGATTAACACCCATAGTTCACATCGCCATGTGACCAACACTCAAAAGGTTTATTAGAGTCAATAATCTAGTTCACATTGCTATGTGATTAAAACCCAAGAGTAATAAGGTATAATCATGTTTTGCGTGTGAGAGAAAAAAAATTAGTCTACGGGTTTGCAACATTCGGATCCGTATGTATTTTGCAAATTTCTATGTCTACAATATTCTGCACGGAGCTACTCTAGCTAATTGCTCCCACTTTTAATATGTATCTAGATCGAGACTTAGAGTCATCCACATCGGTGTCAAAGCTTGCATCGACGTAACTCTTTACGACGAACTCTTTGTCACCTCCATAATCGAGAAACATTTCCTTATTCCACTAAGGATAATTTTGACCGCTGTCGAGTGGTCCACTCCAGAATCACTATTGTACCCTCTTGCCAAACTCATGGCGAGGTACACAATAGGTCTGGTACACAGCATAGCATACTTTATAGAACCTATGTCTGAGGCATAGGGAATGGCTTTTCATTCTCTTTCTATTTTCTGCCATGGTCGGGTTTTGAGTCCTTACTCAACTTCACACCTTGCAACACAGGCAAGAACTCCTTCTTTGACTGTTCTATTTTAAACTACTTCAAAAACTTGTCAAGGTATGTACTCATTGAATTTATCAAGCGTCTTGATCTATCTCCATAGATCTTGATGCTTAATATGTAAGCAACTACACCGAGGTCTTTCTTTGAAAAACTCCTTTCAAACACTCCTTTATGCTTTCCAGAAAATTCTACATTATTTCTAATCAACAATAGGTCATTCACATATACTTATCAGAAATGGTGAAGTGCTCCCACTCACTTTCTTGTAAATACAGGCTTCACCGCAAGTCTGTATAAAACTATATGCTTTGATCAACTCATCAAAACGTATATTCCAACTCCAAGATGCTTGTTGATACGTCTCAATGTATCTATAATTTTTGATTGTTCCATGCTATTATATATTCTGTTTTGAATGTTTAATGGGCTTTATTATACACTTTAATATTATTTTTGGGACTAACCTACTAACCCAAGGCCCAGTGCGGATTGCTGTTTTTTTGCCTATTTCAGGGTTTCGCAGAAAAGGAATATCAAACGGAGTCCAAACGGAATGAAACCTTCGGGAGAGTTATTTTTGGAACCGTATCTACCCAGAAGACTTGGAGTACACGTGAGGGAACGAGAGAGGCAGCCATGAGGGTCCAGGGCGCGCCCCCTTGATGGCTTCTCGCCCCTCGTTGGTTACCCCAAGTGGAAGGTTGAGATGTAGCGTAGCGGCAAATTTCCCTTGGCAAAGATACCAAGGATCGAATCCCGTGAGACTCCGAGGGTCGACAAGTAGGTGTCAACGGCGCCAGAAACTTAGCGGTTGACAGGACCTGCACACAGATACAGATAACTTTGCTCCCAACGAGTTCAGAGAGGTTGTCAATCCCTCCGGCCTTGTTGTTTACAAAGGATCAAACACAAGAGATAATAATGATAGCTATGACTGCAACTAGGAAATAAAAATAGGAAGTAAATAGAAGATGTGATCGGCGGTGGTAATATGGACCGGGGTCCCATGATGTTCACTAGTGATGTCTCTCTCCCAAAAGACGATAAAACAGCAAAGCGAGGTAAACAAATTACAGCTGGGCAATTGACAGGATTATGTGCGCAAACCAATGCTAACTATGCTGCAAAGAAAGGTAGAGGCTCAAAAGCATGGGCGGTACGCCAAGGCAAGTAGACCAAAATCCATCTGCATCTACTACTAATCATCCACCTTGAGATATCTATCCAGAACATCTCGCTGGTATTAAGTTGCGAATCCCACCCAAAGTGTAAACTCAAAGCAACAGACAACTGCATTAAAAGAACTTTGCGTAAAGTAAACAATCCTTGCACCCGCAAGTGCAAGCATCGTTGTTTTCCCCCTTGTGGAAACAGCACATCCCCTAGACTCATGTTTCTGTCACTCAAGCTAGTCATCAGGGGGCATGAACCCACAATCAAGCATAACGCTCCCTCTTAGAGTTACTACCTACTACTCGGCCAAAGCAATAAACAGCAACGGAGAACATGCAAGAATTACTCAAGAACATAAATATAAAAGAGGTGAATCAAATATATTACTCAAACACAATCTGAACATAGTCTCATAATCCATCAGATCCCAGCAAACTCAGCATAGCAACAACAGAAATATTACATATGTGCCTCGATCATGTAGGGCAGCTCACGAGGTCTAAACCATGAAGAACAAAGAGGGGAGGAGAACATCACATAGCTACTGATCATGGACCCATGGTCCAAGGTGGACTAGTCACGACTCATCCGGGAAGCGTCCATGGTGGTAGAGAAGCTCCCGGTGGTGGTTCTCCACTCCGGCAGGGTGCCAGGAAGAGTTCTCCTGATGCTCTCGATCTTGGAAGCGCTACGGCGGCAGAACAGAGGCGAGATCGTGAAAAAGGGTTCCGTCGTCGAGGGTTTCTGGACGAGAGGAATATATATGCGAAGGGGGGCAACCAGAGGCGGAGCTGGGGCCCCAGGCGCCCCCCTGGCGCGGCCAGGGGTGGGGCCGCGCCAGGTGGCCGCCTGGGCCACCCCTGGCTCCCCTCTGGCCCTGCTTTGGTTATTCGCGAAGCTTCCTATACGCTGATTTTTCCTGTATTTTTCCTGGAATTTTTGGAGCACTTTTAATATGGGGGAAACCTGAAATAGAAAAACAGCAGAAAACATGAACTGGCACTGGGGTGCACTGAGTTAATAGGTTAGTCCAAATATGATAAAAAGTGTATGGAAGTGCATCAATATCATAGCAATATCACACAAAAGAAGCATGGAGCAAGCAGAAATTATAGATACATTTTGGACGTATCAACATCCCCAAGCTTAATTCCTGCTCGTCCTCGAGTAGGTAAATGATAACAAGCATAATTTCTGTGGTGACATGCTACCAACCATATAAGAACTTTTAAGTAAAGCAATCAAGGCATGTAATTCAATTCAAGGCATAACAAGCAAGAGTCTATATTAGCATTGTAACAAGCAACATAAGAACATAAAGGTGCAAGAGCTCTCGCTGTCCGTGACTCGAATGTCTCCAAATGGTGTTTGCGTGCAAGAAAGGGGAAGGGATATACGAGAGAGTAAAACATAGTTTTTGTATTGTTGAGAAATTAATCTACTAAAGTTTCACACTTGGCCTTCTTTGGAATCTTATCTTGACTCATCCCCAGACCACCAGTCAGGTACAAGTCAAAATGATCCACTCCCTTTCGATATTTTGAGCACTCATGCAATGGATGAGCGTAAGCAAGAAAGTTGACACTTAGGATGGCAAAAAGAGAAACATGATGGAGGGGGAAGACAAAAAGGGTGTGAAAGGCTCACATCAATTAGGACAATCATAGGCGAGAGAAAGCCAAATGATAGATATGATGTGAGGAGTAGGGATTGCCATGCAACGGATGCACATATGAGCTAAGGTAAGCTCTCCAATGGAACTAGTGGGGGTGCATCCAAATTGCTTGCTCAAGAAGACCTAGAGCTCTTTTGAGGAGGCTCATCATTGGAATATACAAGCCAAGTTCTATAGTGTGAAGGTCCCCACATAGCTATATGCATGAATGATAATCTCTATGGAGTACAAGGTATAAGATGGAGTACGAGTGTGGATCTCTCAAAAGGAATAGTAGTGTGCCCCCTTCTCTCTTTTTATTTCTTTTTCTCTTTTTTTCTATATTTTTATTATTATTATTTTGTGGCCTCAATGGCTATTTCTATTTAACTCTCATTTGTCCTCTTTGGGATCTTTTGATTTTGTCCTCTTTGGGATCTTTTCCTCACTTTAGGGGCAACACTCTATGTATTACAAGAAGTATAGAATATCTTTCACACTTTACAAAAGTACTCAACATAAAGAAAATGAAACTATCATGATGTACGCAAATGTATGCCTCTGCCAGTGTAGCAGGATATGCAATGATACTAGCGCGTCATGTAGCAATGATTAGGGCAAGGCCCAACTAGCATGCGGCTCATCGATCAAGCAAAAAGCACTTATGACATGAAGATCAAGTCATGAGAAAATGGATGTTGCATGGCAATGTATCTCGGAAAGGCTATGGAAATGCCTTGATAGGTAGGTATGGTGGCTGTTTTGAGGAAGGATATAATGAGGCTTATGATGACAGAGCGTATCGTGCCAAGGATTTGGATGCACCGGCGAAGTATGCGCCAACTCTCGAGGTGAGAAAGGGCAATGCACGGTACCGAAGAGGCTAGAAAAATATGGCTAGGTGGAAGTATCAACTTTCGAATACTCACATTAGTCCGAAGAACTCATGCACTTATTATCGGTAACTCTCAATCTAATTAGGAGGTTCACAAAGAGACAAGTACCCCGAGGAGGAGTGTATGGGGGTTTGGTTATCCTTGCGCATCCTCGACTCATGGTACGTGAGTGTACTCTAATATTCGATCCCTCCAAAGATTAGTGATCCATTTAGTAGCTAAAGTTCTCAACTATTTTGTAGGTTTTCGAAAATAAACACGGATTGCCCAAAATACGACATCTATCACTAATAGGCTAAAGCTCTTGACACCAAAAGCTCAGACATTACTCATGGCAATACCTCAAAACTATTGCAAGTTACTACTAAAATTAAATAGCAACCTCAATTACCTACTTTAAGTTAAGACACACAACTCAGTGCAACAGGCAAACTATCTTAACAAGATAAACATGAAAACTCAAGAGAGTTCAGCAACCAACTAAACAAAAGCTCATTAAAAAGAAAAGCATGAAAACTAAGAGATAAACATGACAGCAGCTATGGAAAGACAAAGAACACACACACCAAAGATAAGCATGAAAATCCTATGTTGTGTTCTAGGTTGAAGTGGAGGGTGTTTCTCTCCCACACAAAGAAAGCTGGGTTCTAACTTGTTATGAACAGCAAGCAAAGCTAAAGAAAACTAAAAAGGAAACTAAGAGCGAGACGCTCCAAGCATAGCACATAACGCATGAAGTGATTAAAATATAGTGGAACGAAAGACGAACTGATAATTGTTGATGGAGAAGGGAATGCATGGGGACATCCCCAAGCTTAGACGCTTGAGTCTTCTTGAATATTTCTTGGGGGTGCACGGGGGCATCCCCAAGCTTGAGCGTTTGACCCTCCTGAATCTTCTTTTATCATCTTCCCTCGCACACTTGAAAACTCCCTTCATACATAACTCATCATAATCTGATTAGCGAGGTTAGTACCCACAATAAAATAATTTTTCCCTACTGGAAATAAAGATAATCTTGAAGAGCTACTGTTTCTCAAGAATGCCAAAAGGTTTTTGCAAAGAAAAAGCAAGCTCAAGGTTTGCAAAATGAAGAAAAGGCAAAACAGGACAGAATCTGTGAAAAACAGACCAGCAGGTAGTAAATGATTTTTTCAGGGCACTTCTGCAACTCAAATCAAAAAACTCAGAACAGACGCTCTAAAGCCAATTGTATAGAGCACGCTGTCAAAAACATTCAGATCAAAAAGATGATCTGGTGATTTTATTCGAATTTTTCTATCCAAGGACAGAATCTGTTTTCTGGACAGCACGTCACAACTTTTGAACTTTCTTCCAATCGGAGGCTAAACTTGGCACAAAGCTGAAAAGAAAAGATACAATGATGATGCTACCGTAGTAACAAACATCAAGACACAACAAAAGCAAAAATAAAACCTAATTCGTTGTGGGCTGCCTCCCAAAAGCGCTTTCTTTTATGCCTTTAAGCTAGGCATGATGCAAAAAGAGAAGATCAAGTTTTATCAAGAGTAAGAGAATAGCTAGCCCGTGTAACGGACTCAAAAGGCAACTTAATCTTCTTTCTAGGGAAGTGTTCCATCCCTTTCTTGAGAGGGAATTGGAATTTTATATTCCCCTCTTTCATGTCAATGATAGCACCAACGGTGCGAAGAAAAGGGCGTCCCAAAATAATTGGACATGAAGGTTCACATTCAATATCCATAATAGTAAAATCAACGGGAACATAATTGTCATTGACAATGATAAGAACATCGTCGATCTTCCCCAAAGGTTTCTTTACGGAAGAATCAACAAGATGAACACCAAAAGAACAAGGATCAAAAGGTTTCAATTCAAGCATATCATACATTCTTTTGGGCATAACGGAGGTACTAGCTCCAACATCACATAAAGCATAGCAAGAGAAGTTATTCAACTTAATTTTAATCATAGGATCCCAACTATCTTCTAGCTTTCTAGGTATGGAGGCTTCTACCCTAAGCTTCTCCTCCCTAGCTTTGATGAGAGCATTAGTGATATGCTCCATGAAGGCAAGATTAAGTGTGCTAGTGTGGGGATCTTTAGCCATTCTTTGTAAAAAGGTGACAACTTCTGAGAGACTACAATCATCAAAATCAAGGTCACTACTATCAAGTAAAGTGGTAGTGGTGTCCTTTAGGCTCACTTGTTTGGTAGCTTCTATGGTCATAGGAGTTTCTTCTTCTACGGTTGAGGTCATAGCATCACCATTAACAGGTCCAATGGGACTAGGAGTGCATTGGGTGCTAAGAGTATGGATATCCTCAACAACTTGAATAGTAGCAACAGTGTGGTGGGTAGGAAGGCTCTTAATTCTATCTTCTTCCTCCTTTTCTCTAGCCCATCTCTCTTTAAGTTTAGCCATCATCCTAATGTTTTCATTAATTTGCACTTGAATAGCATTCATAGGAGTGGTCTTCCTCTCCTCAAGGGGAGAAGTTCTAATTTTAAGAAACTCTACCTCATGGGCTAAATTGTCTACCTTCGAAGAGAGGTTATCTAGTTTGTCTAGTTTTTCTTCTACACTCTTATTGAAGGCCTTTTGGGTAGTGATGAAGTCTTTAAGCATAATCTCTAGTTCAGAAGTGGAGTTCTTGGTGCTAGGATAAGCATTGTTGTTCCCATAGGAATTAGAGGGGAACGGTCTAGGGTTGCTACCAAAATTACTCCTATAAGCATTGTTATTGAAATTGTTTCTAGAGATAAAGTTCACATCTACTTGATCTTGAGCAATCAAAGAATTTAAAGGAACATCATGAGGATCAATAGAAGATTGCTTGGAAAGTAGAGACATGATCAAGTCAACTTTTTCATTTAGGGAGGAAATCTCCTCGACAGAGTTTACCTTCCTACCTGTTGGAGCGCGTTCGGTGTGCCATTGGGAATAATTGATCATCATCTCGTCGAGAAGCTTCGTGGCAGCACCAAGTGTAGTTGACATAAAGGTTCCTCCCGCGGCCGAATCTAACAAGTTCCACGAGGTAAAGTTCAAGCCTGCATAAAAAGTTTGGATAACCATCCAAGTAGTCAAACCATGAGTAGGGCAGTTCTTGACAAGAGATTTCATGCGTTCCCAAGCTTGGGCAACGTGTTCATTATCCAATTGTTTAAAATTCATTATGTTACTCCTTAATTGGATAATTTTAGCAGGGGGATAGTACTTCCCAATAAAGGCATCCTTGCACTTGTCCCAAGAATCTATACTATTCCTAGGCAAGGATTGAAACCAGATTTTAGCTCCTCCTCTCAAGGAGAAAGGAAAAAAGCTTAAGCTTAACAATATCACCATCTATTTCTGTGTACTTTTGCATATCACAGAGCTCAACAAAATTATTTAAGTGCAAAGCAGCGTCATCTCCAGCACCGGAGAATTGATCTTTCATAACTAGGTTCAGCAAAGCAGGTTTAATCTCATAAGAAGGTGCTGAAGTGGCAGGTGTAGCAATAGGCGTGCAGATAAAGTCATTGTTGTTATGACTAGTGAAGTCACACAACTTGGTGTTCTCGGTGGAACCCATAACAGCAGCAAGCAAGATAACTATTTTTGTGATTTTTGGTAAGGGACACTAAAGCAAAAACTGAAAGGTAAACTAACAAGACTAAAAAGCAAAGATAAAAGATAGCGTGCAACTCCCCAATCTTGAAGAGTGGAGTCCCCGGCAATGGCGCCAGAAACTTGCTTGATGGCTTCTCGCCCCTCGTTGGTTACCCCAAGTGGAAGGTTGAGATGTAGCGTAGCGGCAAATTTCCCTTGGCAAAGATACCAAGGATCGAATCCCATGAGACTCCGAGGGTCGACAAGTAGGTGTCAACGGCGCCAGAAACTTAGCGGTTGACAGGACCTGCACACATATACAGATAACTTTGCTCCCAACGAGTTCAGAGAGGTTGTCAATCCCTCCGGCCTTGTTGTTTACAAAGGATCAAACACAAGAGATAATAATGATAGCTATGACTGCAACTAGGAAATAAAAACAGGAAGTAAATAGAAGATGTGATCAGCGGTGGTAATATGGACCGGGGTCCCATGATGTTCACTAGTGATGTCTCTCTCCCAAAAGACGATAAAACAACAAAGCGAGGTAAACAAATTACAGCTGGGCAATTGACAGGATTATGTGCGCAAACCAATGCTAACTATGCTGCAAAGAAAGGTAGAGGCTCAAAAGCATGGGCGGTACGCCAAGGCAAGTAGACCGAAATCCATCTGCATCTACTACTAATCATCCACCTTGAGATATCTATCCAGAACATCTCGCTGGTATTAAGTTGCGAATCCCACCCAAAGTGTAAACTCAAAGCAACAGACAACTGCATTAAAAGAACTTTGCGTAAAGTAAACAATCCTTGCACCCGCAAGTGCAAGCACCGTTGTTTTCCCCCTTGTGGAAACAGCACATCCCCTAGACTCATGTTTCTGTCACTCAAGCTAGTCATCAGGGGGCATGAACCCACAATCAAGCATAACGCTCCCTCTTGGAGTTACTACCTACTACTCGGCCAAAGCAATAAACAGCAACGGAGAACATGCAAGAATTACTCAAGAACATAAATATAAAAGAGGTGAATCAAATATATTACTCAAACACAATCTGAACATAGTCTCATAATCCATCAGATCCCAGCAAACTCAGCATAGCAACAGCAGAAATATTACATATGTGCCTCGATCATGTAGGGCAGCTCACGAGGTCTAAACCATGAAGAACAAAGAGGGGAGGAAAACATCACATAGCTACTGGTCATGGACCCATGGTCCAAGGTGGACTACTCACGACTCATCCGGGAAGCGTCCATGGTGGTGGAGAAGCTCCCGGTGGTGGTTCTCCCCTCCGGCAGGGTGCCGGGAAGAGTTCTCCTGATGCTCCCGATCTTGGAAGCGCTGCGGCGACGGAACAGAGGCGAGATCGTGAAAAAGGGTTCCGTCCTCAAGGGTTTCGGGACGAGAGGAATATATATGCGAAGGGGGGCAACCAGAGGCGGAGCTGGGGCCCCAGGGGTGGGGCCGCGCCAGGTGGCCGCCTGGGCCACCCCTGGCTCCCCTCTGGCCCTGCTTTGGTTATTCGCGAAGCTTCCTGTACGCTGATTTTTCCCAGAATTTTTGGAGCACTTTTAATATGGGGGAAACCTGAAATAGAAAAACAGCAGAAAACAGGAACTGGTACTGGGGTGCACTGAGTTAATAGGTTAGTCCAAATATGATAAAAAGTGTATGGAAGTGCATCAATATCATAGCAATATCACACAAAAGAAGCATGGAGCAAGCAGAAATTATAGATACGTTTTGGACGTATCACCCCTCCCCCTGGGCGCGCCCCCACCCTCGTGGACCCCCTTTGGCTCCCCCGATGCCCTCCTTCCTCCTATATATATCCATGTACCCTGAGAACATCGAGGCAACAGAGAAAACCCTAACTCCACCGCCGCAACCTTCTGTTCCCATGAGATCCCATCTTGGGGCCTGTTCCGGAGCTCCGCCGGAGGGGGGATCTACCACGGAGTGCTTCTACATCAATGCCATAGCCTCACCAATGAGTTGTGAGTAGTTTACCACAGACCTTCGGGTCCATAGTTATTAGCTATATGGCTTCTTCTCTCTTTTTGGATCTCAATACAATGTTCTCCTTGATCTTCGAGGAGATCTATTCGACGTAATCTTTTTGCGGTGTGTTTGTCGAGATCCGATGAATTGTGGGTTTATGATCAAGTTTATCTACGAGAAATATTTGATTCTTTTCTGAAATCTTTTATGTATGATTATAATATCCTTGCAAGTCTCTTCGGATTATTGGTTTGGTTTGGCCTACTAGATCTATAGTTCTTGCAATGGGAGAAGTGCTTGGCTTTGGGTTCAATCTTGCGATGTCATTTCCCAGTGACAGCAGGGGCAGCAAGGCACATATTTTATTGTTGCCATCGAGGATAAAAAGATGGGGTTTATATCATATTTCTTGAGTTTATCCCTCTACATCATGTCATCTTGCTTAAAGCATTACTCTGTTCTTATGAACTTAATACTCTAGATGCATGCTGGATAGCGGTCGATGTGTGGAGTAATAGTAATAGATGCAGAATCATTTCGGTCTACTTGTCACAGGCGTGATGCCTATATATAATGATCATGCCTAGATATTCGCATAACTATGCACTTTTCTATCAATTGCTCGACAGTAATTTGTTCACCCACCATAGAATTCTGCTATCATGAGAGAAGCCACTAGTGAAACCTATGGCCCCCGGGTCTATTCTCAACATATTAATATTCCATCTACTTTACTTTGCTTTATTTACTTTCTGTTCTTATATCCAAAAATACCAAATACTACTATCCTATCCTATCTATCAGATCTCACTTTCGTAAGTGATCGTAAAGGGATTGACAACCCCTTATCGCGTTGGCTGCGAAGTTCTTATTTGTTTGTGCAGGTGCGAGGGACTAGCGCGTGGTCTCCTACTGGATTGATACCTTGGTTCTCAAAAACTAGGGGAAATACTTACGCTACTGTGCTGCATCACCCTTTCCTCTTCGAGGGAATACAACGCAAGCTCGAGAAGTAGCAAGAAGAATTTCTGGCTTCGTTGCCGGGGAGACTTACGCAAAAGTCATATACCAAGTACCTATCACAAACCCTTATCCTCCGCATTACATTCTTTTGCCTCTCATTTTCCTCTCCCCCACTTCACCCTTGTCATTTTATTTGCCCTTCTTTAGCCGTGTGTTCATCATTCGCTTGCTTCTTGTTTGCTTGTGGATTGCTTGCTTGCCCTATGACCTCACCTATCAATGTTGACCCTCACCTTAAGATGTTGGAGGAGATTGAAAACAATGTTAGACATTTTATGTCTGTGCAATTTGAGCATAATTATTTCTTCATAAACGAGCTTAAAGAACAGAAAAACTTTATGGAATTCATGAATAAAGAGCTTGATGATATGTCTAAGGAATTTTATGGTTTGAAATCTCAGTTTGCTCATCTTGAGAACTTAATAGCCCAAATTTCGGACAAGGAATCCACCTTAGTCAATAAGATGGCTGCTAAACCGGAAGAATACGGAAATAAAGATGAAGATTTGAAAGTTATTGATGTGTCTCCTATTAGATCCTTGTTTTCTAGTATGAATCTTGATAAAGATGGCACTGGAGATGAGTCTACTTTAGTTAAAAGGCGTCCCAATGATTCGGAGTTTTTAGATCTTGATGCTAAAATTATTAAAAGTGGGACTGAAGAGATTAAAACTTTGCATAGTGATGAACCCACTATTTTGGATTTCAAGGGATTCGATTATGATAATTGCTCTTTGATAGATTGTATTTCCTTGTTGCAATCCGTACTAAATTCTCCGCATGCTTATAGTCAAAATAAGGCTTTTACTGCATTGATGCAATCTTATGAAGAAAAACTTGAATTAGAAGTTTCTATTCCTAGAAAGCTTTATGATGAGTGGGAACCTACTATTAAAATTAAAATTAAAGATCATGAATGCTTTGCCTTGTGTGATTTGGGTGCAAGTGTTTCTACTATCCCAAAAACTTTGTGTGATTTGTTAGGTTTCCATGAGCTTGATGACTGTTCTTTGAATTTGCATCTTGCGGATTCTACCATTAAGAACCTATGGGAAGGATTAATGATGTTCTTATTGTTGTCAATAGGAATTATGTGCCCGTAGATTTCCTTGTTCTTGATATAGATTGCAATCCTTCATGTCCTATTATTCTTGGTAGACCTTTCCTTAGAACGATTGGTGCAATTATTGATATGAAGGAAGGAAATATTAGATTCCAATTTCCATTAAGGAAAGGTATGGAACACTTTCCTAGGAAGAAAATCAAATTACCTTATGAGTCTATTATGAGAGCCACTTATGGATTGCCTACCAAAGATGGCAATACCTAGATCTATCCTTGTATCGTTGAAAGTGCAACTAATCCCCGGGTGGTTTTGGTAATTAATAACAACATATATATCATTGAACTAATATTTACTTGAGAATCATTTCAGAGAAGTTCGATGATATGGGTATGGAAATGTCTGAAGAAGTGGACCCCTCAAAATGCTAAGACAAGCATTGGCAAAAGCTCAAGACTCTATTTTTTGGTTCAGTGATCAAAGATCACATTGAGTCCATAGGAAAAGCCAATACTATTAAAAGGGGATGAGGTTGTGTTGATGATCTGGTTGCTCAAGTGCTTGGTGATTTAGCTCCCTCAACTATCAGCAACTTTCACTACTTAACACACTCATAAGTAATCTCGGACAAACCGATTCTGCAAACTCAGTTCCACCGAGATGAACCACCTCAGTTATTCTTCCAAACCCTAATTTTTCGGTCCATCCGATTTTGAGTTTCGGTCTCACCGAAACTGGACTGCCAACCTTCTGTAACCAATTGACATCACTTCGGAATATCCGAGTTGTTAATTTCGGTCCCACCGAGAATGGCAAGCTCCTACCTTTGACTCACATCGGACACACCGAGATGGTATTTTCGGTCCCACCGAAAATCCCAACGTTCACTATATTTGAACTTTCGGTCTGACCGAGTTTTCACTTCGGTCTCACCGAGATTGCTCAAATATGTGTGTAACGGTTGGATTTTGTGTGGAGGCTATATATACCCCTCCACCCCCTCTTCATTCGTGAGGAGAGCCATCAGAAAGTCTACCACTCCTACTATACACTTTCTGAGAAGAGAACCACCTACCCTTGTGTTGAGATCAAGTCATTCCATTCCTACCATATGAAACTTGATTTCTAGCCTTCCCAAGTTGCTTTCCACTCAATCCTTTCTTCCACCACAGCCATATCAGTGAGGAGAGTTGAGTGTTGGGGAGATTATCTTTTGAAGCACAAGAGCAAGGAGTTCATCATCATCAACAACATCTATTACCTTTTGGAGGGTGGTGCCTCCTAGATTGGTTAGGTCTCGCTTGGGAGCCTCCGTCTTTGAGATGTGGAGTTGAACCAAGAAGTTTGTAAGGGCAAGGAGATCGCCTACTTCGTGAAGATCTACCCCGAGTAAGGCTAGTCCTCCGTGGGCGTAGGCCATGATGGAATAGACAAGGTTGCTTCTTCGTGGACCCTTCGTGGGTGGAGCCCTCCGTGGACTCGCCCAGCCGTTACCCTCCGTGGGTTGAAGTCTCCATCAACGTGGATGTACGATAGCACCACCTATCGGAACCACGACAAAAATCTCCGTGTCTCCAAACTGCGTTTGATCTTCTCCACCTCTCTTTACTACATGTGCAATTTACTTTCCGCTGCTTATACTCTAGAATTGCATGTGTAGGGTGTTACTTGAATTGATCTTAATTGTGAAACTGCCAAAAACTTTGCATAATCAAAAGGCAGATTTTTTATATTGTCAAGTAGTCTAATCACCCCCCCCCCTCTAGACATACTTTCGATCCTACAATCGTGCCTAGCTAGGGGAGTTAAACGATAGCGCTAGTTGAGAGGCAACCCAATTTTATTTTCTTTGTTTTTGCTTCTATTTAGGAATAAATATTGGATCTAGCTTCTGTTTAGATGTGGTTTTGTGTTTTAATTAATGTTTGTGCCAAGTAGAACCTTCGGGAAGATTTGTGTGAAGTTTATATGATCATGCTGTGAAAAACATAAACATTAGCACTCACGAGATTAGCCACCAGGTTTTACTTGAGAGTGATATTTAGTTGATTCTTTTTGCAGATGATTAATAGACAAATTCCTCACGTTTACAAATTTATTTCAATTTTTTGGAGCTACAGAAGTATTTGAAAGTTACAGATTACTACAGACTGTTCTGTTTTTGACAGATTCTGTTTTTCGTGTGTTGTTTGCTTATTTTGATGCATCTATTAGTATTGGAGGATATGAATCATAGGGAAGTTGGAATACAGTAGGTTTAACACCAATATAAACAAAGAATGAGTTCATTACAGTACCTTTGAGTAGTGGTTTGTTTTCTTATACTAACGGAGCTCACGAGATTTTTGGCTAAGTTTTGTGTTGTAAAGTTTTCAAGCTTTGAGTATGGCTTTGATGGACTATGGAACAAAGAGTGGCAAGAGCGTAAGTTTGGGGATGCCCAAGGCACCCCAAGGTAAAGTTCAAGGACAACCAAAAGCCTAAGCTTGGGGATGCCCCGGGAAGGCATACCCTCTTTTTTCTTCATCTATCTGTAACTATACCCGGGACTATATTTTTATTCACCACATGATATGTGTTTTGCTTGGAGCGTCATGTATGATTTGAGTCTTTGCTTTTTAGTTTGCCACAATCATCCTTGCTGGACACACCTTTTGAGAGAAATAAATATGGTTCAGAATTTATTAGAATACTCTATGTGCTTCACTTATATCTTTTGAGCTAGATAGTTTCGCTCTAGCGCTTCACTTATATCTTTTAGAGCACGGTGGTGGTTTTATTTTGTAGAAATTGTTGATCTCTCATGCTTCACTTATATCTATTTGAGAGTCTTTTAGAACAGCATGGTAATGTGCTTTGGTTATAAAACTAGTCCTAATATGATAGGCATCCAAGATGAGTATAGTAAAAACTTTCACATAAAGTGCATTGAATACTAAGAGAAGTTTGATACTTGATGATTCTTTTGAGATATGAGGATGGTGATATTAGAGTCATGCTAGTAGAGTAGTTTTGAATTTGAGAAGTACTTGTGTTAAGGTTTGCAAGTCCCGTAGCATGCACGTATGGTAACCGTTGTGTGACAAATTTGAAGCATGAAGTATTTCATTGAGTGTCATCCTTTGTGTGGAGGTCGGGGGCGCGCGATGGTTAACTCCTACCAACCACCCCCTAGGAGCATGCGTGTAGTACTTTGTTTTGATTACTTGTAGATTTTTGCAATAAGTATGTGAGTTCTTTATGACTAATGTTGAGTCCATGGATTATACACACTCTCACCATTCCACCATTGCTAGCCTATCTCGTACCGCGCAACTTTCGCCGGTACCATACACCCACCATATACCTTCCTCAAAACAGCCACCATACCTACCTTTCATGGCATTTCCATTGCCATTCCGAGATATATTGCCATGCGACTTTCCACCGTTCCGTTTGTTATGACACACTTCATCATTGTCATATTTCCATGCATGATCATGTAGTTGACATCGTATTAGTGGCAAGGCCACCATGCATAATTTTTCATACATGTCACTCTTGATTCATTGCTCATCCCGGTACACCGCCGGAGGCATTCATATAGAGTCATACTTTGTTCTAGTATTGAGTTGTAATATCTAGTTGTAAATCAATATAAGTGTGATGATCATCATTATTAGAGCATTGTCCCAAAGGAAAAAAAAGAAAAAAAAAAGAAAAAAGAAGAAGGAAAGGCCAAAAAAAGAAAGGCCAAACAAATTTAAAAAAGGAAAAAAGAAAAGAAAAAAAAAGAGAAAAGAAAAAAGGGACAATGCTACTATCTTTTTTCCACTCTTGTGCTTCAAAGTAGCACCATGATCTTCATGATAGAGAGTCTCTTGTTTAGTCACTTTCATATACTAGCGGGAATTTTCATTATAGAACTTGGCTTGTATATTCCAACGATGGGCTTCCTCAAATGCCCTAGGTCTTCGTGGGCAAGCAAGTTGGATGCACACCCACTTAGTTTATTTTGTCGAGCTTTCATACATTTATAGCTCTAGTGCATCCGTTGCATGACAATCCCTACTCACTCATATTGATATCTATTGATGGGCATCTACATAGCCCATCGATACGCCTAGTTGATGTGAGACCATCTTCTCCTTTTTATATTCTCCACAACCACCACTCTATTCCACCTATAGTGCTATGTCCATGGCTCACGCTCATATATTGCGTGAAAGTTGAAAGAGTTTGAAAAAATTAAAGTATGAAACAAATGCTTGGCTGAAACCGGGGTTGTGCATGATTGGGGTATTTTGTGTGACGAAGATGGAGCATAGCCTAACTATATGATTTTGTAGGGATGAACTTTCTTTGGCCATGTTATTTTGAGAAGACATGATTGCTTTGTTAGTATGCTTGAAGTATTATTATTCTTATGTCAATATGAACTTTTATCTTGAATCTTTCGGATCTGAACATTCATGCCATAATAAAAAGAATTATATTGAGAATTATGTTAGTTAGCATTCCACATCAAAAATTCTGTTTTTATCATTTACCTACTCGAGGACGTGCAGGAATTAAGCTTGGGGATGCTTGATACGTCTCCAACGTATCTATAATTTTTTATTGTTACATGCTATTATATATTCTGTTTTTTGGATGTTTAATGGGCTTTATTATGCACTTTTATATTATTTTTGGGACTAACCTACTAACCCAAGGCCCAACACAGATTGCTGGTTTTTTTTGCCTATTTCAGGTTTCGCGGAAAAGGAATATCAAACGGAGTCCAAACGGAATGAAACCTTCGGGAGAGTTATTTTTTGAACCGTATCTACCCAGAAGACTTAGAGTACATGCAAGGGAACGAGAGAGGCGGACACGAAGGTCCAGGGCGCGTCCCCTCCCCCTGAGCACGCCCCCCCC
>LR738715.1:598849505-598865200 GCA_902687465.1 Secale cereale | reverse complement strand
GGGCCCCTCTGACTCCCTCAATGCCCTCCTTCCTCCTATATATATCCATGTACCCTGAAAACAACGAGGCAACAGAGAAAACCCTAATTCCACCGCCGCAACCTTCTGTTCCCGTGAGATCCCATCTTGGGGCCTGTTTCGGAGCTCCGCCGGAGGGGGGGGTCTACCACGGAGTGCTTCTACATCAACGCCATAGCCTCACCAATGAGTTGTGAGTAGTTTACCACGGACCTTCGGGTCCATAGTTATTAGCTAGATGGCTTCTTCTCTCTTTTTGGATCTCAATACAAAGTTCTCCTTGATCTTCGAGGAGATCAATTCGATGTAATCATTTTGCGGTGTGTTTGTCGAGATCCGATGAATTGTGGGTTTATGATCAAGTTTATCTACAAGAAATATTTGATTTTTTCTGAAATCTTTTATGTATGATTATAATATCCTTGCAAGTCTCTTCGAATTATTGGTTTGGTTTGGCCTACTAGAACTATAGTTCTTGCAATGGGATAAGTTCTTGGCTTTGGGTTCAATCTTGAAGTGTCTTTCCCAGTGAAAGCAGGGGCAGCAAGGCACGTATTGTAGTGTTGCCATCGAGGATAAAAAGATGGGGTTTATATCATATTTCTTGAGTTTATCCCTCTACATCATGTCATCTTGTTTAAAGCATTACTATGTTCTTATGAACTTAATACCCTAGATGCATGTTGGATAGCGGTCGATGTGTGGAGTAATAGTAGTAGATGCAGAATCGTTTTGGTCTACTTGTCACGGGTGTGATGCCTATATATAATGATCATGCCTAGATATTCTCATAACTATGCGCTTTTCTATCAATTGCTCGACAGTAATTTGTTCACCCACCGTAGAATTCTGCTATCATGAGATAAGCCACTAGTGAAACCTATGGTCCCCGGGTCTATTCTCAACATATTAATCTTCCATCTACTTTACTTTGCTTTATTTACTTTCTGTTCTTATACCAAAAATACCAAAAATATTATCCTACCCTATCTATCATATCTCACTTTCGTAAGTGACCGTAAAGGGATTGACAACCCCTTATCGCGTTGGCTGAGAAGTTCTTATTTGTTTGTGAAGGTGTGAGGGACTAGCGCGTGGTCTCCTACTGGATTGATACCTTGGTTCTCAAAAACTGAGGGAAATACTTACGCTATTGTGCTGCATCACCCTTTCCTCTTCGAGGGAATACAACGCAAGCTCGAGAAGTAGCACTTGCACAAGTCCATAGATGGATCGCTGGAGCTTTCACACTTTGTTAGCACCTTTAGTATCGACAAAACCTTCTGGTTGCATCATATACAACTCTTCTTTGAGGTATCCATTAAGGAATGCAGTTTTGACATCCATTTGCCAGATTTCATAATCATAGAATGCGGCAATTGCTAATATGATTTGGACATATTTAAGCATCGCTACGAGTGAGAAAGTCTCATCATAGTCAACTCCTTGAACTTGTCGAAAATCTTTTGCAACAAGTCGAACTTTGTAGACAGTAACATTACCATTGGTGCCTGTCTTCCTCTTGAAGATCCATTTATTTTCAATCGCTTGCCGATCATCGGGCAAGTCAACCAAAGTCCACACTTTGTTCTCATACATGGATCCCATCTTAGATTTCATGGCCTCAAGCCATTTTGCAGAATCTGGGCTCATCATCGCTTCCTCATAGCTCATAGGTTCATCATGGTCTAGTAACATGACTTCCAGAACTGGATTGCCGTACCACTCTGGTGCGGAACGTACTCTGGTTGACCTATGAGGTTCAGTAGTAACTTGATTCGAAGTTTCATGATCATCATCATTAGCTTCCTCGCTAACTGGTGTAGGAATCACTGGAAGTAGTTTCTGTGATGTGCTACTTTCCAATTCGGGAGAAGGTACAATTACCTCATCAAGTTCTACTTTCCTCCCACTCACTTCTTTCGAGGGAAACTCCTAATCTAGAAAGGATCCATTCTTAGTACCGAATATCTTGCCTTCGGATCTATGATAGAAGGTGTACCCAACAGTTTCCTTTGGGTATCCTATGAAGACATATTTCTCCGACTTGGGTTCGAGCTTATCAGGTTGAAGCTTTTTCACATAAGCATCGCAGCCCCAAACTTTAAGGAATGACCGTTTAAGTTTCCTGCCAAACCACGGTTCATATAGTGTCGTCTCAACGGATTTAGATGGTGCCATATTTAACGTGAATGCAGCTGTCTCTAATGCATAACCCCAAAACGATAGTGGTAAATCAGTAAGAGACATCATAGATCGCACCATATCTAATAAAGTGCGGTTACGATGTTCGGACACACCATTACGCTATGGTGTTCCAGGAGGCATGAGTTGTGATACTATTTCACATTGTTTTAAATGAAGGCCAAACTCGTAACTTCAAATATTCGCCTCAACGATCAGATCGTAGAAACTTTTATTTTCTTGTTACGCTGATTTTCCACTTCAGTCTGAAATTCTTTGAACTTTTCAAATGTTTGAGACTTATGTTTCATCAAGTAGATATACCCATATCTGCTCAAATCATCTGTGAAGGTATGAAAATAACGATATCCGCCGCGAGCCTCAACACTCATCGAACTGCATACATCAGTATGTATTGTTTCCAATAAGTCAGTTGCTCACTCCATTGTTCCGGAGAATGGAGTCTTAGTCATCTTGCCCATGGTTCGCAAGCATCAAGTGATTCATAATCAAGTGATTCCAAAAGCCCATCAGCATGGAGTTTCTTCATGCGCTTTACACCAATATGACCTAAACGGCAGTGCCACAAATAAGTTACACTATCATTATTAACCTTGCATCTTTTGGCTTCAATATTATGAATATGTGTATCACTACGATCGAGATCCAACAAGAATAGACCACTTTTTAGGGGTGCATGACCATAAAAGATATTACTCATATAAATAGAACAACCATTATTCTCTGATTTAAATGAACAACTGTCTCGCAACAAACAAGATCCATATATAATTTTCATGCTTAACGCTGGCACCAAATAACAATTATTCAGGTCTAAAACTAATCCCAAAGGTAGATGTAGAGGTAGCGTGCCGACGGCGATCACATCAACTTTGGAACCATTTCCCACACGCATCGTCACCTCGTCCTTAGCTAATCTTCGTTTAATCCATAGCCCCTGTTTCGAGTTACAAATATTAGCAACCAAACCAGTATCAAATACCCAGGTGCTACTACGAGCATTAGTAAGGTACACATCAATAACATGTATATCAAATATACCTTTGTTCACTTTGCCATCCTTCTTATCCGCCAAATACTTGGGGCAGTTCTGCTTCCAGTGTCCAGTCCCTTTGAAGTAGAGGCACTCAGTTTCAGGCTTGGCTCCAGACTTGGGTTTCTTCGCGAGAGTAGCAACTGTCTTGCTATTCTTCTTGAAGTTCCCCTTCTTTCCCTTTACCCTTTTCTTGAAACTAGTGGTTTTGTTAACCATCAACACTTGATGCTCCTTTTTTATTTCTACCTCCACAGCTTTGAGCATAGCGAAGAGCTTGGGAATTGTCTTCTGCATCCCTTGCATGTTATAGTTCACCACGGAGCCTTTATAGCTTGGTGGCAGTGATTGAAGAACTCTATCAATAACACTATCTTCGTCAACTTTGCAATCAAGTTGAGTCATATGATTGTAGTACCCAGACATTCTGAGCAAGTGTTCACAGATAGAACTGTTCTCCTCCATCTTGCAGCTATAGAACTTATTGGAGACTTCATATCTCTCAATTCGGGCATTTGCTTGAAATATTACCTTCATCTCTTAGAACATCTCATATGCTCCATGACGTTCAAAATGTCTTTGAAGTCCCGATTCTAAGCCGTAAAGCATGGGACACTCAACTATTGAGTAGTCATCAGACCGCGTCTGCTAGACATTCAAAACGTCTACATTAGCGGGAGGGGGCTTGTCACCCAGCGGTGCTTCAACGACATAATTCTTCTGTGCAGCAATGAGGATAATCCTCAAGTTATGGACCGAGTCCGTGTAGTTGCTACCATCTTCTTTCAACTTAGCTTTCTCTAGGAATGCATTAAAATTCAAGGGAACGGTAACACAGGCCATTGATCTACAACAACATAGATATGCAAAAACTACCAGGACTAAGTTCATGATAAATTAAAGTTCAATTAATCATATTACTAAAGAACTCCCACTTAGATAGACATCTCTCTAGTCATCTAAATGATCACGTGATCCAAAATCAACTAAACCATGTCCGTGTTGGGGAACGTCGCATGGGAAACAAAAATTTTCCTACGTTCACCAAGATCAATCTAGGAGATGCATCTACGAGAGGAGAGTTGGATCCACATACCCTTGTAGATCGCTAAGCGGAAGCGTTCAAGAACGCGGTTGATGGAGTCGTACTCGCCGCGATTCAGATCGCCGAAGATCCTAGCACCGAAGCAACGGTGCCTCCGCGTTCAACACACGTGCAGCCCGGTGACGTCTCCCACGCCTTGATCCAGCAAGGAGAGAGGGAGAGGTTGGGGAAGACTCCATCCAACAGCAGCACAACGGCGTGGTGGTGATGGAGGAGCGCGGGACTCCAGCAGGGCTTCGCCAAGCGCTGCGGGAGACGAGGAGGGAGAGAGGTAGGGCTGCGCCAATCGACCGAGGTCAAAACTTGTTCTGGGCAGCCCTAAACTTCACATATATATAGGGGGGAGGTAGGGGCTGCGCCCCCATCTAGGGTTTCCTCCCTAGGGGTGGCGGCAGCCCCCCAGAACCCATCTAGGGTGCGGCCAAGGGGGGAGAGAGAGGGGGCGCCCTAGGATGGGCCTTAAGGCCCATCTGGACCTAGGGTTTGCCCCCCTCCACCCTCCATGCGCCTAGGGACTTGGTGGGGGGGCGCACCAGCCCCCTTGGGGCTGGTCCCCTCCCACACTTAGCCCACGCAGCCTTCTGGGGCTGGTGGCCCCACCTGGTGGACCCCCGGGACCCTCCCGGTGGTCCCGGTACATTACCGATATCGCCCGAAACTTTTCCGGTGACCAAAACAGGACTTCCCATATATGAATCTTTACCTCCGGACCATTCCGGAACTCCTCGTGACGTCCGGGATCTCATCCGGGACTCCGAACAACATTCGGTAACCGCGTACATACTTTCCCTATAACCCTAGCGTCATCGAACCTTAAGTGTGTAGACCCTACGGGCTCGGGAACCATGTAGACATGACCGAGACAACTCTCCGGCCAATAACCAACAGCGGGATCTGGATACCCATGTTGGCTCCCACATGTTCCACGATGATCTCATCGAATGAACCACGATGTCAAGGATTCAATCAATCCCGTATACGATTCCCTTTGTCTATCGGTATAGCACTTGCCCGAGATTCGATCGTCGGTATACCGATACCTTGCTCAATCTCGTTGCCGGCAAGTCTCTTTACTCGTTCCGTAACACATCATCCCGTGATCAACTCCTTGATCACATATTGTGCACATTATGATGATGTCCTACCGAGTGGGCCCAGAGATACCTCTCCGTCATACGGAGTGACAAATCCCAGTCTCGATTCGTGCCAACCCAACAGACACTTTCGGAGATACCTGTTGTGCACCTTTATAGCCACCCAGTTACGTTGTGACGTTTGGTACACCCAAAGCATTCCTACGGTATCTGGGAGTTGCACAATCTCATGGTCTAAGGAAAAGATACTTGACATATAGAAAAGCTTTAGCATACGAACTACATGATCTGTGCTAGGCTTAGGATTGGGTCTTGTCCATCACATCATTCTCCTAATGATGTGATCCCGTTATCAACGACATCCAATGTCCATGGTCAGGAAACCGTAACCATCTATTGATCAACGAGCTAGTCATCTAGAGGCTTACTAGGGACATGGTGTTTGTCTATGTATCCACACATGTATCTGAGTTTCCTATCAATACAATTCTAGCATGGATAATAAACGATTATCGTGAACAAGGAAATATAATAATAACCAATTTATTATTGCCTCTAGGGCATATTTCCAACAGTCTCCCACTTGCACTAGAGTCAATAATCTAGTTCACATCGCCATGTGATTAACACTCACAGGTCACATCACCATGTGACTAACATCCAAAGAGTTCACTAGAGTCAGTAATCTAGTTCACATCAATATGTGATTAATACTCAATGAGTTCTGGGTTTGATCATGTTATGCTTGTGAGAGAGGTTGTAGTCAACGGGTCTGCAACATTCAGATCCCTATGTTCTTCGCAAAACCTTATGTCATATCGTAGATGCTGCTATCACGTTCCACTTGGAGCTATTCCAAACTGTTGCTCCATTATACGTATCCGGTATCTCCACTTAGAGTTATCCGGATAGGTGTTAAGCTTGCATCGACGTAACTCTTTACGTCGAACTCTTTATCACCTCCATAACCGAGAAACATTTCCTTACTCCTCTAAGGATAATTTTGACCACTATCTAGTAATCCACTCCTGGATCACCTTTGTACCCTCTTGCCAGACATGTGGCAAGGCACACATCAGGTGCGGTACTTAGCATGGCATACCGTACAGAGCCTATGACAAAAGCATAGGGGACGACCTTCGTCCTTCCTCTTCCTTCTGCCGTGGTCAAGTTTTGAGTCTTACTCAACTTCACACCTTACAACTCAGGTAAGAACTCCTTCTTTGACTGATCTATTTTGAACTCCTTCAAAATCATGTCAAAAGTGTGTGTTCTTTTGAAAGTATCATCAGGCGTCTTGATCTATCTGTATAGATCTTGATGCCCAATATGTAAGCAGCTTTATCCAGGTCTTCCTTTGAAAAACTCATTTCAAACAACCCTTTATGCTTTCCAGAAATTCTACATCATTTCGGATCAACAATATACTTATCAGAAATGTTGTAGTGCTCCCACTCACTTTATTGCAAATACAAGTTTCCACCAAACTTTGTATACCCAAAAACTTTGATCACTCCATCAAAGTGTATATTCCGACTCCGAGATGCTTGCTCTAGTCCATGGAAGGATCGTTGGAGCTAGCATATCTTTTAGCATCCTTAGGATCGACAAAACCTTTCTGATTGTATCACATACAACCTTTCCTTACGAAAACTGGTAAGGAAACTTGTTTTGTCATCCATCTGCCAGATTTCATAAATGCAGCTAATGCTAACATGATTCCGACGGACTTAAGCATCGCTACGGGTGAGAAAATCTCATCGTAGTCAACTCCTTGAACTTGTGGAAAACTCTTCGCCACAAGTCGAGCTTCATAGACGGTGACATTACCGTCCACATCCGTCTTAGTCTTAAAGATCCATTTGTCTCAATGGCTTGTCGATCACAGGGCAAGTCCACCAAAGTCCATACTTTGTTTTGATACATGGATCCTATCTCGGATTTATCGGCTTCTAACCATTTGTCGGAATATGGGCCCACCATCGCTTCTCCATAGTTCGTAGGTTCATCGTTGTCCAACAACATGACCTCTAAGACAGGATCAACGTACCACTCCGGAGTAGTACATATCCTTGTCAACCTACGAGGTTCGATAGCAACTTGATCTGGAGCTTCATGATCACTATCATTAGTTTCCTCTTCAACTGTCGTAGATTCCACAGAAACATCTTTCTGTGTTGCACTACTCTCCGGTTGAAGTGAGGGTTCGACAACCTCATCAAGTTCTATCTTCCTCCCACTCAATTCTTTCGAGAGAAACTCCTTCTCGAGAAAGGACCCATTCTTAGCGACAAACATTTTGTCCTTGGATCTGAGATAGAAGGTATACCCAACCGCTACCAGTGGGTATTCCATGAAGATGTATTTGTCCGCTTTGGGTTCGAGCTTTTCCTGGCTGAAGCCATAAGCATCGCAGCCCCAAACATTTAAGAAAACGACAACTTTGGTTTCTTGCCAAACCATACGACGTCGTCTCAACGGACTTAGATGGTGCCCTATATAAAGTGAATGCCGCTGTCTCTAATGCATAACCTCAAAATAATAGCGGTAGATCGGTAAGACACACCATAGATCGCACCATATCTCATAAGGTTCGATTACGATGTCCGGACACACCATTACGCTGTGGTGTTCCAGGGGACTTCAACTGCGAAACAATTCCACAATGTCTTAAGTGATTGCCAAACTCATAATTAAGATAATATCCCCTTGATCAGATCGTAGAAACATGATCTTCTTGTTATGATGATTCTTAATCTTCACTCTGAAATTTTTGAACCTTTCAAACGTTTCAGACTTTTGCTTCATTAAGTAAATATACCATATCTACTCAAATCGTCAGTGAAGATGAGAAAATAACGATATCCACCACACGCCTTAATTCTCATTGGATCACATACATCAGCATGTATGATTTCCAATAAGTCACTTACCCGTTTCATTGTACCTGAAAACGAGATCTCAGTCATCCTGCCCATGAGGCATGGCTCGCATGTGTCAAGCGATTCAAAATCAAGTGACTCCAAACGTCCATCAGCATGGAGTTTCTTCATGCATTTTATGCCAAAATGACCTATGCGGCAGTGCCAAAAGAAAGTGGTACTATCATTATTAACTCTACATCTTTTGGCATTAATATTATCATTATGTGTATTACCATGATCGAGATTCAACGAACCATTGGGTGCATGACCATAAAGGTATTATTCATGTAAACAGAATAACCATTATTCTCTAACTTAAATGAATAACCGTATTGCGATGAACATGATCTAATCATTTTCATGCTCAACGTAGACACCTGATAACATTTATCTAGGTTCAACACCAATCTCGAAAATAGAGGAAGTGTGCGATGGTGATCTCATCAACCTTGGAAACACTTCCAACACACATCGTCACCTCGTCCTTAGCTAGTCTCCGTTCAGTCCGTAGCTTTTGCTTCAAGTCACTAATAATAGCAACTGAACCGGTATCCAATACCCAGGTGCTACAAGGAGTACTACTAAGGTACACATCAATAACACGTATATCAAATATACTTTGTTGAAGTTGCCAGCTATCATATCTACCATGTATTTGGGGTGGTTCCGCTACCATGTGACCGTTACCCTTATAATCGAAGCACTTAGTCTCGAGGTTTGGGTGCAACCTTAGGTTCCCTCATTAGAGCGACAACTGGTTTGCCATTCATGAAGTTTCCCTTCTAGCCCTTGCCCCTTTTGAAACCAGTGGTCTTGCTAAACCATCAACACTTGATGCTCCTTCTTGATTTCTACTTTTGCGGTACTAAGAACCGCTAACAGCACCGGGATCATCTCCATCCTTTGCATGTCATAGTTCATCACGAAGTTCTAGTAGCTTGGTGATAGTGTCTAGAGAATTCTGTCAACCACTATCTCACCTGGAAGATTAACTCCCACTTGGTTCAAGTGATTTCAGCACCCAGACATTCTGAGCACATGCTCACTAGTTGAGCCATTCTCCTCCATCTTTTTGGCAAAAGAACTTGTCAGAGGTCTCATACCTCTCAGCACGGGCATGAGCCTGAAATCCCAATTTCAGCTCTTAGAACATCTCATATGTTCTATGGCGTTCAAAACGTCATTGGAATCCCGATTCTAAGCCGTAAAGTATGGTGCACTAAACTATCAAGTAGTCATCAGGACGTGTCTCTCAGGTGTTCACAACATCCACAGACAACGTTGTAGGGGTTTGTACATTGAGCGGTGCATCAAAGACGTAAGCTTTCTGTGCAGCAGTGAGGACACTCCTCGGACTACGGACCCAGTCCGCATCCTTGCTTACAATATCTTTCAACTTAGTCTTTCTCTAGGATCGTATGAAACAGGGAGCTACAACGCAAGCTATTGATCTACAACATAATTTGCAAAGGCAACTTAGACTATTGTTCATGATAAGTGAGTTTAACTAATCAAATTACTTATAACTCCCACTCAAATTGACATCCTTCTGGTCATCCGAGCGTGACATGATCCAAATCCACCAACCCAAGTCCGATCATCACGTGAGATGAGGTGGTGTCAATGGTGAACATCTACATGTTGATCATATCTACTATATGACTCATGCTCGACCTTTCGGTCTTCCGTGTTCCGAGGCCATGTCTGTACATGCTAGGCTCGTCAAGTCTAACCCGAGTGTTCTGCATGTGCAAAACTGGCTTGCACCCGTTGTATGCGAACATAGAGTCTATCACACCCGATCATCACGTGGTGCTTCGAAACGACGAACCTTCGCAACGGCGCACACTCGGGGGGAACACAATTTTATCTTGAAATTTTAGTGAGGGATCATCTTATAATGCTACCGTCGTCCTAAGCAAAATAAGATGCATAAAAGGATTAACATCACATGCAAATCATAAGTGACATGATATGGCCATCAACTTGTGCTTTTGATCTCCATCTCCAAAGCACCGGCATGATCTCCATCGTCACCGGCGTAACACCATGATCCCCATCATCATGATCTCCATCATCGTGTCGCCATCGGGGTTGTCGCGCGCCCACCATGCTCTTACTACTATTGCTACCGTTTAGCGATAAAGTAAAGCATTACATAGCGCTTAATGATTGACACGCAGGTCATACAAAAATTAAAGACAACCCTATGGCTCCTGCCGGTTGCCGTATACATCGACATGCAAGTCGATATTAACTATTACAACATGATCATCTCATACATCAAATATATCTCATCATGTCATTGGCCATATCATATCACAAACATACCCTGCAAAAACAAGTTAGACGTCCTCTAATTTGTTGTTGCATGTTTTACGTGGCTGCTATGGGTATCTAGCAAGAACGCTTCTTACCTACGCAAAGCCACAACGGTGATATTTAAGGGTGCGGCCAAGGGGGGGAGAGAGAGGGGGCGCCCTAGGGTGGGCCTTAAGGCCCATCTGGACCTAGGGTTTGCCCCCCTCCCCTCTCCATGCGCCTAGGGACTTGGTGGGGGGGGGCGCACCAGCCCCCTTGGGGCTGGTTCCCTCCCACACTTAGCCCACGCAGCCTTCAGGGGCTGGTGGCCCCACCTGGTGGACCCCCGGGACCCTCCCGGTGGTCCCGGTACATTACCGATATCGCCCGAAACTTTTCCGGTGACCTAAACAGGACTTCCCATATATGAATCTTTACCTCCGGACCATTCCGGAACTCCTCGTGACGTCCGGGATCTCATCCGGGACTCCGAACAACATTCGGTAACCGCGTACATACTTTCCCTATAACCCTAGCGTCATCGAACCTTAAGTGTGTAGACCCTACGGGCTCGGGAACCATGTAGACATGACCGAGACAACTCTCCGGCCAATAACCAACAGCGGGATCTGGATACCCATGTTGGCTCCCACATGTTCCACGATGATCTCATCGGATGAACCACGATGTCAAGGATTCAATCAATCCCGTATACGATTCCCGTTGTCTATCGGTATAGCACTTGCCCGAGATTCGATCGTCGGTATACCGATACCTTGCTCAATCTCGTTACCGGCAAGTCTCTTTACTCGTTCCGTAACACATCATCCCGTGATCAACTCCTTGATCACATATTGTGCACATTATGATGATGTCCTACCGAGTGGGCCCAGAGATACCTCTCCGTCATACGGAGTGACAAATCCCAGTCTCGATTCGTGCCAACCCAACAGACACTTTTGGAGATACCTGTAGTGCACCTTTATAGCCACCCAGTTACGTTGTGACGTTTGGTACACCCAAAGCATTCCTACGGTATCCGGGAGTTGCACAATCTCATGGTCTAAGGAAAAGATACTTGACATATAGAAAAGCTTTAGCATATGAACTACACGATCTGTGCTAGGCTTAGGATTGGGTCTTGTCCATCACATCATTCTCCTAATGATGTGATCCCGTTATCAACGACATCCAATGTCCATGGTCAGGAAACCGTAACCATCTATTGATCAACGAGCTAGTCATCTAGAGGCTTACTAGGGACATGGTGTTTGTCTATGTATCCACACATGTATCTGAGTTTCCTATCAATACAATTCTAGCATGGATAATAAACGATTATCGTGAACAAGGAAATATAATAATAACCAATTTATTATTGTCTCTAGGGCATATTTCCAACAGTCTCCCACTTGCACTAGAGTCAATAATCTAGTTCACATCGCCATGTGATTAACACTCACAGGTCACATCGCCATGTGACCAACATCCAAAGAGTTCACTAGAGTCAGTAATCTAGTTCACATCAATATGTGATTAACACTCAATGAGTTCTGTGTTTGATCATGTTATGCTTGTGAGAAAGGTTGTAGTCAACGGGTCTGCAACATTCAGATCCCTATGTACTTCGCAAAACTTTATGTCATATCGTAGATGCTGCTACCACGTTCCACTTGGAGCTATTCCAGACTGTTGCTCCATTATACGTATCCGGTATCTCCACTTAGAGTTATCCGGATAGGTGTTAAGCTTGCATCGACGTAACTCTTTACGTCGAACTCTTTATCACCTCCATAACCGAGAAACATTTCCTTACTCCTCCACTATCTAGTAATCCACTCCTGGATCACCTTTGTACCCTCTTGCCAGACATGTGGCAAGGCACACATCAGGTGCGGTACTTAGCATGGCATACCGTACAGAGCCTATGACAAAAGCATAGGGGACGACCTTCGTCCTTCCTCTTCCTTCTGCCGTGGTCAAGTTTTGAGTCTTACTCAACTTCACACCTTACAACTCAGGTAAGAACTCCTTCTTTCACTGATCTATTTTGAACTCCTTCAAAATCATGTCGAGGAGGGAGAGAGGTAGGGCTGCGCCAATCGACCGAGGTCAAAACTTGTTCTGGGCAGCCCTAAACTTCACATATATATAGGGGGGAGGTAGGGGCTGCGCCCCCATCTAGGGTTTCCTCCCTAGGGGTGGCGGCAGCCCCCCAGAACCCATCTAGGGTGCGGCCAAGGGGGGGAGAGAGAGGGGGCGCCCTAGGGTGGGCCTTAAGGCCCATCTGGACCTAGGGTTTGCCCCCCTCCCCTCTCCATGCGCCTAGAGACTTGGTGGGGGGGCGCACCAGCCCCCTTGGGGCTGGTCCCCTCCCACACTTAGCCCACGCAGCCACCTGGGGTTGGTGGCCCCACCTGGTGGACCCCCGGGACCCTCCCGGTGGTCCCGGTACATTACCGATATCGCCCGAAACTTTTCCGGTGACCAAAACAGGACTTCCCATATATGAATCTTTACCTCCGGACCATTCCGGAACTCCTCGTGACGTCCGGGATCTCATCTGGGACTCCGAACAACATTCGGTAACCGCGTACATACTTTCCCTATAACCCTAGCGTCATCGAACCTTAAGTGTGTAGACCCTACGGGCTCGGGAACCATGTAGACATGACCGAGACAACTCTCCGGCCAATAACCAACAGCGGGATCTGGATACCCATGTTGGCTCCCACATGTTCCACGATGATCTCATCGGATGAACCACGATGTCAAGGATTCAATCAATCCCGTATACGATTCCCTTTGTCTATCGGTATAGCACTTGCCCGAGATTCGATCGTCGGTATACCGATACCTTGCTCAATCTCGTTACCGGCAAGTCTCTTTACTCGTTCCGTAACACATCATCCCGTGATCAACTCCTTGATCACATATTGTGCACATTATGATGATGTCCTACCGAGTGGGCCCGGAGATACCTCTCCGTCATACGGAGTGACAAATCCCAGTCTCGATTCGTGCCAACCCAACAGACACTTTCGGAGATACCTGTTGTGCACCTTTATAGCCACCCAGTTACGTTGTGACGTTTGGTACACCCAAAGCATTCCTACGGTATCTGGGAGTTGCACAATCTCATGGTCTAAGGAAAAGATACTTGACATATAGAAAAGCTTTAGCATACGAACTACATGATCTGTGCTAGGCTTAGGATTGGGTCTTGTCCATCACATCATTCTCCTAATGATGTGATCCCGTTATCAACGACATCCAATGTCCATGGTCAGGAAACCGTAACCATCTATTGATCAACGAGCTAGTCATCTAGAGGCTTACTAGGGACATGGTGTTTGTCTATGTATCCACACATGTATCTGAGTTTCCTATCAATACAATTCTAGCATGGATAATAAACGATTATCGTGAACAAGGAAATATAATAATAACCAATTTATTATTGCCTCTAGGGCATATTTCCAACAGTCCGATCATCACATGAGATGGAGTAGTTTTCAATGGTGAACATCTTATGTTGATCATATCTACTATATGATTCACGCTCGACCTTTCGGTCACTAGTGTTCTGAGGCCATGTCTGTACATGCTAGGCTCGTCAAGTTTAACCTGAGTATTCTGCATGTGCAAAACTATCTTACACCCGTTGTATTTGGACGTAGAGCTTATCACACCCGATCATCACGTGGTGTCTCGGCACGACGAACTTTCGCAATGGTGCATACTCAGGGAGAACACTTGTAACTTGAAATTTTGTAAGGGATCATCTTATAATGCTACCGCGGTACTAAGCAAACTAAGAAGCATAATAAGATAAACATCACATGCAATCAAAATATGTGACATGATATGGCCATCATCATCTTGTGCTTTTGATCTCCATCTCCAAAGCATCATCATGATCTCTATTATCACCGGCTTGACACCATGATCTTCATCGTAGCGTCATGGTCGTCTCGCCAACTATTGGTACTACTACTATCGCTAACTCGTAGTGATAAAGTAAAGCGATTACATGGTCTTCGCAATTCATACAATAAAGAGACAACCATATGGCTCCTGCCGGTTGCTGATAACTTTACAAAACATGATCATCTCATACAATAACACATAACTCATCACGTCTTGACCATATCACATCACAACATGCCCTGCAAAAACAAGTTAGACGTCCTCTACTTTGTTGTTGCAAGTTTTACGTGGCTGCTACGGGCTTAGCAAGAACCGTTCTTACCTACGCATACAAAACCACAACGATTTTTCGTCAAGTGTGTTGTTTTAACCTTCATAAGGATCGGGCGTAGCCACATTCGATTCAACTAAAGTGAGAGAGATAGACACCCGTCGGTCACCTTTAAGCAACGAGTGCTCGTAACGGTGAAACCAGTCTCGCGTATGCGTACGCGTAATGTCGGTCCAGGCCGCTTCATCTCACAATACCGCCGAATCAAAGTATGGCATGCTGGTAAGCAGTATGACTATTATCGTCCACAACTCATTGTGTTCTACTCATGCATATCATCTACGCATAGACCTGGCTCATGATGCCATTGTTGGGGAACGTAGTATTTCAAATTTTTTCCTACGATCACGCAAGATCTATCTACTGGAAGCATAGCAATGAGTGGGAAGAGTGTGTCTACATACCCTCGTAGACCGAAAGCGGAAGCGTTTAGTGACGCGGTTGACGTAGTCGAACGTCTTTGCGATCCAACCGATCCAAGCACCGAACGTACGGCACCACCGCGTTCAGCTCGATGACGTCCCATGAGCTCTTGGTCTAGTTGAGCGTCACGGGAGAGTTTCGTTAGCACGACGGCATGGTGACGGTGATGATGAAGCTACCGATGCAGGGCTTCGCCTAAGCACTGCAACGATATGATCGAGGTGTGTATCTGTGGAGGGGGGCACCGCACACGGCTAAGAAATTGTCTGTTGTGTGTTCTAGCGGTGCCCTCCCCACATATATATATATATATATATATATATATATATAT
>LR738715.1:598767958-598849381 GCA_902687465.1 Secale cereale | reverse complement strand
CCCCCCCCCCCCCCTTTTTCATTTTTTCCGGAGGGAGAAGAAAAGAGGGGGAAGGAAAGGGGAGGCCGAATTGCCCCCTTCCTTTCTCTCCTCTACCTTTCCTTTCCCCCACCCTATTCAGCCATATATGGGGTGCACCAGCCCACTAGGGGCTGGTCTGTCCCGCCCCAGGCCGAATAAGGCCCATATCTTGGTCGGGGTTGCCCGGAACCCCTTTCCGGTGACCCGATACGTACCCGGTACCCTCAGAACACTTCCGGTGTCCAAATACTATCGTCCTATATATGAATCTTTATGTATTGGACATTCCGAGACTCCTCGTCATGTCCGCGATCTCATTCGGGACTCCGAACAACCTTCGGTACATCAAAACACATAAACTCATAATACCTATCGTCATCGAACGTTAAGCGTGCTGACCCTACGGGTTCGAGAACTATGTAGACATGACCGAGACTCATCTCCGGTCAATAACCAATAGCGGAACCTGGATACTCATATTGGCTCCCACATATTCTATGAAGATCTTTATCGGTCAAACCGCATAACAACATACGTTGTTCCCTTTGTCATCGGTATGTTACTTGCTCGAGATTCGATCGTCGGTATCTCAATAGCTAGTTCAATCTCGTTACCGGCAAGTCTCTTTACTTGTTTTGTAATGCATCATCCCGCAACTAACTCATTAGTCACATTGCTTGCAAGGCTTATAGTGATGTGCATTACCGAGAGGGCCCAGAGATACCTCTCCGAAACACAGAGTGACAGATCCTAATTTCGATCTATGCTAACCCAACAAACACCATCGGAGACACCCGTAGAGCATGTTTATAATCAGTTAATCACCCATTTACGTTGTGACGTTTGATAGCACACAAGGTGTTCCTCCGGTATTCGGGAGTTGCATAATCTCATAGTCCGAGGAACATGTATAAGTCATGAAGAAAGCAGTAGCAATGAAACTGCAACGATCATAATGCTAAGATAATGAATGGGTATTGTCCATCACATCATTCTCCTAATGATGTGACCCTGTTCATCAAATTACAACACATTTCTATGGTTAGGAAACATAACCATCTTTGATAAACGAACTAGTCAAGTAGAGGCATACTAGGAACACTTTGTTTTGTCTATGTATTCACACATGTACTAAGTTTCCGGTTAATACAATTCTAGCATGAATAATCAACATTTATCATGATATAAAGAAATATAAATAACAACTTTATTGTTGCCTCTAGGGCATATTTCCTTCAGTTTCACCTCCTCTGACACACTTGAATGTGACCTACTAGTGGGACCTCTCCTAATTGCGAGCTTCTTCCTCCTTTTTGCAGGTTTTCCATTGGTTGTTCTTATCTTGCAACAACAGTAACCTCCTCGTCCTTCTCCTCCTCCTCCTGCTCCATCTCAAACAAGTCCCCAACCACACTGTCACCCTGATAATGTAGTTGTTCCTTTTCTGAAACTTCAACTGAATCTTCATTTCAATAATCATCTTGACCTTCATTTTCTTGCTCTGCTAATATACCCCCTTTATTATCTCTGTGTCTTCAAGAGTCATGTACTTCTGCATACAGAAAGGATTCTTATCACTGTCATATGCAGCCTCAAAGTCATCACTACTATTATGTGCCTCCTCTAACACCGCCTCTTCCTCTATTACAACTTTGAGCTTCTACTTTCTGAAGTTTCTACTCTCTTGTGTGCACGGAGCAGTAGGTTGAGTAGGACTGATGCTGCACTGAATATGAAAAACGACACCTTCTGCATCAACAGCAAGAACAGCAGGCTCACTGAGATCATACACAACAGCTAGTTCATACAATATTGTTCCTAAATCTTCTTCTCTCTCATAGACATTGCTGAAATTTGGTCTCCCTAAATCTTCTTCTATTTAACCTACAAAAGGTGTTGTTGCCCTCACTAGCAAATTCTGAACTATACTTTGCTTATATTCCTTCTTTAGTTGATGTAGTTTGATGTTTGTGTTAATCAATTCTAAGCCATGCTCTCTCTCCTCTCCTCTGCCTAAATTCTTCATGTGGTACAATTCATCATAGAAAGAAAAACCTTGTGTTTGCATCAGTGCATATAGGTTTAGAAAAGTCAAATCTGAGCTACATATCTTCCTATGCAAATTATGTTGTGCATCAAAGTGAATCCGAACATCCCAAACATCATCATCTAAACTACAATTGACAGCAAAAATCTAAAATAGCATGAGCAACTAGCCCTAGCCCCCAAGATTTGAAAATAGGCAGAAAGAAGGAGAGACTACATGCACTTACAACACGCCACCACCAGCTCCACTGGTCCAGTGATGGCTACCGGTAGGGTTGGCCACCCAAATCTGTGCAAGCCTCACCCCGTCCTCCATGGACAACGTCGCCTCCTCCTAAGAATCGCCATCATTGGCGCTGGAGTAGTACGAACTGGAGCCACCGTCGTCCAGACCTACGTTGTCATCACTCCCGATGCCGGGAAGGTCTCCGTACCCACCAGCAACGTCACCGCCGCCATCGCCAAAGAGACGCGTAGAGAGGGGAAAGGGAGGGGGGAGAGGAAAGCTAGGGTTCGTCCCGGTCAGGCCGGTTTGACCGAGCCACAACGACCGAGTCAGGTGGGTCCGAGTCAGCGGCGCGGCACGCGCGGGTACACTACCGTGTCACCTGACATGTGGGCCCGCTCTGCCAGATACACAGACAATATGAGCTTATACAGTTGTCATACCGTTTTGCAACGATTAGGCTTTGAGTTGGTACCGAGTTGCAAAAAATGTGACTAGTGGTACCATCTCGTTACAACGTGCCGAAGTGTGGTACTGCCTTGCAATTAGCTAGTGGTACCAACTCGTTATAATGTACCGCGCTTACGGATGAGTCTTCTTCGACGTGAGCTGCGATGCATAACCCTCGACGTTGAAGGTATACGGTGACGTGTTAATGTGCAAACAACTAGCATTGTATTTACACAATCATGCCATGTTTTAAAACTAGCCCGGTGTATATTTTAAGTTCAAACACTAAAATAAACGTCGCACAATTTTAAGGGCGCGTTTAGGGAGCGGTCGGCTGCTCCCTAGCGGTCCAAAGTGGCCTACCTGTTTTTGTCCCCATGTGATCCTATAAATAGGAAAATATTACCTTTTGTGTGAACTAAAAGTGCTAAAGAAGATACTACTAATTAATCATCTCACGTGATCTCTTCTCATATGATGGACGTCTGCATGCCTCCTGCTCACGTTGTCTTTTATGTAATTATTTTGGGTTTTCAAAATTTTAAAAAGCCATATCTTTCAAGCTGTGTGTCGGAATTTAGATCTGTCTTCACCGTTGGATTCTACGCGACGTGCTCTTCGAAACTAAATCCCGCATGGGTACATTTTGATGATTTTTTTGTGCAACTAAGTCCCTCATTTTGTGCAACTGCCCAGCGATCGATGTGCAACTTTTTTGCCTACCCCGTGGAAGTGTAGTTTTTATTGATGGCACATATCTACCACAAAACTACCTTCTCCTAGTGAGATGTTCAAATTCGTGTTTTGCCCAGGCCAACTGCCTAGTAGTTCATGTGCAACTTTCCCCCTGCCCATGATTGTGCTTTCATTGTTTGCTGCATCAGCCAACAGTCTAACAGTGAATGTGCAACTTCAGATACTATCACCGCCAACTGTCTACCAATGATGTGCAACTATCCCTCATACCTCACGGATATGTAATTTCCTTACTAGCACTCGGAGGTCTAGTGGGATGTGCAACTTTAGTGCCCCGTTTATATGTAACTTTTACTACCCTCATGAATATGTAACTTTTCATTACCCTCATGAATGTGAAATTTTCACCATCCAACTATCCCTGCTTTTGAGATGTGCAATATTGTATGTTGCCCCGACGAACTGCCTAGCAGACTTTGTGCAACTTCATTTGTTGCCCCCACTAACTGAAACTATATATCCACAAGTAGGGAGGAAAGGAGTTGCACATTTAGTAATAGGAAGTTGGTTTGACCAACAGACTAAGTTGCACATATCACTAGTAAGGAAGGTGGGGTAGGGTGTGTCAACTATAAAAAAACTACACATCCACGAGTAGGGACAAGAGTCGCACATCGACTACTACATAATTGGTCGGGTCTTTAGACTCGTCGCACATCAAATTTTCATGGTTGCTAGATTGTAATCTCATATGAAGTTAGACCATGCAGCTCTAAAAACTGGTTTTGAAAAAATATTGCACCATGTAGGACTAAAGTTGCACAATATAGTGCTAAAGTTGGGATCAATTTTTTTTGTCGAAACATACCCATGCAGGATCTAATTTCAAAAATATCGTCGAGAAGAATCCAACGGTGAAGACGGATCTGAATTCCAACATGCGATTTGAAAAACAAAAATAATTGCACGTGACATTGTTTTTTCCAATCGCACTAAACAGTCTGAGCACATTATTAAATACTAATAACGACAAGCACTAGCAGACGAAAAACAACACATGCATGATTGTGAAGCCTGGCCGCTCGTTGTCTTCAAATAGTGCGTATGCACTTTTTAGATTTTAGGTAATTTTAATACCATATGGGTGTATTTACCTCTAATAAATAAAATAAAATGAAAATTACTCCCTGTTTTCTGCGGAGGGAGTAAGAGCATCTCCAACCGCGCCCCCAACAGGCCCCCCAGGTCACTTTTTTCGGCGCCGACGCCTAAAAAACGGCCAGTCGCGCCCCCAAGACGTCGAAAATCGCCGGTTCGGACCTTTTTTCCGCCCGGCGGTCACAGGCCGAACCCGGCGCGCTGGGAGCAGTTGGGGGCTCCGGCGCTAGGGAAAAGCACGCCTGGCCCACACTGCCAGGGGAAAAGTCAAGGTTTTCTTCCCCCCGACTCGCCTCGCACCCCCCCGCACCCCGCGCCCTCGACCACCACTAGCTATATCCCGGCGACGGCCGCCGCCCTACTCCGCTAGATAGCCATCCCCCGCCGGAAAATAGCAGTGCTCCGCCGCGGTAACCCCTCCCACAGCTGCTGGGCGTTTCCGGCCGCCTTTTCCAGTCGCGGAGGCGCGGTTTAGCGGCGGGCACGCGCCCACCGAGCGCAAGGTGTTCGACATTTTGCATGTCTCGGTGATGGACTCGGATGACGAGGAAGAGCTCGCCGCGCTGCTGCAGGAGGAAGCCGCGGCCGACGTCCAGGAAGAAGAGCATCTCATGGTGCTCGCCGCCCTCGCCCAGCTGCTGGCGAGCAATGAAAAGCCGCGGCGAGGTGGCTCGGCGCCGGGGCGGTTGAAAGCAAAGAACCGGCTTCGTCTTGAAGGCTACTGCATGCTCTACTCCGACTACTTCGCCGATGCTCCACTTCACGGCGAGAAAACATTTCGGTGCCGTTATCGGATTAGCCGAAAGCTCTTCCTCAGGATTGTGAATTTCATCCGGGAGTTCGACAACTACTTCAAGTGCAAGATGGATTGCACTGGCGCTCTTGGATTCGCCTCCATCCAGAAGTGCACGACAACGATGAGGATGCTTGCATATGGAGCTCCCGGTGATTCACTCGACGACTATGGGCGCATGGCTGAGTCCACCAGCATAGAGTGTTTCTACAAGTTCTGTCGGGCAGTGGTGGCAGTGTTTGGGCCACAATACTTGAGAACACCCAATGCGGAAGACACTGCTCGGATCCTAGCCCGGTATGCAGCAAGAGGATTTCCTGGGATGCTTGGAAGCATCGACTGCATGCATTAGAAATGGAAGAATTGCCCATTTGGTTGGCAGGGGATGTACAAAGGCGCCAAAGGCGGTTGCAGTGTGGTGCTTGAGGCGGTAGCCACACATGACCTCTGGATTTGGCACTCCTTCTTTGGTATGGCAGGAACTCACAATGACATCAATGTGCTGCAGTGCTCTCCTGTTTTTGCCAAGCTCGTTGAGGGCCATTCTTCTCCGCTGAACTTTGAGATCAGTGGGCACCAATACAACAAGGGGTACTACCTAGCAGATGGCATCTATCCGAGATGGTCGACATTTGTGAAGACGATCTCAAACCCTGCGGCAGGAGGCAAGAACGCCTGGTTTGCGAAAGTTCAGGAGGCTTGCAGGAAGGATGTCGAGCGGGCATTTGGTGTGCTCCAATTTCGATTCGCTGTTGTTCGGTACCCCGCTCAGACCTGGTCCAAAGATCAAATGTGGGAGATTATGACTTGCTGTGTCATCTTGCACAACATGATCATCGAGAGTGAGCAAGAAGACCCAGTGTTTGACACTGAACCATACTACAGGCAGGGTCCTCTAGCCGAAGTTGATTACCATCTACCGGCAACTTGGACTGCCTATCTGAGTATGCGTCAGGAAATCCGAGACCCACAGATGCATCATCAACTGCAGAAAGATCTGATTAAGCACCTATGGAGGCTCAAGGGGGACGCCGTGTGATGAAATACGAGTTTTTATTTGTTAAACTATATAATTTGTATTGAACTATTTGTTGTTGTACTATTTGTTGAAGTGTTTGATTTTTCTGTGATGAAATATGTGATAAAAAATAATTTTTTTTTTGAGTGGTATAAAAAATAATTTTGTTGATAATTGAACACTGAGACACGACGAAACCACGCCGAATATGGGCTTATTCTCGTCCGTATGGGCCCTTTAATCGTCAAAATTGGGCCACAAAGTGGACCAATTTTGACGCCTGAGGGCGAGCTGGGGCGACGACTGGGCGCAAAACCGTCCCGGCGCCGATTATATCGCTGGCTCGCCCTAACGGTTGGAGATGCTCTAATAAGGAGCAGCACATTCCAGGGCCCGCTACAGAGCAGAAAGCAGCCGGAACCCGGAAGCCAGAGCGAAAGCGTCTCGAGACGCGCCGTGCTCTCGCACATTCCACTACGGCAGCACTCCACTTCACACTGCTAGTCTGCTGTGCTCCGCGTCCTCCAATCCGGCGCCCCAAAATCGTCCAAGCCCAATGGTGGCAGCCTCGCCTCCTTCCCTCCACCTCGCCCTCCTCCTCTTCGCAGCCCACGCGGCTATCGGCGGCGCCTCGGGGGCGGTCGGGGTGAGCGGCGGCGGGCAGCTGTGGTGCGTGGCGAAGAACAACGCCGAGGACGGCGCGCTGCAGTCGGCCATCGACTGGGCCTGTGGCCCCAACGGCGGAGCCGACTGCCGCGCCATCCAGCAGGGCGGCGCCTGCTACGAGCCGCCCGACCTCCTGGCGCACGCCTCCTACGCCTTCAACGACTACTTCCTCCGATCCGGGGGCGCCGCCAGCCCCGCCGCCTGCGACTTCTCCGGCGCGGCCGCGCTCATCGGCCTCAACCCTAGTAAGCACCGACCCGGCTCGGATACTCTCGTGAATGATGAAGCGTCCATTGATTTCAAATTTACCAGGCATTGTTTTGCTTTTGTTAAATGTTGGATTCATGCTATGGAGTTGTAACACCGTGGTGTTGGTGCTGCCGCCGGCCTTTGTTTTTGCAGGTCATGGGAACTGCGTGTTTCCTTCCAGGTTTGTGCACCGCGCCTCACCTCCAAGTTTAGTTTTCATTCGTTGCATGGTATCTCTGCAGTCGCTATCTTAGAGTATCACTTAATTTTTCTGGCTTCCTGCCTAATTTTTCTGGCTTCCTGCCTAAATCGTTGATATTGGTCCTATTGTTCCAGGAACTGACTATTTTATTTCAAAATTATCAAGAACCAACAAAGCAGTGTGTTTGTGTGTTAAGACTGGGAGGGTTGTGTTTTGGTAGTGTAACTCAAATCAATGTCAGGAACAACTTGAGCTTAGCGCTAGGTGTCCCTAGGAACGAGCGAAGGGGTACGGCATAATATGATATAGAATTGGAAGAACTTGGCTGGGAAGAGAAACTGAAAACAAGTAGTACATAATTTTGAGTTGGGGTTGCATTTCAGCATTTGTTATTTGTGCCTTCCATGTGTGTTGGTCTCACATGAAAGTAGTAGTGTATTTATTTATTTGCGTTAGGTCCCACATGTGAGTAAAAGTACATTTGTTGGGTCCTCTCGCAACCGCGTCGCCCCCGCGGGCGACCGGCCGCGCCCTTCTTCCTCCAGCTCTCCCTCACCCCTCCCTCCCCGCCATCGTCGCCGACGCTCGCCGCCGGGCTTGGCCCGGGCAACGTTGGCGGCGGCGGCCCCTGGCCATTCCCCTCTCGGTTGCTCTCCGACGGGGGACGGAGCGGCACCAGGGGGTGTTCCTAGGCGGCGGCGGTCCAGCGTGGTGGCGGGGGATCCTGGCGCAGCGCGGGAGATCGGCTGGGCGACGGCGTCGGCGTTGGCGGCGGGGTGGTGAGGCAGCGTGGCCAGGCGGCGCCCGCTCGGCCCAGACCTGGGTTTGGGCGGGCCAACGGCGGGGCGGGTCGGCGGCGTGACTTCCGGGAGCCGGGGGAGCGGTGATGGGCGGTGGGGTGCTGGCGGCGCTGGTGCCGCCCTGCTGCAGCGTGGCTGGCGGGGCTTAGTGGGCCTGGCCGGGCCAGGGGTGGCCTGGTATGCCCTGCTGCCGCGTCCAGATGGCGACTGCGCCGGTGCCGGAGGCATGGGCCTCCCGCACGATGGTCGTGGAGGTGGTTCCCTCCCGCGCGGCTGCGATGCTACTGCTTTCGTCGCCTGACGCTTCTCTCCTCGTCCTATTGGCCTCGTGGTGGTGATCTCAGTGAGGCGGCGTGCGTGGCATCGCGACCGCGATGGCGCATGCTGGTTGGCTCCGCTCCGGTTGGGCGGTGAGGTATGGAGTGAGGGAGAAATCCATGCCGGTTCTTCCGGCTCCGATGCGGCGATGCCTGTGGGTGCCGCCATTCCTTCCTGGAGGGTGTCGGTGATCTCCATCCCCCATTCCCCTCCGCGTGCCGGGGAAAACCCTAGGACACGTCCGAGCAGCAGCGTCGTCAGGGTTGCATTCCTTCTTGGAGGTGCTGTTTCGTACGCGGTGAATCAAAGTCTTGTATCGTGGTGGGTCGATTTTAGAGACCGCGGCGGTGGCGGGTCATCTGCGCTTTGTCGAGCTGCCGTTGTTGGCATTTGTTTCTTCTTCCCTTTTTCTCTTTTGGGTTCGTTGTGCTGCTCGCCCTAGCATTTACTTGTGATCGGTGTTGGTTGCTTTGGAATACAAAGCGGGGGGAAACCGTTTTTCGGTAAAGTACATTTGTTTATTTATCTCTCTTGGAAGGTTACTAGTCCCACATGTGGATAGGGTGCATTTTTTGTGAAGGTTGTCGGTCCCATTTGTGAACTCACCACTAGCTCAACTTTTTTAAGTAGGAAAAGATGACTTCTGCTAATTGTCGTATAGACAAATACTGTAGTCAATCTTGCATCTGAAGGGTAGATCGGATGATTCTATATCAGTTTATCTTTTGCTAGCATCAACTAATTGCCAGGTTTTACCAAAACTCTGTATCAGTAACTACCTGTAATGCATGAAGTTTTGTGTAGCTAAGACTAGACTCAGGACTAGGATAAGCACTAGCTATAAAGAAAGTGCTCATCTCATGATAGGACCTAAGCATGATATTAGTCTTTCCTTCTCCTTTTTCTTACTCGAGTTCAGGTGATGATACCCTTTTAGTCTTGTACTACTAGTATGGCCAAAACTCGACGAGTCTTCGCATTTGACTCGACGAGTGCGAAGGTTAAGGAAGCTAGCCGAGCCTAGGAGGATTCACTTAGGTAGTTGGAACGTAGGGTCCCTGACAGGGAAGCTTCGGGAGCTAGTCGATGCAGCAGTGAGGAGAGGTGTTGATATCCTTTGCGTCCAAGAAACCAAGTGGAGGGGACAAAAGGCGAAGGAGGTGGAGGGTAACGGCTTCAAGCTGTGGTACACCCGAACGGCTGCAAACAGGAATGGCGTAGGCATCTTGATCAACAAGAGCCTCAAGTATGGAGTGGTAGACGTCAAGAGACGTGGGGACCGGATTATCCTGGTCAAGCTGGTAGTTAGGGCTTAGTTCTCAATGTTATCAGCGCGTATGCCCCGCAAGTAGGCCACACTGAGAACACCAAGAGGGAGTTCTGGGAAGGCCTAGAAAACATGGTTAGGAGTATACCGATTGGCGAGAAGCTCTTCATAGGAAACCTCAACGACACGTGGGTACATCTAACACATATTTTGAAGGGTGGATGGGGGCTTTGGCTATGGTATCAGGCATCATGAAGGAGAAGATGTCTTAAGCTTTGCTCTAGCCTATGACATGATTGTAGCTAACACCCTCTTTAGAAGGAGAGAATCACATCTGGTGACTTTTAGTAGTGGTCAACACTCTAGCCAGATTGATTTCATCCTCTCGAGAAGAGAAGATAAGCGTGCGTGCCTGCCTAGATTGTAAGGTGATACCTGGAGAGAGTGTTGTACCTCAACATAAGCTGGTGGTTGCTGACTTCCGCTTTCGGATTTGTGTCCAGCGGGATAGGCGTGCTAAAGTCGCTAGAACGAAGTTGTGGAAGCTCAAGGGGGAGGTAGCTCAGGAGTTCAAGGAGAGGGTCATTAAGGAGGGCCCTTGGGAGGAAGGAGGGGATGCGGACAATGTGTGGATGAAGATGGCGACTTGCATTCGTAAGGTGGCCTCGAAGGAGTTTGGAGTATCCAGGAGAAGGAGAAGCGAAGAGAAGGATACCTGGTGGTGGAATGATGATGTCCAGAAGGCGATTAAAGAGAAGAAAGAGTGCTTCAGACGCGTATACCTGGATAGGAGTGCAGACAACAAAGAGAAGTACAAGATGGCGAAGAAGGCTGCAAAGCGAGCTATCGGTGAAGCAAGGGGTAGGGCGTATGAGGGCCTCTACCAACGGTTAGGCACGAAGGAAGGTGAAAGGGACATCTATAAGATGGCCAAGATCTGAGAGAGGAAGACGAGGGATATTGGCCAAGTCAAATGCATCAAGGACGGAGCAGACCAACTCCTCGTGAATGACGAGGAAATTAAGCATAGGTGGCGGGAGTACTTCGACAAGCTGTTTAATGGGGAGAATGAGAGTTCTACCATTGAACTGGACGACTCCTTTGATGAGACCAGCATGCGTTTTGTCCAGCGAATCCAGGAGTCTGAGGTCAAGGAGGCTTTAAAAAGGATGAAAGGAGGCAAGGCGATGGGCCCTGATTGTATCCCCATTGAGGTGTGGAAAGGCCTCGGGGACATAGCGATAGTATGGCTAACCAAGCTTTTCAACCTCAATTTTTCGGGCAAACAAGATGCCAGAAGAATGGAGACAGAGTATATTAGTACCAATCTTCAAGAAAAGGGGGATGTTCGGAGTTGTAGTAATTACCGTGGAATTAAGCTGATGAGCCATACAATGAAGCTATGGGAGAGAGTCATTGAGCACCACTTAAGAAGAATGACAAGCGTGACCAAAAATCAGTTTGGTTTCATGCCTGGGAGGTCGACAATGGAAGCTGTTTTCTTGGTTCGACGACTTATGGAGAGATACAGGGAGCAAAAGAAGGACTTGCATATGGTGTTCATTGACTTGGAGAAGTCCCATGATAAGATACCGCGGAATGTCATGTGGTGGGTCTTGGAGAAACACAAAATCCCAGCAAAGTACATTACCCTCATCAAGGACATGTATGATAATGCTGTGACAAGTGTTCGAACAAGTGATGTCGACACTGATGACTTCCCGATTAAGATAGGACTGCATCAGGGGTCAAGCTTTGAGCCCTTATTCTTTTTGCCTTGGTGATGGATGAGGTCACAAGGGATATACAAGGAGATATCCTGTGGTGTATGCTCTTTGCGGACGTGGTGCTAGTTGACGATAGTCAGACGGGGATAAATAGGAAGTTAGAGTTATGGAGACAAACCTTGGAATCGAAAGGGTTTAAGCTTAGTAGAACTAAAACTGAGTACATGATGTGCGGTTTCAGTACTACTAGGTGTGAGGAGGAGGAGGTTAGCCTTGATGGGCAGGTGGTGCCTCAGAAGAACACCTTTCGATATTTGGGGTCAATGCTGCAGGAGGATGGGGGTTATAGATGAAGATGTGGACCATCGAATCAAAGCTGGATGGATGAAGTGGCACCAAGTTTCTGGCATTCTCTGTGACAAGAGTGCCACAAAAGCTAAAAGGCAAGTTCCGCAGGACGGCGGTTCGACTGGCAATGCTGTATGGCGCTGAGTGTTGGCCAACTAAAAGGGGACATGTTCAACAGTTAGGTGTGGCAGAGATGCGTATGTTGAGATGGATGTGTGCCCACACGAGGAAGGATCGAGTCCGGAATGATGATATACGAGATAGAGTTGGGGTAGCACCAATTGAAGAGAAGCTTGTCCAACATCTCCTGAGATGGTTTGGGCATATTCAGCGCAGGCGTCTAGAAGTTCCAGTGCATAGCGGACGGCTAAAGCGTGCGGAGAATGTCAAGAGAGGTCGGGATAGACCAAATTTGACATGGGAGGAGTCCGTTAAGAGAGACATGAAGGATTGGAGTATCACCAAAGAACTAGCTATGGACAGTGTGCGTGGAAGCTTGCTGTCCATGTGCCGGAGCCATGAGTTGGTCACGAGATCTTATGGGTTTCACCTCTAGCCTACCCAACTTGTTTGGGACTAAAGGCTTTGTTGTTGTTGTTGTTGTTGTTGTGTACTACTAGTATGGTCAAGGCTAGTAATGCAGTTTGTCTAACCAATCATTCTTCGTCAGTTTTACGTGCTGTTCGTAGAAACTAATATAGTACTCCCTCCGTCCCAAAATAAGTGACGCAAAAGTGACTCAACTTTGTACTAAAGTTAGTGTAAAGTTGAGTCACTTTTGAGTCACTTATTTTGGGACGGAGGGAGTATTATTTTACTTCTCCATTCATCATATTTTAATATAGTGAGCACGTGAGCGGGTTTCAAAAAGGATTTCAAATATCATTCACATTTATCTGGTTGGCATGTGTCATCCCTGATTCTCCAGTGCAAAAAGATTTAACTTTCAATTCGGCTCATCACCATGTTCAAATTCCTGGCTCCGCCCCTGCTTTAGTTGTCCTTCCACCATGCCAGCAAGTCAACATCCTTCTAGCTCACAAGGTCATGATCTGTTTCAGCCATGTTGATGGCATGGTTGAGGTAGTGGTGTAGCTTACTTATTTTTTCTGTCACAATAAAATACTAATTTATTGCTTTGAAAATTAATATACATGCACATTGCTTAACCATATCATGCATTGGAGGATACCAACTATTAATTCGGCCACTAAAATTGTTGGCTGTACAGTTAGTAATGGAGATTAAAAAATGATCAACTTTAGGTCTATTTGTTCGCTTGAAGATTTGCAATAAGATGCAGTTTTGATGAACTGACATCCCTTCATATGATTTTTATATCGTTGATTGACTGAGATTGATCTAAGATTGGCATGCATGTCTGCATGTAGCTGTACACAATTAGTTGTCAGATAGATTTTACCAGTCATAGACATCCCCTAGAACACTAAGGTCGGGTATTAATTGTAGTTATGTAACTAGACACCGACCCAAAGTTTTGGAGGTTCTTTCAAATTGATTAGTATATCTGTTGCATGCAATGGAAGAAGCAAATTTTATTCGGTACGTTTATTGTAGATGCACACTTTATATTCAGCTGAAGGTTGTTGTGTTGTGCTTGTTTTCGAAGCTGCTGCGGGAAGAATGTTGTGAAAAATCACTCTGTTTTGTTCAATTAAATTAAGAATATTTTTTCTTGATCCAATGGTCTTCTCACATTTTATGTTCTAGAAAGACAAGATTATCATAACCCACCTGAGCCAAGAGTCACGATAATGCACCCACATTGCCTATTTCAGTTCTTAGAAACTGGATCGTGGAAAATTATTTTGAGCTACATATTGTTTAGTTTAGTATGTGAAGTCACTGCAGAACCATTAACCCCATACTTGTCCCACTGCAGTTCATCCCCCAGAAACGGCAGCTTCACAGGAATAACAACCTATGGTCGGACGGGTGCAGATTTAAGCCAAAGTTCTTCACGGCGGCTAAACACCCGGTCATTTATTTTGTGCATATCTCTGTCTGTAACATTTTTTGTTGCCTCGCCTTTCTGATGGGTTTGCTTAAACTCATGTCTGCTTGTCATGTGTATGATCAACGATTGAGCTGCAGCAATGCAGTGTGTTCTCTATGTGGTGGAGCATGGAGTGAGGAAAAAAGATCCTCTCTCTGGATGCTTCCCCTTTTTTTCCTGGTATTGCAAATGAGCAATCAGAGAGGTTCTTGCCGCCCCTCGTCTCATGTACTTGCATTTTTTTGCTTCGATTTTATGCATTCATTCACCTCCTACTACAACATTTTATTTGTTTTCTTTCTTTCAAAAAGACATTTTATTCGGCTTGCTTCTGTTTTATGTATTTATCTCCTGCTATGTGTAATATCTCATTATCGAATTCCTGATGATTACATTGGCATTATGTCATGTATTCCCCTTCCGCCCTGCTCGAATGCTGCATCGGCCAGAAATATCTCGGTCAGTTCGTGCCTTCATGGGATCCTGACGGCTGAGATATCCAAATGCAACTCCAGTGAAACACAAGAGTCTACAGCTCACACACTATATACACCAGCATACATGCAGATTTTATCTCGAAATTCAGAAAAAGGAAAAAAAAGCTGTACAGATATCTCTTGCGGTCTTGCCTATGTGATGGTCGATCAATCTATGCAGGTGAAAGACAAGCAAGGTCCTGAGCCGAGCGACCGCCGACCGTGCACCGGCAGAGAGGGCACGTCGAGTGCGAGGCCAGCCAGAGGTCGATGCACTCGACGTGGTACACGTGGGCGCACGCCGGCAACAGCTTCGCCATGGCGCCGACCCGGATGGCGCCGAGGCAGACCGCGCACTCCGTCAAGCCCGCGCCATCGCCCTTGCCGCTGTGCCGGACGAGCCGGTTGTACATGAACGGTGGGAGAAGGCTCGACGCCACCCTGGTCACCGCGAGCGGCCGGCGCTCCTCCGGGTCCCCGTCCGGAGCCTCCGCGCCAGGCTCGTGCCGTCGGCCGCGCGCGAGGTGCCTGTACAGCGAGAAGAGGCCGAAGGCGGCGGTGACGGCCGCCGCGACGGAGTAGAAGAGGAGGAGGCTGTCGGGCGACATGGCGAAATGCATAGCGCTTGAGGCCGGGAACGGGCGCTGCAGTTGAGTAGGCTAACTGGCGCTGGAGCAGCATGATTCGATTTTATGTCTCTTGTGGCTGCGTTTGCGTGCAGTGTGCTGCCTCCTGTTCGACGTTTTCGAGCTGAAGTGGACGGTTCTGATGATTAGGTTTGGTTTGTCTGAATAGTTGGAGCCTCAACCGACGCTTCTCTGGTGGTTAACATAGCAGCAGCGGCAGCATCAGCAGCGAGAGCGACTATTCCTTTTATTCCACTGATTTGAAGGGGTCAATAGCAGTACGGGTTCGTAGCGAATGAAGAGATCCTTGTGGGCATTAGGACTAGGCGCATGGCTCGTATTTTATATTGTCAAATTATTCGCTCGGGATTATGCTGGTGTGCTATTGACAGGGACTACATATTTGGATGTGGTTACATCGGCGCTTCGTGAAGGGAGTTGTTAGATAGACCTAACTCAAATTTATAACTATTTTTCAGACATAGTACAAGAGTGATGTATTCCTCGGTTTTGGAACTGAAACGCGCTCCATCGTACCAAAGTACGCAACCTCAAAAGTCAGAACACACCTGATCATCCTCAGCTCAACTCCTTTTCTTTTGGAGCCATGCAGGAGAGCTGCATGTCATTTTACTAAAAGAAAAAAAAAAGATGAAGCAGAGCATCTTCAATAGAAGATGTAAATTTTACATCTCCAAAAAATGCTTTTTACATCTCCAAAAGAGGGCTGACTCCAACAGATGATCCAAAACGAAGATGTAAAAGTGCAACTCCAATAGGTGATGCAAAATGGAGATGTAGTGGGCGGCGACAGTGGGGACGGCAACGGCGCGACGCGATTCAGGGCGCCGGCAGTGGGGACGGCGGCGGCGAGACGCGGTTCGGGGCGGCGGAGGAGGAGCGATGAGGGTGGAGAATCAGTGCGGCGGTTGAGCGGTGGCAATTTGAGGCGGATAGAGGAGGAACGGTGTAGGGGTGACGACGAAGGTGGAGGAGGGCCTCTTTGGTCGGAGGAGGAAGCCACGGCCTCCGCGGTGGCCAATCGCTCGCCGCAACCGCGAGCGGCTTTGAAATTTTGGCCGGCCGAGGTTGGTTCGCTGCCGAGTTGCACCCCCACGCCATCCGCCGCTTCACGCCTTTACCGTGTGGTTTGGCGGCCCGCTGCTTCTTCGCAGGCAGCTCCGGGCGGCGGCATGGTCGCGGGGGCCAAATTAGGGACCGTGGTCCATTTATATGTTGTAGTCCATTTGAAATGTCTAAAAATACATATATTTAGGAATAAATGGAGTATAAGGTAATTCACGGACAAAAATTGATAAACATTTATTTACACAATTGCATTATTATCGACCGGTAGTAAATCACAAGCTAACGTACTATAATACTTATATCCTGTTGCAACGCACGAGCATTGTTCTATAAAAAAAGCAATCAACAAAGTGGGACATTTTTTCTATAAATATTCATGAAGAATACTCCATATTATGTGGGAATATTCCATAGAGGATTTTAATATGTTGAATGAAAATGGTCAACCCATTTGTGAAAGGGAAAAGCTTATCATCACCCGGCGGATCACAGCGGTAGCATCCGCCACCTCCAATGCATGACACGTGTTCAGTGAGGGCTCGTATACCGTCCTTCATCGAACGCGCTTTTGCAACAGAGGCTATGTTTCTGAAACATATGTGGTGTTGCAGTAGTTTACGACAGGTCTATGTTCTACAACAAAACCTCGGCCGTGAAAATTTTCTGCAACCAGACCTCAGTTGCAAAAAAGTTTGCAACAAGATCTCAGTTGAATTTTTTTTTGCAACAAAACATCTGCCGCAAAAAAATTCTGGAACAAGACCTATGTTTCAGAAATAATTCTGCAGCAAGGATTATGTTGCGGTAGTGAAAGCGCGCTCCGCTCAGCTTAATGCGGCAAATCGGACGGCTCCAGACCCGGAAGATCAGCCGGAGGACGCGTAGCATGCCCCTTTGTGAAATTGTTCCACAAATAATAACCAAAAAGCAAAATAATAGTACCTAATTTCTATATTTTCCTGCCTTCTGTTGCATGGATACAATATAAACAAAATAAATCTCCCATAAGAATACACTCGAGAATGTGTGATACAAATTCTGAAGCAGCACGGTACTAGTAGCACTATAGACCTCGCCACGTAAAAACCTATACAGACGGTGGCCGGCCGACGCCCGCGGCCGGGCCGATGTCGGAGCGGCAGACCGGGCACGTCGAGTGCGCCTCCAGCCAGGGGTCGATGCAGTCCGCGTGGTACAGGTGCAGGCACGCCGGCAGCAGCCGCACCATCTCCCCGAGCTGCAGCGCGCCGAGGCACACCGAGCACGTCACCGCCGCCTCCTCCCCACCGCCCGTCACGTTGTGCTTCACGGAGGGGCTGTACGTGAACGCCGGGAGGCCGGCCGTGGGGCTGGCGGCGCAGGGCCGGCCAAGCTGCCGCTCGCCAACGACGCGGACGCCATTGCGTTCCGGCACGGGCCACCGCCAAGCGGCGGCCGCGGCTCGAGCGCGACGGTCGCGGTACTCCCTGCAGAGGGTGAACACGGCAGTGAGCACGATCAAGGACGCCACGACTCCCACGAGGAGGCCGGCGAGTATCCTGCCTTGAGTAGACGATGGCTTAGCATTGGATGGCGGCGGCGGCGGCAGCGGCACCGAAGGATGGAATGGCCACCACGGTGGAGGGGGAGAGGCAATGGGGACGAAGCCCGGGGGCAACTGAGCCATTGGTGCGCGTCGTGCGCAACTGGTGTTTGTGGTATGGTTTAAGCAAATTATAAGCAGACTCTGTCAGGGAAGAATTATAAGCGGAATAAAAGCAACTACTTGCAAGCCTGTGGTCAAACGTGTTAATCAATTGATTGCTGATTCATTGCCAAATGCGCGTTCAATGAAGGGAAAATGCGTCGTGGCACTGCTGCCGTTGACGTCCCGGCGGCATCCTCGTGAAGGCTGATGGAAAATGTAGGAGTGCATGCTCTAATCAATGCAATCAAAAAATCGACTTGATGAAAGACTAGATGATACGTTTATATGTCAACGAACGGAAGTATGGACGAACTGTGGACATACCCAATTCCAATTGTATGCGAAAAATGCATCCCTTCTACGTGATGATGCCACTGCGGACAATCTCGACAGTTCTGCTAGAGAACCGTCCAGTAGGAAGGCTTTTAGAAAGAAAGACTATCCGGGCTGAGCAACCCATTTATTCTGGGAAAAAATCCAAAACAAACCCTGAACTTGTAGGCTCTAGCTAAATCGAACCCTCAACTCACAATCTTCGAAATTGGCACTCTGAACTCACTAATCCTGGTCTAAATCAAACCCTGAGTGCGTTTTAGTGGGAAAAACGCTGACGTGGCATTAGTCAACCGGGATTGACCTTACTTGTGGGCCAGCCAGTGGTTACTGAAGGAGAGCACAGCGCTAGACTGGGAAATTTGGGGAGGGAGAAGCTAGGGTTAGCGGCGGCAGGGGAGACGGGCGCAGAGCACGGCGGCGACAGGGGCGACGGGGCGCAGAGCGGCGGCGCCGCGATGTCGTGGACTTCCGGGGCTTCTTCCGCCCCCGGCTTCCGTCGCGCCAGTGGAAGGAGGGACATGGATTCGAGGTCTCCAGTCGCTTACAGGGAGAGCCCAATGGCGTACGAGCCGCCGAAGTTGTGCCAGTGCAGACAGCCACGGAAGGCGCCGAGATGGATCTCATGGAGCCGTCAAAATCCCGGCAGGAGGTACTACGCGTGCGTAGATGCAATGGTGAGCCCCAATTTGAGTGCTCATATCCATTCTCTTCTGCTCATTTGTTGGTTTTGTCTGAAATTGATTGATTTCTTCTTCTTGCCTCATTTTTGTTGAATAGCATGGTGGATGTGGCTATGTGGAGTGGCATGATGATCCTTTGCCCAAGTTCTTTAGTGACTTGATTGGAGATTTGAGAGATGAGGTGTGGAGGCTAAAGGGTCAAAGATCTGTGGTTCAGACTGAAGAGGAGTGCCCGAATGTGCTTATGCCTGGACATGATGCATCAAGGGTTATGGCTCTTGAGCTTGAGTTAAAGGAGAGGAATGCAGAGCTGGAAGCAATGAAGGGGAAATATAGGAATGTGGTGATGGTTTTCATTGTGTTTGTGGTGGGTGTAGTTGTTGGGAAAATGCTAGTGTACTGAATGTCAGTTTGGCAAGTGAAGTTAGTATGCACTGTAGTTATTTTGAAGTTAGTATGCAATGGTTTGTAATGGAATTTGTGATCTGGGTTGTTATGTATGAACAAGTGTTCTGGCAGTCAATGAAAATCAAGCTATATAATTCTGTCAATTTGACTGGTATATTTGCTGTCATTTGGAATGTATGCTATTTCTTTCAATTGGACTTGAAATTTTGCTGGCATTGTAAATAGATAACTAAATGAAATAGATAGCATCATAGGTACATAGCAGCTGACATGAAGAATTAGAGCAAATATCTCTGGCTTCATAAGTACTAGATAGCATCTGCAACATCAAATCCATGTTTGCAAATGTTACAAAAGCTGGTGCACTTTTAGGTTTGCAACAGTGCACTGGATTATAAACATAGCATTAATGTTTGCAACACTAGAAACTAAGCAAGATTACACATTGCCACTAGCAGTGAAGTACTGAAAGCTTGGTATTGAAGATGCAGGGGCTCTCTTCCTCTTCTTTGTGGAACTTGTAGATGGCCCAGCTTGTGAACTTGTAGATGTCTTTCTTGGTGGCTTAAATGTGGATGTTCTTGCAGGGCCAGTAGCTACTCCACTTGATCTTGCTTGGGCACCAACTGCAGTACCTCTTGCTGTTGCAAATGATGTAGCTTGGGGGGGCAGGAGCTGCACTTGATCTTGCTTGCACTTGGGTACCAACTGCACTTGCACTTGCTGCTGCACTTGCTCCAGGATGCTACAAGTCAAGAAATAATGTTAAATTGCATGAACTGAATTGCATGAACTGAATTACCTCTGATGCCTTACAAATCATGTTAAATTGCATGAACTGAATTACCTCTGATGCCTTGCTTTTTTTGGTAGTCCTCACAAGATGTGCATTCCTCTTCTTGCCTCTCTCTGGGGTTTTCTTGCAACTTCCCTTGTTGTGGCCAGGATTATTGCAGAGTGAGCAAGTAATTACAGTGCCATGCTTGCTCATTTTGTTGGTAGACTTAGGTTTCTCAGTCTCTTCCCTCCTCCTGTCATTCTTCTTTGGCCTGCCTGGCATTCTTACATTGACATAGTCTGGAGCTTCTGGCCCAGGCTTCTCAGAAATTGGCCACATTTCTTCACCTTCTACTGGCTCTAAACAATGCTCATATATTTTGTTGAAGGTATCAACAAAGTAACAAGGAGCAATATAATCTTCCACTTTCTTTCCACACTTATAGATAGCAGTTATTGCATGAGAGCATGGGAGACCAGATAACTGAAAATAACCACATGAGCAAGTCCTATTGTCAAGGCTGACTGTGTACTGCCTTTTCCTTCTAGTTAGTAATTTCACTTCAAAGCCATCTTTGCCATTCCAGAGCACCTCCATGAACTGTGTCCTTGCTATGCTGCTTTTCAACTTATTGAATATGCTTGGACATATTTTCCCATGAAACCTTGCACCTTTCTCCCTTTGTTCCTGAATTCTAGCTAAAATTTTCTTTCTTATCTTCTCTTGCATTGAGATTAAGGGATAGAACCTTGCTTCAATAATGGCATGATTGAAATATTCACACAAGTTGTTGTCAACTGACTCACAGAAAGAACCAACTGCAAAAAATGCTCTTGCCCAGTGTCCTGGCTCTGTGTTCATGATATCCTTTGCACTCTCTGGTGGTGAGATAAGTCGTGCGTGTGGCACACCCTGAGTTTTGCTAACTGTGAGCTCAAGGAGATGTTAGCCATCCACTTTGGATCCGTGGGGAATGAGCACTTGAGCACCTATAATTTGTGCAGCTTTCGTGTTTTATTTTTCGTGCATTATTCAAAAAGATTGGAACAAAGCACATAGTAGAATAACACCGGTGTCGAACCTAGAAATAAAATGACATGGTACGCTCTTACAAACTATACGTGTATATCTTTTCATCTTTTATATTCGGGATGGCACACACGAAATATGCATGAAACGAATATACGTGTTTCTCTTTAATATTTGGGATGTTCACATTAAATTTGCATCAATTTAGTAAAGAAAGTATTTTTTGGACACTGTGTCCGGTGCACCCCTATGAATATACATGTTTCTCTTTTATATTTGGGATGTTCACATGAAATTTGCTATTTGTGGGTACACCCTGAACGGCACAAAGCTATCCTGCCATGAAATTATTTTGGACTTTTCATACAGTTTGTTATCAACCTATTTCCTGCTACTGTGATGTAAAAATGCATTTTCATAGTTCTCTTTAGCTCATGTTGTATACTGGGAATTTGATTGCTCTGATATTGTTTCATGACAAACAGGTCCAGTAGAGTTTGCAGCTGTAGGTGTATCTGTTGTCGTTCAGACACAGAGCTAAAAACGAGGGAATGAACACAATGTTTGTGAAATGGATGAACCGATTTCTCACGAAGGTAAAAATTTCTTATTCTTCTTTTAGAAACTTATTATATGGTCAAGTGCTGCATATTTACTTGATCTTCGACATATTACCAGAGACTAATGCCACTTTTGGCAAATCGTAGTTCAAAACTGACTCAAGTGAGATCTATATTGAGCATAAGTGCAAAAATATTCCATCGGTTGCTACAACAGAACTTAGACTTCATGGGTGTGAAAGTGGTAAATGTTCGTTCGTGCCTTTTTTTGCTTTTGATAGTGTGAAGTGTGAACTACATTATTTTAGGACAAACGTTAGCTATTGACATCAGCTTTTCCCATGTATCTCAAAACTAATTGATTTCCCTTCATCAAAATCTGATAATTAAGGGATCTTCTATTATTAATATTGAGCGGATAGCATCTTGGTTACTAAAATGAACCATTCTCAACTTTTTTTTCAGGTTTGTGTTCAAAATAAAAATGCCATCCAGTGTACGGGCCGTCGGAGTCCCTCTGTCTGCTGTGTGTGATAGCTTTACTCGCTATCTGTTCTATTTGCAGGAGGAGGCCAAGGGTCGGGAAGCGGTGGCACCGGCGACTGGCAAACCTCATCGGCTACTGCTGCGACGGGGTCGAGTACCTGCTCGTCGCTGAGTCATGCCCAACGACACCCTCGCCAAGCACCTCTTCCACTATCCCACTATGTCACCGGCCTGCTCTCCCTCCCCTGCACCAGGCTCTTCGACCGGCTCCTTCGCACCGCCTTCCACTTCAAAGTTCAAACAGCTCAAAGACAAGGTAAGTCTTTTAGTTTGTTCTGGTGTGATGCCATGGTGTGTGCATGAGGTGCTCGACTAATTGACAATTGACCTCTAATTGCTATGCAGAAATTCAAGCGTTCTGTGCCTCTTTGAGGTATTTTTGGCTGTAACAAATTTCTGAAGAGGGATTACACATTCAGAATTTCAGATATACTTGTGTCTTTTTGGTTGTAATGGCATATGATGCTTGCTGCAATCTTTACTGACAATGAGCAGTTGGATTGGATGCAGCTACACTCTTTATTAATGCAAGAAACAAAAGAGCTATCTGAACTTGCCAATCATCAGATATATAGATGTTCCATACTTGTAGCAGATGTTCTTTGTTGTGATGTGTGTCACTAAACTTAGCACCAACCATGGAACAAGCTGCTAAACTGAACTCATCACCTGCATTTTCTAGGTCTCATTTTATAGAACAAGAAACCGGTAGGAGTCGGAAAATTACATGCTTATAGTATGTACTAACAGTTGAAAACATATGCAGTTTGACTATGTATATGATCCTCCTGTTTACTTATTTATTTATTGTCTCAAATGTGAATCTGTGAGGTTCACCCTGCCCGTTGTCAAGTCCTGACCATGGCCACACTGCAGAAACATCAAATTCTGTTGATGTCGATTTTATTGATGATAAATGTCAGGTATAATCTTCTATCTTCTTTTCAGTTACATGTATGCGTGTCTTTATGTTCCGTGTTTCAAATTAAAGCATACATCTTTCCCTTTTGTGAGTCTCAAGTGAGCTTCTACGGGTATTCTCCAATTATACACCTACTGGCTATATATTTCCCTACCATGTTGCTTTTCCACCTCAAATACCGAACTGAATATTTATTTTTGTTAGAAGCTTATGTATGATCAGACCTGAGACCTTAAGTACAAAATCACTGATGTGCCACCCCTGACCATGGTGTGTCCATGAAGGGCTAGGAATTTATCTTCTATTGTGATCTATTTGATCTGTAGCCAGACGAAATGCCGGCATGCCTGTGCAGGTTGTCACTGAGCACTCTTAATTTGGACAAGCTTCTTGAAACGATTGTAGACTACTTTATCTGTTGACTACATTGTTTAATCTTTTTTCAAGCTTATATAATAGTTTCCGTCTCAGCTATTGGCACGGCAAGATATCCTAATATATAATGTTTTGCCTGCCAGAAACATTGATGATATTATTGATTACAGTAATGGAAAAAAAAAACTCTTACATATCCCTTATTCTATATATCTGATTTGGATTATTTGAGGAAGTAAACATTGGAAACGCAGTTTAGTTAATATTGGGTTCATTTCTTTGGAGCACTAAGCCATGTATTTGCAATTTTAGTAACAGACTTAGTTTGTGTAAAAGAGATAAACGTCTGCTAGCTTTTTAGGCATTAAAGAAAAACAATGAATCCCTTGCTACATATGCTAGGGTGATGTCCAGGTAAGGCCTTGGCTTCATTTGTAAAGAAGCGAGTAGCCATTCTACTTTTGTGTAAGCTGAACATATGTTTTGATGTATTTCTTCAGTGAATAACACCAGATTTCCGTATGACTTGACCTATTTATATTGTGATATATTTACATAATGCATTCATCAAGTAAATCACAAAGTATGCATCTATACTGGAAAGGAACCGCTCAAATCTGATGTCCATCAAATACTGGGTCAATTGGTGCCTGTTCTTTGTTGCCCTTGGTGTGTTTTAGTTATGATTTTGCACCTTACTGTGTTTGACAATCTGGGTAGATTGATTTTGCTCCTCGGTCATGGTATGTCTGATTGTAGGTGCTTCATGGTTTATAGATTAATGGCTCTAGAAATAACGAACTTATTGAGTGAATTTGGATCAGAAAATGTGACTGATGAACAAAGACCACAAAGAAAGTATGATATTTGTTGTCTTATCGATCCATGTCATGTATGTTATGAACATGTTTTAAAAAATAGTCTTGGTGTAAAGTGCAAATCGGTTTCCATCTAATGGCAGATCTCTCTCCCCTTTTCATCTCTGTTTTGTAGATGACAGAGCAACCTATCTTACATACACATGCTGAAATTGATTCTGTTGAAAGATTATTTACATTTTTTCTTATTGATCCATCAAGAAGTGGCTGTAATGAATATTTTATATTGCTACATCCAAGAGAGCAAGAGATCCAAATGTTATAGCATACACCCATATTGATGTACATGAGTGAAACTGATGATCAAATATGACATATGAATGTGCGAAGACAAGATAAGCGCGCACAAGCCCATCTCAGGAGGCGCCACCAGATGGCGCCCCATCCTCTAGTTTATCAATGCAATGATACACCATTTTGGCGTATTGGAGAAACAGAAAAAAGACTATCTGATCCCCAGACAAAACCGGGAGAGTGAGATCTTCAAGACATTGGAGATCAAAATAGGACAGATGCATCATTTGGACATTCCAATCTTTTTATGTTGCCCAGATAATCGAGTAGACGTATTTTTCAATATATACAGCAAGCAAAATCAATCCAACAAATTAACACCCGTCAAAATGTGCATCCAGCTAGGCAGCGGCCGGGTCGGTGTCGGAGCGGCAGACCGGGCACGTCGAGTGCGCGTCCAGCCACGGGTCAATGCACTCCGCGTGGTACAGGTGCAGGCACGCCGGCAGCAGCCGCACCGTCTCCCCGAGCTGCATCGCGCCGAGGCAAACGGAGCACGTCGCCGCCTCCTCCCCTCCGCCACTCACGTTGTGCTTCACCGACAGGCTGTACGTGAACGCCGGGAGGCCGGCCGTCGGGCTGACGGCGCAGGCCCGGTGAAGCTGCCGCACGTCGACGCGCACGCTGCTGCTCTCCGTCAGGTTCTGCGCCCGAGTGGCCGCGGCGGCGGCCGTGGCGCGGGCGCGGCTGTTGCGGTGCCTCCTGCAGAGGCTGCAGACGGCGATGCCCACGAGCAAGCAGGCGACGAGGCCGCCGAAGATGCCGGCGACGGTCCTGCCTTCAGACGAGCCGTTGGACGGTGGTTTGTACCAGTATCTGTATGGCGGCGGCGGCGGCATGGAAGGACGGTATGACCACGTCGGTGGTGGGAGGGAAAAGCCGGGGAAGCCCGGGGGCAACTGAGCCATCGGTGTGTGTTGCAGCAAAACTGCAAACCAACTCTACTGTTTGTTTGCTGGTTTTATAATCGGATGAGTGTTAAGCAGATTGTTTTGTGGAGCGCAACTTCATGGAAACTGACCCCGTGGACAAACTGATAGCCGATTCTTTGCGAAAGAAAGGGAAATTACGGGACTGGGCACGGTTTCGTCTCGCTTGCACGCTACGTCAACTGGATGGTGGCGGTAAGCTGACGTTGTCAAGGCTGTATCCTCTCGGTTATAAAAACCTTATGAAATTGCAGCTACTACCTTTCAGGCATGTCCACTGAGCCGAGTGCATCAGTACTCACCAAAGAGTGAGTTCTTATTTTCCTATATGATGCCGATGCACCGGAAGCGAGTATGACTCCGATTGGCCTTTGGTATGAGGTGCTCCGAACCCAGTCAGAGGTGAGACATACGAGTAGCTGATATCCCTTAGGATCCCGGTGGATGTGAATAGGTGGATCCTTAACTGGAAAGTACAATATCATCTGCATCTGCTTTTTAGCTAGAAATCATCATAGACAGATAGATGCAGACAAGAGCGTCAGTTAGCCCAGTTTTCTTTCCCTGACGATGATTCATTTGCATCAATGAATGATCACTCGTATATTTGCTGTCAAACTCCCAACAGACAGGCAGAGATTGGTTAATGGCAGACATTTTCGTTAAAGTCTCAATCTGTATGCCAACTTACATTTAGCCAACAGTGCTTTTGTTTTGTAAGTACTCCCTCCGTTTCTAAATATAAATCTTTTTAGAGATTCCACTACGGACTGCATACGAAGCAAACTGAGTGAATCTACACTCTAAAATATGTCTATATACATCCCTATGTGTAATGGAATCTCTAAAAAGATCTATATTTAGGAACGGAGGGAGTATATACCAACAAAAAACATGCATGTTAGCAAAATGCAGAAGAGCAACCAGCATAAATGTCTATCATCAAGTCTAATGCCACAGTTCATAATCAAACAAATATTTGCAAGGTGATCTACTGTTATGAAACACAATTACAGTATGCCAACAGAGTTGTGACGGCTCAGTCCTGATTGACTCAACGGCAAACTGAACTGCTGAGAAAGACGCCACCCCCAACAAACACAGCCTCCATGGGTTTCGAGGTAATTGACGCTGCAAAGAAGGCCATCGAGGCCCATTGCCCCAAGACAGTCTCATGCGCGAACATCCTTGCCTTTGCCGCCAGTGACTACATCGCGCTAGCAGGATATCCGCTGACCAGAACGCCGTCAACAACCTATCCTCACCGCTCTCAATGGCATCTGAGCTGGTCAGCAACTTCACCTCAAGGACCTCACAGCTGAGGACACGGTCATCCTCTCTGGTTCGCAAGCCACAGGCGTCTCGCAGTTTACAAACAGGCTACATGGCTTCAGCAACACCAGTCAGGTATGATGGTGTTCAAACTACTCCGGTAAACCTGTTCACCCCACGAAAATTACTGGCTTGATTTACATCAACATCAATGTGAATAAGATTGCAGGTCCATAGAAATATCACATATCTTTGAGATCATTACTGCCAATTAGGTATGACAATAGCAAAAGGAGGGCAGTGCCAATGCCGAAAATTGGAGCCCAAAGATGTGCACATAATGCTGTATTTTATTCTGTAATTGTGGTCAAAGTTGTTTAGAACCTAGTATTTTTCTTCAGCTTTGAGCTCAAGTCTTAACTATCTCCAGTTTCCAGACACGCAGGATTCTTCAAGAACTACGCCTAATCTGACAATAACATTCATTGCTGTATTTTCTTTTCTGCTTTATATTGGGCACAAGAGACAGATGCCCCTCTATTTGGACTCTTAAACTAATGCTAATAAATGGCAACTGAGTTTTCATCCCAAGAAATATTCAGTAGTACTCCCTCCGTCCCAAAATAAGTGACTCAAAAACGACTAAACTTTGGTACAAAGTTGAGTCGTTTTTTAGTCACTTATTTCGGGACAGAGGGAGTTGATATTATAACCCTAAGATCAAATGCCAGTAGTTGAACTAATATCGGGAACATTTTTCTGGAACAGAGAACTACTCCCTCCATTCACTTTTGTAAGTCATTTCAGACAGCTAAAAATGGGCTGTTTTGTACATTGTCTGAATTGTCTTTAAGGCCTTATAAAAGTGAACAGAGGGAGTAGTATTGAAAACTAATCTGCCTAAATGATAAAAGCTGACTTATCCATCTTATACTTCGTTGAGGCCCAAATGAGATATCATATTCACATTAAAGATCTTCTAAGTAAACTACCCACTACTTTTACTTTCATCAACAACATAAAGCACACTGAGAAGAATGACCGAAATACTTACGAGACTAGACACGGAACACATGACAAGGTTTGTGGTGGTTCAGCTCATGGGTTCAAATCCTCGCTCTCCATATCAAAGACACAAATGCAATGGGACTTTGAACCCGCGATAGCAATACAACTCTCTAAGAAGCACACAAGGTTAAATGACAGCCAAGAACAAGTCTTTTGCACAGACACAGGGCACACAGATCACTTGTGAACAGCACGGGACACATAACACAACACTACACTAGAGCAAGCAAGAAGCTTATGCTGCTACCACAGTAACATGCTCTAAAGAGCAAAGGCTTAAACATCAAGACACCAAGACAGACAACAACACAATCAGGGATTGGCAGCACCATGAATGCTGACCACCACGCCACCACTGCCGCTGGGTGTCAACGGCGAGCCACCAGTGCCAGGGAAGGAGCTAGAGCCCGGCATTCCACCGAAGCCTACCTGTGGCGTGACCCCGTTTGGCCCCGGAAACACCCAGTTGACCGACGGGCCAGGGTAGAAGCCACCGAACCCAAAGACGTTCTGGGGACGGTAGGACCCGGGCTCAGTTGCTGGGATGTCCCTCGCACCATGGCAAGCAACGGTGGTGACGAGCAGGAGGCCAAGAACAAGTCTCGCACTGACGCCGCTACGTCTCTCCATTGTTGCTACTGCTTTTGCTTGCAGACCTTCTGGTGATGAGCAAGTTGCCCATCCCCCCTTTTATAACCAGTAGTGTGGTGCAGTACTGTGCATGATCGTTGTCTTAGTACCGATCGGCCTGTTGCTGAAACTGAAAGGTGGGCCTAACTTGTGTTTCTTTGTGACAGGACCCACCTGCCAGTGAGTGTAGGTATGCCAGTGGCTCCAAAGGTTTTTGCTACGGTCAAACCAAAACATGGACCGCAGATCTCCATGGGACCATACATGCTTACTCTGTTGGTGTACTTCTAGCTTGAGTTAAGACCATAAAGCTAAGACTTGACATAAACTTATGTACTCCACTATTTGATGCTGGGTGTATAGTGGCTTGGGTGCTCATACCGAGGATTGCAAGGAGGCCTCAGACTGCAGTAATAAACGAGAGCATTCATATGAGGACCGGAACAGAAACCAAGCTCCAATTTACTTTTCATCCTCAACTTCCCAACCACCCATATTTAAGCTCCCATGATCCATGTCAGGTAGGTCTGCAGCAAATTCAAGGCATCCTCAGCTTTGTGGCAGAACAAACCAATAGGAAATCGACAGACAACACTGTAACATTTCTCCAATAAAGGACAGGCAGGTTTCAGGACAGATCTCAACTCAAGGGATAGAAGATGACTTATAGCACAGTTAACAAGAAATAATTTATTAGCAGAGTGATCCAGACTCCAGAGTCCAGTACAACAAATGTACTGTATGCGATATATCCTGACAGGTATTCCTAGCGTTGATCAGGTTTTGCCAACTACTCCCTCCATTCCCAAATGTAAGTCTCCCAAATATAAGTCTTTCTAGAGATTCCACCAAATGACTACATACGGAGCAAAATGAGAGAATCTACACTCTAAAGTATGTCTACATACATCCGTATGTTGTCTTTCATTTGAAATGTCTAAAAAGACTTATATTTAGGAACGGAGGGAGTACAATTTGGATACATTGTGTCCAAAATCAGGCGAGCAAAACTATATGGTGCAACAAACTAGAGCGAAGAGTGAAAGCTACAAGCTTCGGCTTCACTAGAACAACAAAGCTAGAAAGTTATTAAGTACTCCCTCCGTTCCATATTAATTGTCGCTCAAACGGATGTACCCAGACGCATTTCAGTGCTAGATACAACCGTTTGAGCGATAATTAATGTGAGACAGAGGGAGTAATACATAGCCATGTGTTATTGCATAATTGCGAGGGAAAATATTAGACAAAAATTGAAGCTTATAATCAGCCATGGATTTTACAACAGTAAATGTGGCTATATATATATATATCCTGTAACCTGTAGTGACTACTGGCAAATTGAAGTAAACAAAAACTATGAGCAAGGTGCCACAAAAATGTTAGAAAAGAGAGGGGCGCTGCGAAAATATTTAAGTCGATACAAGGGAGAGATAATTACCACTACTGGAACCATCTAATGGCAGATTTTGAGAAAACCATCTTCTGTTCCAACGACAAACAATCTTGACAAAGGAAGCACAGAAATAGCCGAAAGAACAGACATGTTTTTATATTTTACTCCTCTGTCAGTCGAATATAAGTTCTGAAGTACGAGCTGCTGATGTCCGATCTGCACGGATTTTTTTTTTACAAAATGTACCAACAGTTATTTCGGCAGGAACAAAGTGGACTTACAATTCATATGATATGCAAAATTCCAAAAGAGGCTGCACTGCTGCTCCAAATAGTAAAGTTTGCCATTCTCAAAAAAGAAAAAGATAAAGATAAAGCTTGCAAAATAGCATGGTGGTGAATGTGGTCAAGAGGAGAAAGTACATACCTCACTTGTTGGTCTCGATAGGGAAGTAAGTGCAATTTTGTTTCTTGACACTGATACCAGGTCTTGACCCCAAACAGAGAAGTCAAAGATGCCATCTGAATTGCTTCTGAAAATGTTTGATTGGACTGATAGGTTCCTGTCACATTGCGCACAAAACTTTAAGAAACTACGAAAGTTCAAACTGGAAACAAATCATAAGCAATAAGATATATGTGTATTGCGTAATCCAAAGTTGAGACTCAAACTGCTGCTTCTATGAATTGTGCACTCAGTGTCATATAACATAATGTTATCACTATCACTATGGCCCAAGCAAGATAGTTATGTATCAAGAAAGTTTCAGAACACAAATAGTGCAAGAAAATATTGTACATCTCTTTTTGGATATGATACTGCACTAATACAATAAGAGAATGGGGAACATGTCATACCAAAATAGATAATACAACCAATGAATTGTTGCATTCAAAGAATAATACCTTCTTAGATCCCAAATTCGAAGAGTCTTGTCAAGGGAGCTAGATGCAATCAAGTGGTCCTCTGGTGATGCCAACTTTATGCACAAATAAAAAGGAACGCGTCAGATACCAGAATAACAATTGCTCATGGTTTTGCCCTATGATGGATAGCAACCTAGTAGGGGCATTGGCATACCTTCGTAATGTGACCATCATGTGCTCGCCAAACTGCAATGATTTTTCCACTACGCTCGTCAAGTAATCGACAATAACCAGAGCTTAGACCTGCTGCAATCCAGGATGACGAAGCCACTAGGCTTCCAGTCCTCGGCTTGTCTGAGCCAGATGAGCAAATAGCTGACACAAGTGATGAGAAGGAGATTTCTGCCGAATCACTCTTCCATAAATGCAGCTTCTGATCCCGAGAGATATCAATAAATCTGCATTTTAACTCAATCAATGTGCAGTTCAATAGTAGAAAATTCTTTGGTAGTGAGGTAGAAACATAGTGAAATAACAGTTAGTTGCAGCGAGAAAGAAATATGTTCCAACTTGCACTACTGATTCTACAACAAAAACTAAAATGCTTCCAAGCTCACATAACAATGCCCTGGTTAAGTGAAGTAGATTTTTCCTATTTTGTTTCAGACTAGCCTATCAAACGTAGTCAAAATTGTGAACATAAATAAGCAAGTGGTACTGATCAGTGATCACCCATATACTTACCCCAGTAAAATAGCAGGAAGGATATTTCAACGTATGTTAGAAACATAATAAAATGAACAAATCCAACAAAGAGATGACAAAGCGTATACCTAATAGATCCATTTCCCATGCCAGCAACAAGTTTATCTTCAGATGCCATATAATGCATGGTCGTATACAAGCTACCACGAAATGCATTCGACAATATTCCACCTGAGAGTGCGTCCTGATTAAGCATGTTTGCCTGTTCCACAGATGCAGTTTGCAGCGGAAAGCTTGTTGATGACTCGGTATGAGCAGCTATGAGCTTTCCTGTCTGCCCATTCCAAACATGAATTGTGCCATCACAAGAAGCTACTTTTCCAGTAATTGATAGGATACAGATGGAATTGACAACCTATGTAAATAAAATATCAGAAAATGAGCTGTTGAACATAATGAAAAAGCGCCATATCTAGGGGGTAAAATTAACTTACAAAGAGTGCATCAATGAGTTCAAACGCAGAAGAAATGCAAGCAAGATCGAGCAATCCAATATATGATATAGAGTCTAGAACAGTTGAGCTAGAAATCAAATGGCATGATATGGAAGCACAGGAACGCGTGTGTCTTCGACAACGCCGCACCTTCCATCGAATCGTTAGTGGATAGGATCAAGGATGAAGCCCGATGTTGGGCAAAGGCAGGAGCCCAGGGGCTTTGGGTCGTTCTGCCCACAACCTGGGGCGTCCATTGATCGGACGCATGACGCTGTATCGCTCACCTCCTAGGAGGACTGTTCTACCTTTTCCATGAAATGAAATGCAAACGTCCTTTTCTCGGCAAAAAAAAAAAAAAAACAACTGTTCTACCTTCTCCATGAAACAAAATGCAAACGTCCTTTGTGTTTTCCCGGCAAAAAAAAAAATCAACCGGCATTTACTGAAATAACACAGTCCACTCAGTGATATTGCCCTCTAGTGATTTAATGTTTCATAACAGCAAACATAACCACTAAACGATCAGAGCACTGTATTTCAGACACTAAGCTAAACATCAGTACACTATCTGTACAAACTACGTTTCATTCAGAAAATAAGAACCATCCAACAATAATAGCAAAAAAGAAAGTCATATGCAGGTAGTGAGACAAACTGACCTCTTCATGCCCGTAATATCCAGATGTGCAATTCATGTTGGCCAACTCCCAGCGCTGTACACTTCCTTTAAAACCAGGTCCAACTCCCCCAGTAAAAATCGTGCATTCATCATCATGGACTTCTAATGACCGCAGAGCCCCAGGGTGTGCACGGGCTGAGTGAAGGACTGAAGCTTCGATCTTCCATGGAAGTTCATCCTTCAAACCGCTACTACGTCCAAGAAGATCTGGTATGCCCCAACTACCGTCAGGAGTAGGGAACCAAAACCACGGCTGATTTCCAGAAGTTGATGCAGACAAATTGTCACTAGATGTCCCATGCTCAAGCATAGATCTGTGCTTGGAAGCTGCCATCCAACCAGTTTTAGGGATTTGAGATCGAGACGCAGACCACCCTGCCCCATTAAAAGGTTCTGTTGGAACAACCTCAGACGAGGTGTCATTGCCAGGCTGAAACCTTTGAGTTTTCAGGTTTTCAGCACTTATAGAACATTTACTGGAAGGCTCAAACTGAAAGAAAGCACGGTTAGTCAAATAAGAAGAAAAACACAAATCTCACCGGTCAATAGGAACCAAAGCAGCTTTCACATACCTTCCAATTGTACAACCTTTGAAGAGACTGCTCCAATAGAAACCATGTAGAGCAGTACTCACGGAGCTTCTCTATTCCAACAAGTGATGCCAAGAAAGGATATAGCAACAACCTACAATAGTTACCTTCAATAAGTAAATATAATGAAGCGTGTATAGTTACTTATACCAAACAACGTAACAACGAAAAAATACATGTTTCTACTTACACAAGATCAATTCTAGATTCCATTTCAATCGGCTCACTTTTGTTTCTTTCTGAGATTTTTAACCCTTTTGTAGGAAGGCTAACAGCAGAAGAGTCTTGAAAAAAGGCCAATTCAGCAAAAAGCTCTTTTAGATGTGGCAAAACATGTATGACAGTATTATCTGGTCCAATTCGTAGACAAAGGTCAACAAATGCAGTAGCTGCCACCTAATTAATAGAAAGCAAGCAAATTAAGTCAATCAAATGAATTTGAAGGTGTGTTATTGGGAGAGAACTAATACAGAAAAATGATGTCACTTTGTCAGTGAAGAGTTATTGCCTGAATCACATGAAGGTCCAAATGGATCAGCAAAAGAATCTTTATATAAAGACAGACTTGGTCCTGTAAATGCGGTCAAGGTAGGAGTGAGTACACATTTAATTTGACATATATGCCAATTTAAATGTAATAATTTCATGGCCAGGTCATTATCTATAGAAAGTAATAATAGAATTCAATAAAATGAAAAGAGGAATTAGCATCTAAACTTAAAACTAACAAAATGATGCATTTATAAACCTGAATTCAAATTTATCAATGGTGAGACATCTTGTACAAGTTCAATTAAATCTTGTACTGTGCTGAATTCTTGCAATAATTTTTGCATATCATATTAACTTGTACATGAAACCCAAAAAAAATGTGTAATTAAGATATGATGATTGGTATCTGGTAGTCATCAAAGTAGTGCTTAAAGTAGAGTGATATATGAATTTGATCTATGCTCACTTTTGAAAATATATGTTCCAATTTAGCAAAGCTCTAACAGAGCTCAAAATATATCCATTTTCACCAATGATTATATTTGTTCACTAAACTTATTTTTTTCACCAAAATACCTGGAGGAGCTCCCTGAGAACTGCCTTAACTGGAAGAACTGATACAAGACCTTCCAACACAGATAAGCCATCAATCAGAGCAAAAGAGTTCCAACTCTGCTGTGGTTCTGGCTTAATCACCTTGGAGGAGTCGATACAAAAAAGTATAACATTCCTCAGCAAGGGGAGAATTTGCTTGACAATAAAACTTTCCCCAAGAAGTCCACCTATTATGAATAAGGTCAAGCACCGACCAAAGAAGAAACATTTTTACCACAAGGAAACAGTGTTAACTGGGTTACCTATCCTGACCAAAGTTTCAATTCCATCAGCACATAAACCTTTGCCGAAAGAGTGGATTAGTGGTAAAACTGTCTGCATAAAATGGAGACATTAATCAGTAAAGGATGGTATCAGCGCAGTACACCAAGACAATGTGTTCGCTGGGACTTGCCTGATGAACAGTGATTGGTATTCCTAGTTCCTCACTTGAACCAATTAAAACAATGGATGCAGAAGATGCAGTGATCTTGTTAGGTGAATTGTGTAAGTTTGCTATGACCAAGGGATGCACCTTCTCAATATAAGTTCGTTTTCCCAATTTTTTCCATAACTCTCGGACAAAAGAATCTTGAAGGAGAGAAACCTTCAGGTGTGAATATTCTGGTGCCTGTAGCAACAACCAGCAGAAATGACTCGTCAGAACAAGACCCATTATACGCAAAGACCAAAACCTTGAAATGAAAGAAAATGTAAGAAAATTTCCCCACTGATGTGTCTTAACCGGCCTGTAAGATTTTCTGAATGATGGGCAGAATAAGTTTCTTAGCTGCTTGGACACTCAAGCACTTCAAAAACTCTTTAAGCAGACGCAAGCAAGACTCAGTGTCAACATCCGACCGAGATGATGAAACAAAAGGTAGGCAGTAAGGTGCACACACTTCAGCAGCAAATTCTCCCATGGCTTTAAGTGTCCCTTCACTTGCAAGCTTAGTAACATACTTCAGGCGGTCTCCAGATGTACACAGAAGTTGAAGTGGAGCAAGAAACATATATGCGGATCGAACTGACGGAGGAAAATATGGTGATTCCAGAAGATGCTTTGAACACGGCCTCCTACAAGAGATCACAAAATTCAAAAAAATCAACAGTTTCTCGTTGTAAATTTAAGAAAAAACATCACCAATGTGGCAGTGTATTAAAATACAAATATAAACATCAGACATAATTATTTAAGTTACCTTTTCCATTGCCTTTGGATGCATGATTCAACAAGCAAACTGACATGAACAGGCAATTCATGGAGTGCTCCTGGCAGCATACCAGTTTCTTTATATGCAGCTAGCAAGGAAGCATCAAAAAGTGGTCTGTGCAGATAGATTTCTGCTAACAAGCACCCTATTGAAAATATATCATTTGCATGATGCTCAATAACAGAACAAGACCTTTGCTTCCAGCGCAACAGCTCTTGATAACCAATAGAAGAACTATCATCAGACTCAAAGCATTCAATATAGGAGCCAAAATCAAAATCAGGCACTGCTGATAATACACTATCAGGTTGCAATACCTCCTGATCTGAAAATTGGCTCTTGGGATATTTGACTGACGAGCAACAACAAGCAGCAGTGTTAGAGTAACTGTAGATTGGATTCAAATGATGTTGAAGCTCCATAAATAATGTTGCTTGTTCAAACTCTTCCAAATAGTCAACTTGTGAAAACATATTTGGGGGATTACTGTCATTTAACAATACATCAGTAGTTGAGCTACTTCCTTTTCCTTGGCATCTTGCACAAGATTCCACTTTATTGTGGTAGGCTGAGTGAGGTGTGCTAATAAGACGCTTAGGATGTGGCTTTGTAAAAAGTTGCCGTCGCCCAATTGATTTAGGCCTTGATGGATCACTGGGAGGCAACATGACATTCTTAGCTTCAACAGATGCCTCCCCAGCAAGTTTATGGCCAAAGGTTATATCAATCCAATGATGCAGTTGTTGTGAGACTCGGTCACTCTCTAAGGCATCCCTGTGAAGACAAATGAATTCCTCTGAAGAGGTCACCCAGGAAGGCAAAGCCAAATTACTCATTTCAGAATGAAGAGAGACAAAAATCCAAGGATCACTATAGAACTCTGGGATGCATTCATCTGGAGTCCATTGATAAAGCCTTTGCATACTAGATGGGTATTCGTTGGGCTCGTAGACAGAGCGGACAGCTGACCTCAAGATGGTCTTTGATAGCCTTCTTGCTTTGTAACTGCAAACTGCTAGCTCTGAGAGGCACTCGTCAGAAACATGATATGGAACATCAGATGATGAGTAAGTAAAATCCAATTGTTCATCGCCCTTTGCCAACCGCCATTTACTTTTGGTGAGATCCCTCCAGCCAATGTCAGAATTTTCGTCAGGCCTCACTGTAAAATCTATTACCCAAGGCATCACCGGATGAAAAGCTGGATCATCCCATCTCCTACCAGCTAACTTGTTCAAGACAAGAAGGTACTCATAATTGCTCAACTCACCCGTCCACCATCGTTTGAAGTGAGAAGACCAATCTAAGGATGATGGAAGATTGAAACTAGCAAAAATGGATCTTGAAGAACAATCCTCCTCAGCACAGCATGAATTAGGTGTTGAACCTTCAGGTCCCCCAAAACCCCGGTTATGTTTAACATGAGATATATCACTTATGCTGAGATAAGGCCATAGAGAATCTGACATCAAGATGGTTGATGGTTTCAGATTGCCGTGATGCACTCCGAAATCATGAAGATATGCCAATGCAGATATCATTTGGTAGATGAAAAATCTGATGTGCCAATCTGAGCACAATGCCTCTGGACTGTAGTGCATGATGTTCTCCAAAGTGTATGGAGCCTTTGGTTGAAACATGTAGCAGCAATCAGATGATTCTACAACACCTAACACAGGTAAGATGTTGGGGTGTCTCACAAGCCCAGAAGGATGTATATCATCGAATGCTGAGAATCCAACAAAACTGAGAAAACCTAAACCAGCTGACCCACTAATGGTGTTTTCACACAACAGATTTAGTGAATTAATCACATTCTGTTCAATGGATAAATTTATATAACTTGCCATAAGATCTCTAATTTCTGTACTGGAGACTCTGCCCAGATAGTAAACAGGAGTTAACTTGCTGATTATGTTTACAATTAGTTGCTGATTATTCGAGCTAGAAGAACTTTGAAGATCTTCAATATGTTCAATAGCAGGAGAGGAATCTGCTTGCACAGCACAATGATTATCATGCTTAAATATGAGTGATTGCTCCAATGGGTTGTTTTCACTGCATGGATGAAAAATGTGGAGAATGTTATATCTTGAACATGGAAGCCTTTTGGAGATGTACATAATACACTTGATAAGAAGCTTTACCAGTTTCTTGTATCCACATATGTCTTACCACCATTTAGTACCACCAATACAAAATAACCACAAGTCTTCTGGCTGCAAGATACATATTTGTCACTTTTTAACAACAAAAAAAGAAGCAAATTATAAGAAAGGGAAAACTGGTAGTCACGAAAGAGAAAAACATAGATCAGTGAGCCTTGAATGCACTACCTCTGATAAACACAGACTGTACGGAGGTGCTAATGTTAATTTGCTTTAGCTATTGCTTTGTTTCATGAGTGTTTACTGATATTACATATATGACTAAAGTACGAAACTATCTATATGGTTGAAGTATGACATTATCCATATGATTAAGTTGGCTAGTTTTGCAACTGCTTTCCATTGAATGTAATTTCTCATTATTCTTGTTTCCAGAACTATAAGGCTTGTCAAAACTTGGTTTCGCAGTAAGAAAATTCAAATTAAAACTATTCCATATATCTGGCATTAATTCTCGACATCTCCTCCTACAAAAATCAAATCAAAAACAGGTCTCCTCCTACAAAAATCCAATCTAAAACAGGAAAGTTCACGGCAGCCTTGATTAGATCAAAAGTAAAATCACTACAGTCGGATACGTCAATTGACAGTACCTACTTGTATTGGTGTGGTTACAAGTTTAGAAAACCCCATTACTTAAAAATGTAGAGAAGTGTGTTTCAATTACCCTTTCGATCTAACTAAGGTATAAAGTTGTGTTTTCATAACAAGTTAATAGGATGTGCATTCTGATCTTATAGTAGCGTTCGTATCCAAATCAAATGGGGAAATATGACAGTAAACAAAGAATGCCTAGTCTTACCTCCCAATACATTGGTCGGGTCCATCAGATGACATCTGCAGTGAAGAGAACACATGAATTATGGCCAAAGAACAATAATTAGCTCTTCTTATACAAGCCTACATGAACAAGGCTTTAACACGTTTCTCAAAAATAAAAATAAAACACACACAGAAACGTGTTTGGCTAAAATCGTAATCGGAAAGAGCAGGTGGCTCGAACTGGGCGCGAGCTTCAGAGACCGTATTATCCAGGACAGCGAGAATAGCGAGAAATTAGGAGGCAGAGTGGCGACGGACCTGGACGACAGCGGAGGAGGCGAAGGGGAGCGGGGAGTCGGAGACGCCGTGGACGAAGGAGAGTCCGGAGCCAGCGAGGTCGGATCGGATGCGCCGTTCCAGGCACTCCGGGCACATCTCCCCCGTCCCCGGCGAGCGAGCCATCGCCGACGGCGAGGCCGGCCTTTTTCGAAGGTTCAGCAAGCGGTCTCTCTTCCTGCTTAGCCCGGCGCAGTGACTTCCGGTTGACGGCCTCGGAGGGCACCCGGCGGCGGCTGGACACCAGCGCTGCGTGAGCAGGGTGTTCGAGTCATTCCTCAGCAAAGCAAAGGAGTCTTCGTATTAGAGCAACTTTTTGACATGTATACTCCAAAGGAGTCTTCGTATTAGAGCAACTTTTTGACATGTACTCCCTCCGTAAACTTTAGTAATCTAAACACTTTTATATTAATTTATAAAGGGAGTATTAGAGGAACTCATACCCGCATACCCCTTTCGATCCTAGATTTATTAGATACATGTGTACTACCTATGTTCTAATTTATTGGTCCTCCATAAATTTACTCCAAATGTCGTTGGATTTGTATTTGAACATAGTTTTTGATGATATTATTTTAATGTCACACATTAACATTATGTTGGTTAAATTTATGATCAAAATTTAACATAAAATACAATGAAAAACAATAAACAGGACAGAGATAGTATCTACTCCCTCCGTTCCGAATAACTTGTCTCGGAAATGGATGTATCTAAAACTAAAATACGTCTAGATACATCCATTTCTCCGACAAGTAATTCCGAACGGAGGGAGTAGAATATTACTCACTTCATCTCAAAATAAGTGACTCGACTTTATACTAACTAGTATAAAGTTAATATAAAATTGAGTCACTTATTTTGAGACGGTGATAGTATTGCTTTTCATGTAATACGTGTTTCATTGATAAATCATAAAGATCATAGTATAAGACACGTAGGCCTCGACCTGGCAAAACTGAACGTTGGCCTTGCAAAAAGAAACACCAGCCAGAAAAAGAAATACAATCAAGATCAAAAATCCCTTGAGCTTCGCACCAACGCCCGTCATCTGCCTCCGACACCAACACGGCAGCCATCAAAGGAAAAAGGATGATGGATCATCTCCTCCCTGGAGCTCGACGCGGCTCCATCACTCATATGTAGCATTGCATATCTCCAAGGTGGCTCACGAAAGGCGAAGCCATGAGTAAGCGTACGATCCATCACACAAACGCATTGCCCTTGAACGAATCAGACAAGGGCAACACCTGGAACACGCCATCCAGATCTAGCATCCTCGCACGACCAAGACATTGGAGGAGAAAACCATACTTGTCTGCCACGAATCATGAAACAAGCACACGATCCACCATCTTCCAAATGTCACTGATGCATACCACAATCCGCATCCGCTCCTAGACTACCTCTGTAAGGGCATATTTCTCCCTTGGTGGTTTTGGTGATTGATGACTAATCGTGTGCATTGAGCATTTCAGACTTCTCATGTCTAGGGACAAGAAGATTCATTGCCCCTCGGAGCCGATCGAAGATGGCGTTTCTTTATGTTTCTTTTCGATGGAATTGAGTCATAGGAAAGCCGTGCTATTAAGAGGGGGTCCGCTTCGGAAAGGTTAGGGTGTAATCAACACATACACATATGTTCCTTTGCACCACCTTTCCTTCACTTCTTTGGAGCACCGGTCGTTTTCCTTGTCATTGCGAAGACAGAGGCTTCCAAGTACTGCTGTTCTGTGGCATGCGGTAGTACCGCTCAAGGGAGCGGTAGTACCGCAGAGTCCCACGGTAGTGCCGCCCGTGACAGCGGTAGTACCGCACATTGCAGTACTACCGCTCCTCGCACGCGGTAGTACCGTGGCCTCTGGCCTAGGGCTGTGGCTGGCGCGGAAGTAGGAGCGGAAGTAATTTTTTACTTCCGCACCCTACACGGTAGTACCACTCCCTGTGAGCGGTAGTACCGTGCCGGGTTTTTGCATCGACCGCAACTCAGCGGAAGTAGCCACAGATGTAATTTTATTAGTCCATGCTTTTCCCAGCCCAGATTGTGCCCTGCATCGCGGTAGTACCGCAAGGGCGCGCGGTAATACCGCTCCGGCAGTAGTACCGCTCGTTGCTATACGCAACAGGGCCGCATTTGACTCCTGCCGCGCGAGTGGTAGTACCACACTGCCTTGCGGTAGTACCGCATGGCCTTGTGGTAGTACCGCAAGTTAGTGCGGTAGTACCGCACGTCGCTGGCTGAGTTGGTGGATAACGGTTGGATCTTTCCCCTTACTATACAAGGGGGGGGGGTCTTCTTCCCCAAGTTGACTACCTCTTCCTTCCCGAAGCTCCATTGTTGCTCAAAGCTCCATTTTCGCCCGATCTCTCTCCCTAGCCAATCAAACTTGTTGATTTCCTAGGGATTGGTTGAGAAGGCCTCGATCTACACTTCCACCAAGAGAAATTTGATTCCCCCCACTAATTCATTGCGGATCTTGTTACTCGTGGGTGTTTGAGCACCCTAGACGGTTGAGGTCACCTCGAAGCCATAGTCCATTGTGGTGAAAGTTCGTGGTGTCATTGGGAGCCTTCAATTAAGTTGTGGAGATAGCCCCAACCTTGTTTGTAAAGGTTCGGTCGCCGCCATCAAGGGCACCACAAGTGGAATCACGACACCTCACATTGTGTGAGGGCGTGAGGAGAATACGGTGGCCTTAGTGGCATCTTGGGGAGCATTGTGCCTCCACACCGCTCTAACGGAGACGTACTTTGATGCGAAGCATCCCACGATCATCCCCATGTTCACTTTGACAAGACCTCAAGTACCCACCATTGGATACAAGGTTGATTCGCTCCTCTCCAAACCTTCACTTTCCAGATGTGAGACATGGCTACTACATCATGCATGGACCTTGTGCATACCCAGGTACATCCGAGACGACCATGGAGAATCCAAGGTCCAAGGCCAAGCATGGAAGAGGAGAAGAAAGAAGGAGAACAAACAAGATAGAAGATGCCCGGATGATCCGGACCCCCAGCCGGACGATCCGGACCCCCGCCCGGACGATCCGGATAATGTGCCCGAAGACACCCGAAGCCTGCACGACGAAGCCGGATCATCCGGACGGCCACCCGGATCATCCGGACCACCCACACCCGAATCATCCGGGCCACCATCCGGATCATCCGGACCCCGCCTGTGCGCGTGACTTGGGCCGAGCCCGTGTACCCCTTCGCCCCCTCACTTACCCCTTCATGGCTTAGACTATAAATAGACCCCCTCCTCCTCCATTTGAGGGTTAGCTTAGGTTTAGCTCATTTGAGACAGAGCTTTGCTCATCTAGATTCACACGGATTCAAGACCTCCGCTACGGAGAAGATCCCACGGGATACCCCCAAGACCTCCTCACGGAGAAGAACCGGTTACCCTTTGTATCGTCCCTTGTTGATCATGGATCTTGTATCTCTTTGTGTTTCGAGGATCTAGCATATGTGTGACTTGTTCTTGTTGGTTTGAGTGATTCTCTCGTGTTTCCCCTCGTGTTCATCGTGGGATCCCCTCCATTTCGTGAAAGATCGGCCTAGAACGGGTTGACCCCACATCATATGGTATCATGAGACTTGGTTCATCATGAATTTGGAGCCTCCCCACAGTTTTCTAGCCTTGTTTTGTTGTGTTCTTCCCCAAATTCAAAAATTCCCCACCAAAAATATCCCCAATTTTTTGTGTGATCTGTTGGTTTGATGATGTTTTGTTGATTTTGATCCATGGATTCGCTTGGTTTCAAGTGGATCTAGCATCTCCACAAGTTTCCCCACTTTCCATCCATGAAATCCTCTCAATTTTGAGCCCAAAATCATCCATTTCCGCCCCCAAATTCATCCCCGAGAGGAAATCCCGAGCGGAGTTGACTCGTCCGGATCATCCAGACAAAGTCCCGGATCATCCGGGCACCTCCCGGATGAGCTGGACATTCTCACGAACGTCCGTGTAATCCGCGCACCCGAATACCCGTACCGGAGCTGACGAACCCGGATCATCCGGACATAGCCCGGATGAGCTGGACTTTCTCCCGGATGTCCGGCTAACTCTGAAACTGACGTGGCTGAAATTTTGTTTTGGCCATAACGAATTCATCCGGAGTCCAATTTTGACGTTCTTTAGCTCATTTTGAAGCTCTTGACACCCCCCCCATACCACAAAAATACTACCATCATCATTTGACTCCATCAAAATTTGTAAAATTTGGCAAGTTTGCCTAGGCCTTCCATCATATCATCTGCATAGCCACCATAGCCTTCCGCAACCTAACCCATTTTGTCCACCATAGCATTTGTGGTTGCTTGAGTAGTGATTTGAGCCTCCTAAGGTGTTTAGGCTACTTAGGGACGATTGCTTCTTCATCAACCACTACCACCACATCCGCATAACATTGCACACCATACATTTCCGTTACCCAAACCTAACCCAATTTTGTTTGAGCTTGTTTGAGTTGTGGCTTGTGTCTCCTGAGGTGTTTCAGCTACTTAGGGACGGTCACGATAACTCCAACACACATAACCCATCATTCCACTTCCGCCTTGCCGAGTGCATAACCACCACCACATTCCCGCTACCACCATTTGACATTTGTCCTTGAGATTTTGAGTTGTGGTTTTTTCCGTTTCCTAAGGTGTTTCGGCTACTTAGGGACGAGTCTCCATCATCTTGGTATCTACATCAAGAACACCGCCACTCATCATCTCCACGGACGATAACCTCCATATCATCTTGGTATTGTGGTATCCCTCCTTTTTATATTCCCTTGCAATTGCATTGTTAACCCCTAGACCATTTTTGCGTCACTTACCTATCGAGACTAGCCATTTGAATATTGCCGGCAACGTGACTTGTGCACATTAGTGATCATACTTCCCATAGCATACATACCATATCACCGTGGTGCATATCTTGGTATCATCTCTTGTGACACAAGGTTGTCATCTTATATACTCAATTTCTATCTTGGTTCGTGAAGTTTTGCATGAGAAAAGAGCTCAAAAGAGAAAGAGCCAAACAAGCTTTTAAGCACAAAGAAAAAGATAAGCAAAGAGCTTTAAAGCAAGAACCATAGCATCATACTACATTAAGATTGTCATACTAGATCATCTTGGATCATACCACCAGAATACCATACATATAGCATACTTGGAATAGAAGTCGTTGCATTTTGCTTAGTAGGTTGTGCACAAGTTCGTATCCGCCTATTGTGCAATCGCGCTAGCGTCTCTCTAGTGTTGTGCAACAAGAGCATTTTCGTGGATTCCACATTTTGGCTCACCCCTTGGTTGCACGACCCCACTTATCTATTTGCGTGTGTGTTTCCGTGTACCATATCTTGCTATTGGTCTACTTGTTGCATTTGCAAATTTATGAATCTCTTTCAACTTTATTGACTCTCGCTAACATTTTGCATCAAATTTTTGTGCCACTATCCTCACTGAGCTCCACCATAAGCTTTACTTGTGTAGGTGTGAGAAACCGACAAGAATTGGAACCAATTGTGTTATTTCCTTGTTCCACATTTGAGTGATCATTTATCCATCTTCAACATCGGTCAAGGTACATTTGGTCTAGTTCTTCTCTTTCTCCCACTCACCACTACTTGAGTCTTGTGATGGATAGGCAACACATTTCATCTCCGGTCTTCGACATCGACGGCGCGAACAATGACATCCACGTGAAAACCATCGGACTACAACGAACAATGCAAGAGCGCTTGGGTAACATCGCCATCGAAATACGACACTCCGAGACAAGGAGAATGGCTTCCTTCAACGACATGTGCGACTCCTTCAACAAACAAATGGCGGGGCTCAAACACTTGGTGGTCGACTACAAGTCTTCTCCCCCTTCGTCATCCTCTCGGCGGCGACGTTCAAGTCACAAGTCTTCGGAGCGCAAACATGATGCGAGTGCAAGTCATCCACGTCCACACCGCCATGGTGACCATCAACGTCATCATGAAGGGCTAGTCACCTCCAAGCATCATGTGCATGACGACGATGAACGACATCTACCAAGAGCTCAGGCACTACAATGACACCATCAAGATGAAGATGCTCGACACACGCAAACCTACAAGTCCGAACAAGCTCTACAACACGCCAAGGCCAAGCTTCAAGAGCACATAAGAAGACCGCGAGATAAGCACCCCCAAGACGGAGCTATGGCTAAAACCACCACTTCAACATCTTCGCCAAGTGCTATCAAGGCATCTTCGCCTTTGGACGTACGGCATCTTCGCCTACTTCCCATGAGTTTGCCTACATCAACGTCTTCATCATCAAGACGATCATCTACGAGCGACGGCGACAAGACGGTTGAGCATGGGCCATCCCCTTCGACCAAGGCGACGAGCATGAACCTCTTCGACACCATGAAGACGGCACCCATATTGGACTCCTACTCCGGGTCAAGCTACGCGAGCAAGCATGAGACCTTCTCTTTGACCTCGAAGGAGCGTGATGGTTTGCCACACCCTATGGCATTCATCTTTGGAGGCGTTACGGATGAGGAACTTGAGCATGGAGACTATTGCACCTACACCTCTTCGACATCCACATATGATGAGATGCCCCAATTCCCATGTGAGGAGAGCCACAGCCACATGAGTGATACGAGTGACTCCACCATATGTGACATTGAGAGTATTTCCTTTGAGAGGATGAGAGTGACCACTACTAGCCCCATACATGAGAGCATGCCACTTCTCCTATGTGAGGTTGAGAGCCATTTGAGTGACTCCACCAACCATACAAGTGAGAGCATCCAAGAGAGAGTGAGTGAGCCACAACACTTAGTGAGTGAGGTAGTTGATAGGGCATGTGAGGCCACTATGATTTCTAACGACTTAACCTCTACTCCGAGTGTGTTTTCTTTGGTGCTAGGTCTCCTACATGAGGACATGCCTACCCTCGACGAGTCCGTCCCTCCAATGGACAACCCGATGGCCATGGTGGAAGAAGATGCACTACCCACATGGTTCCATCATGATGAAGATGAGCACGATTGGATCTTGAACACCTCACCTACAACGCATGAGCAACACTCCAAAGGTAAAATAGGTGAAGGTGATGCTCTTGTCCCACTAGTGGACTATCTTACCAATGATTGCTTGCATGATGTTGACACACCTATTCCCATGCTTCATGCTAGTGCGGCTTCTTCATGTCTTGACTTACCTATTTATGATGAATATGATGATGAGCATGTTGAGTTGCCTAGTTGTGATGCTATGCTCCATAGGATATCATGGGAAAATTCTTTTGGTCACATCATGTTCGACAAGCCTTTAAACTTGTCATATGCTATGAGTGAGATTTCTCATATTGCTTCATTTCAATCTCAACATAGTAACTATGCATGCCCCATTAAAATCAATCCTATTTGCACTTGTGGCATAGATGACAAGATGATGGTCACTGGCTTGTGTTTCTCTTGCGATGATATTGACATGCTTCCTCTACATGATTCGCTCAATTCATCAACTATGCCATGCCATGATCACATTGTTCCCGATATGCATTATTTTGGATGTTAACAATATTCTCCATGTGATGTTTCCATTGATGCTCATGAGGAGACCCCCATAGTTTCCCCATACATACTAGGAGATCTTGATGCATTCCATACCTTGCATGATTGCCATGATTGTGTGCACCATATGCATTCCATGAATAACAATGCTCTACATACTTCTCATGATGCATTAAACAATTTGAGTCTCCATTATGCCATAGATAACAACAAACCTCTCATGATGGATGACATGTTTCTATATCACGTATCTCATTTATTTGAGCATTGGCTATTTTGTGCTAACCAACACATGCACGTGCGCATCATGATGGATAATGTGTACATATACCACGCACACACAATTTTTCCTTTGTCTTTGTTTTGTGTAGGTACTCATGAACATTTGTCAACCTCACAATCCCATGAGTTGAGAAAATGAGCTCTTGAGAGCAACGATGATTTGGGATTCCGCAGATTGTCCTTACCACCATTCTCTTCGCGCCACTACGCACATCTCTTTTACTTGGATCTCGCACGACTATGGGCTATCTACCACTTGTCACCTTATGCCCATTCTATCGTGTTCACTTTGCATGTTATCCCTCTTGCTATGACTTTGCCATGCAATTGTGACCTTTGCTTGCATTTACCCATGCTTCACCATTATTCTACTCCTATGTGTATTTGCATGCTTGGTGGAGATACTAGTAGCTATTGCCAAGATTTCTTTGTGCCCCATGCTATTGTTGATTCTTGTGTTGGGAGAGTCCAACTGTTCCATTTCTACTTACATACGGATTCTTGCCACCACAATGGTGAGTCTTTGCTCATATCTTGCTTTCATGCTTGTGCTATGCCATGTGCATTATTCATGCCTACAATTTGCACACATGACATGCTTGCCATGATTAACTCTAGTATGTTGCATCTTCGCACTACTAGCTTGTTTGCCTTGTTCACCATGATTGCTTGCTATGTTGCATCACCCATGTTCCAGTCTTACTTGCTTTCTTGGTTTGATGACATATATGTTCATGCCACTCACACGATGTATCTTGATCATTGTCACTTGTCTCCATTAGTTGCATCTCTCAACACTTGTATTGCATGCAACAATGTTATGTTTGTTGATCTTGGAGACTTGGACACCTTACTTGTGATGCATGCTTGCTTGTTTGAGCCTATTGTATTTGGTTGTTCTCGCATCATATGCCTACATACTATGCAATACTCCCTTGTCCTTTCTTATGACGAGCATGATGCACACACTTGTTGGGTATCTTACCACATGAATGATAGGTTTTGCATTGCTAACCTCATTTGTTTTTCCGAGTGTTTGTCATGTTCTTTCATTTCAAAGGATTCACAAGGCGGTACCGTCACGAAACATATTGGTCATTCAAAGGCCTACATGTTGCGCGACACCAACATTTTCGACATCCTCATAAAGGTGAAATCCTTCCCTTTGAGCCACCCTCAATTACGCATATTGGATGGGCTTTCATTGTTGTTTCCTTCTTGTCGTCTACATGATACATCTATGGGATGGAGGACCGGCATTGGAGATGGACCCTATGGACCTTCAAGTTGAGGAGCGCTCAGACTTATTGGATGTACCTTCGGAACTCCACTCATTCCACGACATTGAGCATTGGTATATCGACACCTCTTTGACACATTGCACCAAAACCTTCATATTTGTTGATTGTGTGCTCACATGCCATGCTCCATGGACATATCTTTCCCATAACAAATTTGCATCTTGCACATGGATTGACTCACATTATGATTGCCTTGTTGCATCTTGTATTCCCATGTCATCCATGATATATGAGCTTGTGCATTTCCTTAGCAAATTTGTTGTGATCTTTCTTGATGACATATTCATACATCATGATCATGTTGTCATACATCAATTGCATTATAACATACACATATTGAGTATCCATTGCCATGTTCATGCTCTTGATAAACCATCACACTATGACATCATTTTGCACAATGGTAGAAATTGTAGCTTTGTGCACCATGCCAATTACCCTACCTTTGTGTGCACAACAAATGAATTTTCTCACATGTATGCTTTACATGTCATTGTACATCTTTTAGATAAGCATCTTGTGCCTTGCCATGCCCAAACTTGTCACACGGACTCATTCTTACATGATGGACACTTTGTGTGCGCTAACCATCGTATTTCCAAGTTACTTTGTGTTTGCTCATTTTGCATGTACCACATAACGAAGACACCTTGGAGTACTTGGATTGCGCCATGCCCTCAACTTTGTCCAACTACAAGTCCGTGCACAACAACCATTTCCATGGTGATGAGCTTTTTGATCCGAGGTCGGATCTTTCCCAAGGGGGAGGAGATGATGCGGAGCATCCCACGATCATCCCCATGTTCACTTTGACAAGACCTCAAGTACCCACCATTGGACACAAGGTTGATTCACTCCTCTCCAAACCTTCACTTTCCACATGTGAGACATGGCTACTACATCATGCATGGACCTTGTGCATACCCAGGTACATCCGAGACGACCATGGAGAATCCAAGGACCAAGGCCAAGCATGGAAGAGGAGAAGAAAGAAGGAGAACGAACAAGACAGAAGATGCCCGGATGATCCGGACCCCCAGCAGGACGATCCGGACCAAGCCCGGATGATTTAGACCCCCGCCCGGATGATCCGGGTAATGTGCCCGAAGACACCCGAAGCCGGATCATCCAGACGGCCGCCCGGATCATCCGGACTACCGACACTCGGATCATCCGGGCCACCATCCGGATCATCCGGACCCCGCCTGTGCGCGTGACTTGGGCCGAGCCCGTGTACCCCTTCGCCCCCTCACTTACCCCTTCGTGGCTTAAACTATAAATAGACCCCCTCCTCCATTTGAGGGTTAGCTTAGGTTTAGCTCATTTGAGACAGAGCTTTGCTCATCTAGTGGTTCGTCTCCTCGAGAGTGACCGCGCCACCTCTTCGGAGAAGATCCACACGGATTCAAGACCTTCACTACGGAGAAGATCCCACGGGATACCCCCAAGACCTCCTCACGGAGAAGAACCGGTTACCCTTTGTATCGTTCCTTGTTGATCATGGATCTTGTATCTCTTTGTGTTTTGAGGATCTAGCATATGTGTGACTTGTTCTTGTTGGTTTGAGTGATTCTCTCGTGTTTCCCCTCGTGTTCTTCGTGTTCCTCGTGGGATCCCCTCCATTTCGTGAAAGATCGACCTAGAATAGGTTGACCCCGCATCATACTTCCTCTCAAAGAGAAGTAACTTCGGTAACACATCCTCGTCTCCACCGGCTCCACTCGTGGTTATCTCTTATCTTTACTTGTGCAAGCTTTTGTTGTGTTGTATCGCTTGCTTGCTTGTGTGATTGTTATTGTTGCATCATATATGTTTCCCACCTACTTGCATATCTAGACAACCTATCTTGATGCTAAGTTTAATTTGGTAAAGAAAAGCTAAAAATTGCTAGTTGCCTATTCACCCCCCCTCTAGTCAACCATATCGAGCATTTCAATTGGTATCAGAGCCTCGTCTCTTTATTAAGGACTTTACCGTCCAAAGAGTATGGGTGACACCGTAGTCGAGACGGAGGGGCACTCCGGTGGGAACCCGTCTTTGTCTACGGTCGATGGGGGATCCTCGGTCTCTCGATAGGAATTCAATGCGGCTTTGGACACTTTGAAAACCTCTATGAAGAACAAGGTCAAAGGCATGTTCAAAGAATTTCTTGATGGGCTTAAATTATCCACCGCACCGTTGGAAGTGGCTAGTCCCACTAACAAGGTGGCGGATGCTCACCCCGATAAGGGGGAAGCTAGTAGTGATCAAGTTCATTTGCCTAAAATAGGAAGTGGCATCTTTGCCCATGTTGAACCTCCCATTACCTATGGAGGACCTGTTCCCTCCACACATTTAAATTCTGTTGGTCCTCCCCCGAAGTATGTAAAGAATGCAGATTTTGCTACTTGGATTTTTTTGATTTAAACATCAATTAAATCATTATTCTACTAATCTTTGGAGAATTATTGAGCAAGGTTTCTACCCGCACGATCCATACAACTTCACTCCTAGAGAAGCCATGGATCATCAATTCAACAAGTCCGTTCTTTGCATTCTCCAAGATGTTATCCCTCCTGAAGATATTGCTCACCTTCGACCCTTCTCCGTGGCCAAGGAAGCATGGGAGCATGTGGTCTCCTTGTACAAGGGAAGTGCTAGCATTCAACGCTCAAACTATGAAGTGGTGCAAGATGAGGCCGATGAGTTTGCCATGATCGAAGATGAAGAACCTCGTGAACTTTATCGGAGGTTAACCACTCTCGCGGTCTCACTCCGAGATCATGGGAGCAAGGATACAGATGACAATTGGATCAAGCGCAAGTTTCTCAAGGCCATGATGCCCTACCACAAGGCCATGTCCTCCGTCATCCGTCAAAGGCCGGACTTCCACAACTTGTCCTCAAGTGAAGTGTTGGATGAGTTTGTTGCTATTAGGATCTTGGACAAGACCGCCGACAATGCGGTGTTGCGGTCTCAACGATCAAAGAAACCCAACCTTGCTTTAAAGGCTAAGGCTTGTGTGGAAGAAGACTAGAAGAGTGTTGCCCCGAAGACACCAAATATGCATATCATGAGCACATGGCTCTTGCTTCACGGCAATTGTGGGGCAACAAGAAGAACTCAAGACCAAATTTCAACAAGAACAACTCAAGTGGTGTCAAGGGCAAGCAACGAGTGAGGACATGCTACAATTGTGACAATGTGAGTCATTTTGTTGTGGATTGCCCATATGAGAAGAGGGAAGACAATGGAGGCAAGGTTATCCGAAAAGACAAGGCCAAGTCTTTTCCCAACAAGAACAACTTCACCATGAAGACTCCTCCCAAAGGACTGGTGGCACAAGAAGAATATGATGAGGATGATGAAGAAGAAGAAGATGACGAGATGGTTACCATGGCCACCATTGCCATTGCAACAACTTCACGGTCATCCCTCTTCGATTCACCAAATGAGAACATCATCAACAAGTGCCTCATGGCTAAAGACACCAACAAGGTAACCCCCAACGTCAAGTCTACCATCACTACTAATCCTTCGCTAATGGATAGCATTGATGAAAGTGAGGGGTGGAGGAGGAGGAAAATGAATTTGATTCATTTATGAGTAAGCTCAAAGGTAAATCCAAGAAGCACTTCGTTGCTCTCTTGGAACAACTTGGTGAAGCCAATGACATGATCGAGGTTCACGAAGAGACCATCTCTAAGATGGAAAGTCAAAGTCGATACTATGCCGATGATATATAGGATCTCTCTAATGCGCTTGAGGAAGAGTGTGGTCTTCGTTTGTCTCTTGAGGAGTCACACAACGATGATCATGCTCACTTAAAGAAAGATCTTGATCATGCTTTAGTTGTCTCTCGTGTGCTCAATTCCGAAAAGGCAAAACTTGTGGTTGACCATGCTAGACTCAAGGAGGAGTTTGATACGCTTGACAAGGCTCACAGGGTCTTGAAGAGTGTCCATGCTAGCCTCAAAGAGTCTCATGATCAACTTCAAGTTTCGCTAACCAAGGAGAAAGCCACTTTTCCTCACATGGTTTTAATTGATAATGCAAATGCTACTAACCCATGTTGTGAGCATGTGCATCTTGTTGAGGAGAATGCCAAGTTGAAGAAGCAACTTGATAAAGGCCGTGTGTCTTGCATACAAGGTGAGAAGAACCTCAATGATCTTTTGAGCAATCAGAAGGAAGTTGTTGCCAAGGAGGGGATTGGGTTTGCACCCAAGCCCAAGAAGAAGAAGAATGACAAGACCAAGCAACCTCTTCCTCTCAAGCAAACCTTTGTGAAGGAGGAAGAGGGTACTTCTAAGGAGAAGAAGAACAATGTGAAGGGTGGTGGAGTCAAGAAGGGCATTGCCACTCCTTCCAACAAAGCGGGCGACTTTAACCCGTCTTATGTGTTATGCCGTGCTAGTGATGGACATGTTTATGCTAAATTTGTCGGTAATTCTTATGTGTACATTGAATGGTCTATTTGGGTTCCTAAGACCCTTGTTACTAACATCAAAGGACCCATTACAAAATGGGTACCTAAAACCAAACATTGATCTCTTGTAGGAGTTTGCTTCCGGTGGGGGATCATGGTTGCTCGATAGTGGGCCACAAATCATATGACCGGAAGCAAAGACTTGGTGATGGATGTGCACAAAGGTTCCTCTATGCACACCAATGTCGAATGGGGTGATGCTTCATCTTCTAAGGTATTGGGTCTCGGCGAGGTTGTCGTTTCTCATGATCTCACGATTGAGAAAGTCATGCTTGTTGAGTCCCTTGCATACAATTTACTTTCCGTTCGTCAACTTGCACTCATGGATTTTGCTACTTTCTTTGATATTGATTCCGTTGCCCTCTTATGAAGAAAGACTCTTAAAGTAGCCTTTGTTGGGCATGTCGAGAACGGTCTCTATGTGGTTAACTTCTCGCAGCGACCCACTAAGACCGCAACGTGCCTAATGGCTAAAGTTGATGTGGGATGGCTTTGGCATTGCCCTTTAGCCCATGTCAATATGAGATCTTTGCAAAGTCTTCTCAAGGGGGACCATGTCCGTGGACTAACAAATGTTAGTTTTGCCAAAGATCGTGCTTGCAGTGCTTGTATCGAAGGAAAGCTACATGAGAAGGCTCACCCTGCCACAACTATCATCTACTCGACGAGGCCTTTGGAGCTCCTTCACATGGATATCTTTGGGCCTCCATCCTTTGATAGTCTTGGGGGTAGAAAGTATTGCTTGGTGATCATGGATGATTATTCAAGATACACTTGGGTATATTTCTTCAAGAGGAAGAGTGAGACCCAACAAACTGTCATCAACTTTGCAAATGAAGATCAACGTCAACATGATGCAAAGATCTTGATGATTCGAAGTGACAACGGCACCGAGTTCAAGAACTACACCTTGGATGAGTTCCTTAGTGATGAGGATATCAAGCACCAATATGCCGCACCATATACCCCTCAACAAAATGGTGTGGCGGAGAGGAAGAACCAGACATTGATGGACGCGACAAGGATCATGATGGTGGAACTCAAGTCTCCGTACAAATTTTGGGCCGAAGCCATCACACTGCTTGTCATGCATCCAATCGGCTCTATCTCCGCAAAGGCTTGAACAAGACTCCATATGAGATATTTACCGGTAACAAGCCCAACCTCAAGTACTTCCGGGTGTTCGGGTGTAAGTGTTTCATACTCAAGAAAGTTATACATTTGTCTAAATTCGAGGCCAGAGCTAACGAGGGCATATTTGTTGGTTATGCTACAAACTCTCATGCTTACCGTGTCCTCAACAAGTCCATCAGACTCATTGAGGAGACGTGTAACGTGGAGTTTGATGAGAATAACGGCTCCCAAGTGGAGCAAAGTGATACTTGTGATGTAGGTGATGAAATTCCTCCTCAAGCCATAAGAAGAATGGGTGTTGGTCATATCCTACCCATTGAGGAACCCCTTGTGGCCGGAGGAGAAGGACAATGTTCTACTCAAGTGAAACCATCACTAACCCAAGACTCACACGCTTTTGAAGAACAACGTGAAGGCCCTCAACCCAATGAACAAGGCCAAGTGCAAGATCAACCGCAAGGTGGTGATGATCTACCAAGTGATGCACAAGGCCAAGTTTTGTCTCCCGAGCAAGTTCAAGATCAAGAGCAAGCTCAAGATCAAGAACAAGCTCAAGACGACTCATGATGATCAAGTTACTGCACCTCAACTCTCACTTGAGGAGCAATTGGAGCGTCGTGCCGCCAAAGTTACTTCCAGGCTTGCTTCTAGAGAGAAACACATGGACAATATCCTTGGAAGCATCACAAAGGGGGTAAGCACTCGTAGACAATTAGAAAATTGTTGTGCTCATCATGCGTTTGTCTCTTGTGTTGAACCCCAAAAGGTCTATGAGGCGCTTGAAGATCCGGATTGGCTCAATGCAATGCATGAAGAATTCCATAACTTCGAACGCAACAAAGTGTGGCGATTGGTGCCAAGGACGGAGGAGAACCATAATGTCATTGGAACCAAATGGATCTTTAAGAACAAGCAAGATGCTCACGGCATAGTCATTCGCAACAAGGCTCGTTTGGTGGCACAAGGCTACTCCCAAGTCGAGGGTATCGACTACGGTGAAATCTTTGCCCCCGTTGCTTGCCTTGAATCCATTCGTTTACTGCTTGCCTATGCTTCTCATCATAACTTTAAATTGCAACAAATGGATGTGAAGAGTGCTTTTCTTAATGGTCCTCCTAATGAGTTGGTGTATGCCAATCAACCCCCGGCGTTCGAGGATCCTAAGTTCCCCAATCATGTGTATCAACTCGATAAGGCACTCTATGGCCTTAAACAAGTCCCACGTGCGTGGAATGATCATCTTGCCTAGTTGTGACAAGTTCGTGGGTTTGAAATCGGGAAAACCGACCCCACTCTTTTTACTAAGAAGGTCAAAGGGGAGTTGTTTGTATGCCAACTATATGTTGATGATATTATTTTTGGTTCACCTAACAAAGCTTTCAATGATGAGTTTGTCGCACTCATGACCGCGGAGTTTGAGATGTCCATGATGGGAGAGTTGAAGTTCTTTCTCGGATTCGAAGTCAAACAAAGACGAGAAGGAATATTCATCAAACAAGCCAAATATACTCAAGACATGCTCAAGAGATTCAATCTAAGTGATGTCAAGCCGGCTATTACTCCTATGCCTACCAAGTGCCAACTTGACACTGATCCCAATGTTAAAGTGGTGGATCAAAAGGTATATCGTTCTATGACTGGATCCCTGCTTTACCTTTGTGCATCTAGACTAGATATCATGTTGAGTGTGGGAATTTGTGCACGGTTTCAAGCCTCACCTAAGGAAAGTCACTTTGTGGCGGTCAAGCGAATCTTTCGATATTTGGCTCATACCCCAAACTTTGGCTTATGGTACCCAAGAGGAGCACACTTCAATCGTGTAGGTTTCTCGAATTCGGATTGGGCGGGAGACAAAGTGGATAGTAAGTCAACTTCCGGAGGGTGCTAATTTCTTGGTTGCTCTTTGGTGAGTTGGTCTTTCAAGAAGCAAAGTTGTGTATCTCTCTCCTCCACCGAAGCCGAGTATGTGGCGTCCGACAGTTGTTGTGCTCAACTTTTATGGATGAGGCAAACTTTAAAGGATTACAGTGTCATTTGTGACAAAGTGCCTCTTTGGTGTGACAATGAAAGTGCCATCAAGATTTCTCTCAACCCGGTGCAACACTTCAAGACGAAGCATATTGAGATTTGGTATCACTTCATCTGGGAGCATATTAGGTGAGGGGAGATTGATCTTCACTACGACAACACTCATGACAACCTTGCAGATATTTTCACGAAGCCTTTGGATGAAGCAAGATTTCACGAGTTAAGCATGAGCTAAATATTATCGATTTCAGCAATGTGGATTGAAACCTTGCACACCCCACCTCACTCATCATGTTGTCTTGTCTAGATGTAGGCATGAACATAGGGGTGTTGTTCTCTCAATGAATTCTCCCTCCCTCCGTTATGCATAAATTGATCAACTCTTTCACATTAGCCATTTTTATGGTACTTGTGCTTCAAAGACAAGTTTTGCTCATGGGCCCAAGGATAATTCTTCGTGTTGCCATACCAAGTGGCTCAAACATAGGTGGCTCCGGCCACCGCCCTCTCTTTGGAGAGGTTGAGTTATGCTTTTGTTCTTTGTTGTCATTTGCTTTCTTTTTGAGCCGCATTTGTGCTTGAGTGGCCTCGAGTGTGTGCTCTTTTGCGTTTCCTTTTGCTTGAAGGATGTATTGCAAAGGCCTCGGTCTTCTTGTTTATGTGAAACTTGCACTTTTCTTGGGTTACGGTACTACCGTGGCTTGCCACGGTACTACCGCAGGAGTTGAGCACGGTACTATCGCTCCCATCACGGCAGAAATTTTTACTACCGTTGGAAGAGCGGTACTACCGCCCTGCGTGCGGTACTTCCGCCCGGGCGGTACTACCGCGCCATCGCAAGCGGGTGGGGGTTAAGAGCGGGCAGAGGGAGTTTCAACTCCCCCATACCCATTCATCTCTTATTCCCCATCTTGTCACTCTCTCTCCTACCCAAGAACGGTGCCGGAGGACCTCGCCGGATCTCCGTCTCCGGCCGCTCTCCTCGCATTCCGATCGGTGGGATCGTTCCCCACCTCGCCCTCTTGCCATGGACCCCGATATCTCCCCTAGTCCATCTCCTTTTTGCCTCGTTTGTGCTTCTAGGTCTTGGGAAGATGCATGTGTAGTTCGTGTGATTTTCGGCTAAATCTATGCAAGAGAAGATTGTAGGAGAGTACTAGTGCAGTAGAAATGCTATTTGGTACGATGTAACAGTGTAGTTTTGATCACCGGTAGTACCGATCTATTTTTGCGGATGTTTTAGATCCGTAGATGGGATTCGCTTGCAGTTTGAATCTATGCGGTACTACCGCTCGGGGCACGGAAGTAAAAGTTTACTTCCGCTCTGGGCGCGGTACTATCGTACCACGGTACTACCGCAGCTGTAAAGTTTTACATCTGCCCCCTGTGCGGTACTACCGCACCCCCGAGCGGGACTACCGTGATGATCCAAATTACATTGTTTCATCCTCCAAATCTCATTCCCACTTCTTTCTTTTGGTTTCAGCCTAGTCTTTGCATTAATCCTTCTTGGTTTTCTCGTGTTTGTGTTGTGTGTCATAGGTGGTGGCTCCAGTTCTAATGTCCGACGCTCCAATCCCAACCGTGACACCAATTCCAAGCGGCACCGCAACCAAGACGCTCCATAGGGGTCCAATGCCCCCCAATGTCATGTCAAGAAAACAGCTGGCAAGGTCAAGGAGCCCACTATGGGCATAGATGCGATGCCTCTAGCCGAGTTTGTCACTTGAAGGAGGCTCAACCCCTATGTGAAGCCTCGTGAGATTGTCAATGGCAATGAGTTGTTCTGGACCAAGCAGCAAAATCTCATCTACCTTGATGTGATCAAGTCCTAGCATAACATCTATGTTCCGGTGCAGTGGATTGACTTGGATCATATGAGGAAGGACCGAGCATACTTTGGTGAGCCGTTGGATCTGTTGGAGCAGTTTTGCATTGAAGACTTTGTCTCGTTCCAGGTGGACTTTGACCTGGAGATCGTGGCTCAGTTCTTTGCCTCCGTTCACTTCTCCGGTGAGGGGGGGACTGATGACTACTAGAACTACGTCGGTATTTCCCCAAAGAGGAAGGGATGATGCAGTATAGCAACGGTAGGTATTTTCCTCAGTGATGAGACCAACGTTATCGAACCAGTAGGAGAAGTAGTAGGAGACCAAGGTCATATCATATTCTTTTCTTTATAGCATGGACATTTGGACTTTGATATGGTTCAAAGCAATAGTCTAGTTTTGACATGAGATTTAAATACTCAAGCATATCAACAAGCAATCATGTCTTTCAAAATATCAATGCTAAAACAAATTATCCCTAGCCCATCATGCTCAACCATTGATCCATTCATGAAACACACTCGCATATTAGTTACACCCAACGCTCAAGTACGATCATAGTGTTTCCTAGTTGGTGCTTGTAAGAGAAGATGGAGACTCAAATTCAAAAATAAAAATTGCATAAATAAAAGAAAGGCCATGTGCCAGAGCTCAAAGTTTAAATTGAGAGATAAAAATATTTTGGGAGGTATGCTTTTCCCACCAACGAAAACGACTTGAGGTTCCCAACACTTTCCATGCTATATATATCATAGGCGGTTCCCAAACATAAAATAAAGTTTATTCCTTTTCCACCAAACTTTCACAAGCCATAGCTAGCCGAATCCACGGTTGCATTCCATACCAACACTTTCCAAGGACTTTATTATTTGACAACATAAAATAAATTTGTTTTTCATTTCGGGACTGGGCATCCCTAATACCTTTCGTTACTCTCGTGCAATGACAAGTGAATGAACACTCATCGTGAGAATAACACATCTAGCATGGAAAATATTGGCCACCCCTCACCGCCTCACGAGCGGTACGGGCACACAAAAGTGAAATTTATTTTGAAAATTAGAGATGACACATACAAATTTGCTTAGAACGGAAAGGAAATACCGCATATAGGTAGGTATGGTGGACTCATGTGGCAAAACCGGGGTAAAGGATTTTGGATGCACAAGTAGAGATCATACTTAGTGCAAAATGAAGGCTAGCAAAAGACTGAGAAGCGACCAACCATGAAACGAATAATCTCATAAGAGAACATTGAGCATAAATAACCTCGAATAATTTACCACAAGTAGGATATAGTTTCATTGCATAATTATTGACTTTCATGCTTCCATAGGGAATCACAAATCTTAACACGAATATTCATCCTAAATCATAATTGCTCATTAACATGACACACATATCACATCTTCATGTCTCAAAACTATTACAAGGAATCAAGTTTATTTTGTCCAATGATCTTCGTGAAAGTTCTTATTATATCCTTGTTGGATATCTATCACTTTGGGACTAATTTTCATGTGTTGCTTTTGATAAGCTCAAACAAATATAAGTGAAGATCATGAGCATAATAATTTTCTTTCTCTCAAAATAATTTAAGTGAAGCAAGAGAGAATTTCTTAAAAGTTTACTAACTCTCAAATAAATCTAAGTGAAGCAAGAGAGTGTTTCTTCAAAAATACTAAAGCACACCGTGCTAAAAAAGATATAAGTGAAGCACTAGAGCAAATCCATAGCTCATAAAAATTTAAGTGAAGCATAGAGAGCTATTCTAACAAGTCCTGGCATAATTATTGTTCTCTCAAATAGATGTGTACAACAAGGATTGATGACTTAAAAAGCAAAACAAAATAAGTAAAGACTCATATCATACAAGACGCTCCAAGCAAAACACATATCATGTGACGAATAAAAATATAGTTTCGAGTAAAATACCAATGGTCGTTAGAAGAAAGAGGGGATGCCACTCGGGGGCATCCCCAAACTTAGTTGCTTGCTTCTATTTGGATATTAGCTTGGGATGCCGGGGCATCCCCAAGCTTAGGATTTTTCATAATACTTATTCCTTCACCCATCATAGGATAACCCAAAACTTGAAAACTTCATTCACATAAAACTCAACAAAACTTTCGTGAGATCCGTTAGTATAAGAAAAGAAAAATCACTACTATAAGTACTGTAGCAAACCAATTCATATTTTGTATTTGTATTATATCTACTGTATTCCAACTATTCTATAGCAAAAACTCATCAAAGAAAACCATAGAATCATCAAAACAAGCACATAACATAATAAAAATAGAATCTGTCAAAAACAGAACAATTTGTAGTAATCTGGAAGTTTCGAATACTTCGGCAACTCTAAAAATTCTGAAACAAATAGGACCACGTGGGCAATTTGTATATTAATCTTCTGCAAAATGAATCAACCAAAAATCACTCTTCAGTTAAAAATGAGAATTTTTCTCGTGAGCGCAAAAGTTTCTGTTTTTCAGCAAGATCAAATCTACTAACACCCAACGTGTTCCTAAGGCTTTGCTTGGCACAAACCTTTATTCAAACCACAAAAACACATCTCAACAGAGGTATTAAAGGGTATTTTATTGAAAACAACAAGGAAATCAAAAGGCAAAAAGATACAAGTTGGGTTGCCTCCCAACAAGCGCTATCGTTTTACGCCCTTAGCTAGGCATAAGGCAAGGATCTAAGTTTTCTCATCTGCCTCTTTTGAAAGCAAAGAGAAAATTTCTTATCAATGGTGTTTATTTTTCTTTTTTGTGAAAGCACATGACCCTTAATAGTAGATGAAAGATTAAGAACATTGTGAAAATTCACATCTAGACTAGCCTTCATCTCTTTGATTATTTCATTTTGGGAAAATCACATGAGGGTAGTGGATTCAACATCTTTTTCCTTAGGATGCACAAATATGGTTTTCATCTTTTCATAAGTATCAATGGCATCCCCTTGAAGGAAACCGTTTTCAAATATAGAATCCAAAACTTGTTTAAACGAAGAAGGCAAACAACATAAAAAAATTCAGGTAGATCTCTATCTGGTACTGGGGCACATAACTAGCTTGGATTCTCAACAACCTATCCCAAACATCTTTCAAAGATTCATCAAGAAATAACAAAAAATTCCGGGATCATCTTCATCTAGAATTTTCTTTACCAACCCCGGTAAGCCTTTCCACAACATCATTGTTTATGAGCTTAGAGAGGACAGAGGGGCTATCCAAATCACTAAAACTTAGGAGAAAACCCTTAGTTTTCTTAAGGTCTGTCATGGTGACAAGAGCTTCAAATAGATCCGACAAGAAAAATGGTGAACAAAAAAGATGGCGAATAAAAACGGCAAATTTTTGTGAAGTGGGGAGATGAAAATGAGAGGCGAATGGAAAATAATGTAACTGCAAGGATATGAGATTTGTGATTAGGAACCTGGTATATGTTGAAGGTGCTCCCCGGCAACGACACCAGAAATTCCTTTTGATGACTGCTAGATCTACGTCGGTATTTCCCCAAAGAGGAATGGATGATGCAGTATAGTAGCAGTAGGTATTTTCCTCGGTGATGAGAACCAAGCAACACAACGTAAACAACACCTGCACACAAATAACAAATACTCGCAACCCGACGCGTAAAAGGGGTTGTCAATCCCTTTCGGGTAACGGACGTGATAGAGTTGTAAATATTGATAGATTGATTGATAAATAAGATAAATTACAGCAAAGTATTTTTGGGTTTTTGGTTTAATAGATCTGAAAAGAAAAGAAAAGGAAAATAGACCGCAAAGGCAAATAATATGAGAAAGAGACCCGGGGGGCGTAGATTTCACTAGTGGCTTCTCTCGAGAAAATAGAAAACAATGGGAAAACAATTACTTTTCAATACGCCAGGAGCATCCCCTATAGCGGTGGAGGCACGACGGGCTAGGGAATTTCTGGAGACCGCTTTAACTCAGCAGCAAGCTTATTCGCACAACCGCGAGAGGATTCACTCCACCCCTCGCCCAAGCCGGAGTTATAGCAGGCACCTGGAGGAACCAGCTGTGTCGAGCAGCGCGCGGAAACGTAATCCGCCGCGGAAGGATAACCCAGCGGGGGGAGATGCAAATGCTCAAGACGTAGTGGATCAGGGAAGACATCGCCGGGAGGCCGAATTAGCAGCACAATACGAAGCCCATCAGCCGACGTCGGTTCGTCCATCTACCACAGTTGAACCGGGGGTTATGTCCATCTCCTTGGGAGTACCATGCCTTACGCCCGCTTTACGTAACGTACGGCCGCCCAAAGACTTTAAAGGGCCGCGCAAGGTGCCCAACTATACCGCAGATTTGTCCCCTGAAGCCTGGGTTGAAAGCTACGAGATGGCAATGGAGATGCTTGATGTGGATGATGCGACGTGCGCGAAGTACTTCACCATGATGCTGGAGGGCACGACTCGCGCCTGGCTAAAAGGATTACCACAGAATTCCATCAGATCATGGGCCGAATTATGACGTCGGTTTATCAATAACTTCAAAGACACATGTAAGCAACCCATGTCCATTGTAGACTTAGCGGCCCACGTTCAAGGTGAAAATGAATCAATGAGTCATTGGGTGCGCCGGGTGTCAGAGATCTTACACTCCTCAGACCGCATCAATCCGGACACAGCAGTAGTTACATTGGAGGGAAACTACCGGTTTGAACCTCTGAAATTGAAGCTGGGACGACTCAAACATTGTTGTGATGACATGGGGAAACTCATGGGGGCCCTTGTGAAGTATGCAGATTCGGATAGTGCCAAATATCCAGAGTCTGGTGATGAGAAGTCAAGGAAAGCAAAGAAGAACGGTAAAGCGCCGCAGCCTAGCCCGGCGAGTCAAGGATATAGTGGTAAGCGTAAAGCGGATAGTAATTCAGATTTTGTGGCTAACACTAATGCTCAGGAGAATGGCCAGCGCCGCAAGGGCAGACTGCCCCCACGAGGTGGGAGGCCGCCTATTAATTTAGAACGCCATGAACATACCTTGCCCGAGGCACGGTTCGCAGGAAAAACCAGCTACGCACCTGTGGAAGGACTGCTTTATTATGAAGGAAATCATGAACCGGTCCCAATATGATCATGGATCGTCTGGCGGTTCAGGCCCTGGTTTTCACGGGCCGGGTTATCAAGGTGGTGGCTCCGGTTCAGGGTTTCAAGGTAATTAGAACAATCACATCAACCAGAATGGGCATAATCAGCATAACCAGCAACATAGCCAGGGTGGTTTTAACAATTAGGGCAATCAACAACATCAACAGCAGTCAGGATATTGGAGTAATCCGAAGCAGTTGAGTAGTGGGCAGTATCACGTCTTCACCACAAGCTTATGTAAACGTGACCAGAAAGTTTACAAGAGGGCAGTACATTCTGTTGAACCGGCGGTGCCACGCTACCTGCGCTGGTCAGAACAGCCCATTGTATGGAGTCGAGAGGATCACCCGCCCCGGATTGATAATCCGGGTCAGCTGGCTCTAGTTGTGGCGCCTCAAGTTGGGGGCTATAAGTTCACTAAGGTGCTCATGGATGGAGGAAGCAACATCAACATTCTATATTACGAGACTTTTCGTTGCATGGGTTTGACAGACAAAAAGCTTCGGCAATCCAACACTGTTTTTCATGGCGTGGTGCCTGGTAAATCGGCATATCCGGTCAGTAAGATAGACTTGGAAGTCACCTTTGGAGATGAGCAGGACTCAAGGTCCGAAACTTTGACCTTTGAAGTGGTAAAAATCAAGAGCCCGTATCACGCCTTGTTCGGGCGGCCGGTTTATGCTAAATTCATGGCGAGGCCTTGTTATGTTTATCTGCAGCTCAAGATGCCGGGTCACAAGGGAACTATTACAGTCCATGGGAGCCGTAAGATTGCTTTGGAGTGCGAGGAAGGTGATGCAGCTTATGCGGAGGCGGTTTGTGCAACCGAGGAATAGAAATTTTATAAAGATAATGTTGATCCAGCAGATATGTCTCCGCTGAAGAAGCCAACCACGGAGCATGATCCAGCCTTAAAGTTTAAATCAACTGATGATACCAATCAGGTTGACTTTGTCCCTGGCGATTCATCCAAGCAGTTCACTATCAGTGCTAACTTGGATCCGAAATAGGAAATCGCGCTCATCGAGTTCATCCGTGAGAATCGGGACATCTTTGCATGGAAACCTTCTGACATGCCAGGTGTACCGAGGCAACTCGCTGAGCACACTCTTAATATTGATCCCAAGTTTAAACCGGTCAAACAGTTCCTCCGCCGGTTCAATGAAGAAAGGCGCAAAGCTATTGGTGAAGAAGTGGCTAGGCTCTTGACGGCAGGTTTTATAGTTGAGGTGTTTCATCCAGAGTGGTTGGCTAATCCGGTGCTGGTGTTAAAAAAGAACGGCACTTGGCGAATGTGTGTTGATTACACAGATTTGAATAAGGCTTGCCCAACTGATCCCTTTGCCCTCCCTCGTATTGATCAAATTGTTGATTCTATGGCGGGTTGTAAATGCTTAAGTTTTTGGGATGCATATTCCGGTTATCATCAGATCAAGATGGCAGTTAAGGACCAGGAGAAGACAACCTTCATAACTCCCTTTGGAGCCTTCCGCTATGTATCTATGCCTTTCGGGCTCAAGAGTGCCCAGGCGACCTATCAGTGTTGTGTGCAGAACTGTCTTCATGGCCAGATTGGGCGGAACGTTCATGCATATGTAGATGACATTGTGGTGAAATCCCGGAAGGAGGAAACATTGGCTGATCTAAAGGAAACCTTTGATAATCTCCGAGTCTATAAGATGATGCTTAATCCGGCCAAGTGTGTTTTTGGTGTTCCGGCAGGCAAGCTACTGGGGTTCCTGGTTTCAAACAGAGGAATTGAAACTAACACAGAGAAGATCAAGGCGATTACATCCTTGGATAAACCGACGTGCATCAATGATGTCCAACGCTTTGTGGGCCGCATTGCGGCTCTCAGCTGGTTTATTAGCCGTTTGGGGGAGAAGGCCATCCCGCTTTATCAGATGATGAAGAAGACATACCACTTTGTCTGGAGTGATGCTGCTGATGCTGCGTTCGAGGATTTGAAGAAGCAATTGGCAGAGCCACCGGTCCTTGCTGCGCCAGTTGATAATGAGCCGCTGTTGCTATACGTGGCTGCTAATGCCTGAGCAGTAAGTGTTGCCATAGTGGTAGAGCGCAAGGAGGCAGTAAAAGAATATCCGGTTCAATGACCGGTTTACTATATCAGTGAGGTACTCATTAAGTCGAAACAAAGATACCCGCATTGGCAGAAATTGGTATATGGAGTCTTCATGGCAAACCGGAAGCTCAAGCAGTATTTTCAGGGCCATCCAATCACTATGGTCAGTTCAGCTCCTCTGGGAGACATAATCCAGAACAGAGAAGTGACTGGTCGGGTGGCAAAGTGGGCCATTGAGCTTAGTCCTCACAGGTTGAAGTATGTGCCTCGTACTACAATAAAATCTCAAGCACTGGTGGATTTCATCGACGATTGGACAGAGTTGCAAGCACCAGAGGAAAAGCTGGATCACACGTATTGGACTATTCACTTTGATGGATCCAGGAAATTGGAGGGCTCGGGGGCTGGAGTCGTATTAACTTCCCCACGAGGTGATAAGTTCTCTTACGTCCTCTGTTTAATGTTCCCTTGTACTAATAATGCAGCTGAGTATGAAGCACTCCTCCATGGTCTGCGAATGGCTAAGGAGATGAATTTAAGCCGGGTCAAATGTTTCGGCGATTCGGACTTGGTAGCACAGCAGGTGTCTGGTAAGTGGGATTCCAAGGATCCACTTATGGCAGCATACCGTCGAGAGGTGGACGCTATAGCTGGACACTTCAAGGGTTATCAGGTGGACCATGTGGACCGGCGAAAGAATGAAGCGGTCGATGCATTAAGCCGGCTGGGTTCTCAAAGTAAACCGGTTCCACCCAATGTCTTTCTGGACGTATTGCATAGTCCGTCGGTGAAATTACCTTCAGAAGAGGACTTGGCTGTTCCTGATCCGGAGGCTCAATTGGTGGCAGTGCTTCATGTTATTCCGGATTGGACGGTCCCTTACCTGGCGTACATGAACCGAGGTGAGTTACCAGAGGATGAAGTCTTGGCTAGACAGATAGTCCGGCGATCCAAATCAATGACCATTGTCAATGGAGAGTGATACGTCCAAAACGTATCTATAATTTCTGCTTGCTCCATGCCTCTTTTGGGTGACATTGCTAAGATATTTATACACTTCCATACACTTTTGATCATATTTGGACTAACCTATTAACTTAGTGCACCCCAGTGCCAGTTTCTGTTTTCTGCTGTTTTTGTATTTCAGGTTTTCACGTTACGAGAACTGCCAGAAAAATCCCGGAAAAATTATATAAAAAATCAGCGTTCCAGAAGCTTCCCAGCTGCCAAAGGACAGCCGGAGGGGGGCCACCAGGGCTCTAGGCGCCCTGGTGGCGCGCCCCCCTGGCCGCGCCGGGGGGGCGCCTGGGCCCCCCGAGCCTCCGCTGATGCCCCCCTTTGGCATATATTTATATCGCGTCCCGAAACCCTCGAGACGGGAACCCTTTTTCGCGATCTCATCTCTGTTCCGCCGCCGCCGCCGCTTCCAAGATCGGGAGCACCAGGAGAACTCTTCCCGGCACCCTGCCGGAGGGGAGGATCACCACCGGGAGCTTCTCCACCACCATGGACGCCTCCCGGATGAGTTGTGAGTAGTCTCCCTTGGACCATGGGTCCATGACCAGTAGCTATGTGATGTTCTCCTCCCGTTCTTGTGCTTCACTAATTAGTCCTCGTGAGCTGCCCTACATGATCGAGGCACATATGTAATCCTTATGCTGTTGCTATGATGAGTTTGCTGGGATCCGATGGATTGTGAGATTATGTTCAGATTGTGTTTGAGTAATATATTTGATCTACCTCTTTTATATTTATGTTCGTAAGTAATTCTTGCAAGTTCCCCGTTGTTATTTATTGCTTTGGCCAAGTAGTAGGTAGTGACTCCAAGAGGGAACGTTATGCTTGATTGTGGGTTCATGCCCCTCGATGACTAGCTTGAGTGACAGAAACATGAGTCTAGGGGATGTGCTGTTGCCACAAGGGGGAAAACAACGGTGCTTGTGCCCGCGGGTGCAAGGATTGTTTACTTTACGCAAAGTTCTTTAATGCAGTTGTCTGTTGCTTTGAGTTTACACTATGGGTGGGACTCGCAACTTAATACCAGCGAGATGTTCTGGATAGATATCTCAAGGTGGATGATTAGTAGTAGATGCAGATGGATTTCGGTCTACTTGCCTTGGCGTACCGCCCATGCTTTGAACCTCTACCTTTATCGTAACATAGTTAGCATTGGTTTGCGCACATAATTCTGTCAATTGCCCAGCTGTAATTCGTTTACCTCACATAGCTGTTTTATCGTCTTTTGGGAGAGAGACATCACTAGTGAACATCATGGGACCCCGGTCCATATTACCATCATTGATCACATCCGCTATTTACTTTACGCTTTTTACTTACTATTGCATCATTACCTATCACTATTATCACTTGCGTTTGATCCTTTGTAAACTACAAGGCCGGAGAGATTGACAACCTCTTTGTACTCGTTGGGAGCAAAGTTATTTGTATCTGTGTGCAGGTCCATGTTGATTGCTAATATATCTGGCGCCGTTAGTAGTTGACACCTTCTTGTTGAAACTGGGAGTCTCAGGGAAATCGATCCTTGGTATCTTTGCCAAGGGAAAACTTCCGCTACACTGCATCTCAAACCTTCCACTTGGGGTAACCTACGAGGGGCGAGAAGCCATCAAGCAAAGTTTTCTGGCGCCGTTGCCGGGGACTCCATTCTTCAGGATAGGGGAGTTGCACGCTATCTTTTACCTTTGCTTTTAGTCTTGTTAGTTTACCTTTTAGTTTTGCTTTAGTATCTTTTATCGAAAATCACAAAAAAAATATTTGCTTTTCTGTTAGTAGCCCTTTCTGTTTAGTCAAGCATGTTAGGATTTGGTGCTTTGAGGGAATCAGAAGTTCTAGATTTCCATCAAAGGGATGGAGAAAATATGAAGAAGGCATGGGACAGAATTTCTGATGCACATAGGAGAATTATGCCTTGGATACCTATAAAAAATGTGCTTAGAAATTTTTACCATGGTCTTTTTAAATGGTGTAAACACTCTCTTGATATTATAGCCGAGGGAGATTTCCTAGAGTGTGATGAAGCTAGAGCTCTTGAAATTATACATGGTCTATCTAGTTACTTTGTTTATGATCATAACTTTGATACTGTCATAGATAGACTTGCTACTATTGAGAAAAGAATGGATGCTCTAGACTTGATGAAGTTAGAGAAACCCAAACCCAATAAGAAAGACATTTTGGAAATAGACAATGATTGGGAGCCTTTTGTTAGAATTAGCATCTCTAATCAAGACTTCCTTGCTTATTGTGATATTGGATCTATGGTTTCTACTATGCCAAAAATTGTTCATGATTCTTTAAAACTTAACATGGATAGATTACCATCTTATCATGAACACACTAATGAAGATATTTCTGAAATCCAGGGAAGAATAAAAGACGTGCCAGTTAAATTCCTTAAAGGGATTACAATGGTTGATTTCTTCATCATGGAGCCAAACCAAGGAAATATAGTGCTTGGAAGGGACTTCCTCCGAGCAGTTAAAGGCTTCATCGACATAGGTAAGGGACAAATCCGCTTACGCGGGAAGGCAAAAGGTGTGTACCCCTTTCCTAGAAGGAACAAGAGTGAACTTGTTGAGGAACCATTTGAACCAATTTATAGCTCCGATCATTATGATGGTTATTGATTCCTCTTTGCATTATGCCTAGCTTAAAGGCATAAAAGAAAGCGCTTTTGGGAGGCAGCCCACATGAATAAAATTTTATTTTGCTTTTGTTGTGTCTTGATGTTGTTACTACAGTAGCATCATCATTGTATCTTTGCTTTTCAACTTTGTGCCAAGTGTAGCCTCTGATTGCAAGAAAGTTCAAAAGTTGTGACGTGTTGTCCATAAAACAGATTCTGTCCTTGGATAGAAAAATTTGTATAAAATCACCAGATCATCTTTTTGGTCTGAATTTTTTCGAGAGCAAGCTCTATATAATTGTCTTTTGTGCATATATTTTGAGTTTTTTGATTAGAGTTGCAGAAGTGCCCCGAAAAAATCATTTACTACCTGCTGTTCTGTTTTTCACAGATTCTGTCCTGTTTTGCCTTTCCTTCATTTTGCAAACCTAGAGCTTGCTTTTTCTTTGCAAAAACCTTTTGGCAATCTTGAGAAACAGTAGACCTTCAAGAATATCCTTATTTCCAGCAAGGAACAATTATTTTATTATGGGTACTAACCTCGCTAATCGGATTATGATGAGTTATGTATGAAGGGAGTTTTCAAGTGTGCGAGGGAAGATGATAAAAAGATTCAGGAGTGTCAAGCGCTCAAGCTTGGGGATGCCCCCGTGCACACCCAAGAAATATTCAAGGAGACTCAAGCATCTAAGCTTGGGGATGCCCCCGTGCATCCCCTTCTCCATCAACATTATCAGTTCGTCTTTCGTTCCACTATATTTTTATCACTTCATGTGTTATGTGCTATGCTTGGAGCGTCTTGCTTTTAGTTTTCCTTTTTAGTTTTCTTTAGCTTTTCATAACGAGTCAGAACTCAGCTTTCTTTATGTGGGAGAGAAACACGCTCCACTTCTACCTAGAACATAACATATAATTTTCATGTCTATCTTTGCTGTGTGTGTTCTTTGTCTTTCAATAGCTACTATCATGCTTAGCTTTTAGTTTTCATGCTTATCTTTTTAAAGAGCTTTTGTTTAGTTGGTGGCTTGAACTCTCTTTATTTATCATGATCATCTTATTAAGAGAGTTTGCTTCCGTTGCATTGGTTGGTATGTCTATGATAAAGATGCTACGTGCATAATGGTGCTTAGTAGTTCATGTTTTCTTATGGTTAGTCTCAAATAGCTGGGGGGTTTCCAATGTGTTATTGGAGTACCAACATGATTTGTTTGCCTATGATGTGGTATGGTTTAGTAATATCTTCCTTCAAGAATTTACTTTGATTGACTTGGCATATGCTCACGCATATTTAAGACTGTAAAGAAAGTCTATCAAGCCTTGATGATCTTTTATTTCCGAGTAGCGATATAACTACCATGCCCGATTCAATGTTGCTTTGTCGCTCTGCATGATTATGACCGTCATTGCTCTCTTAGTTGGTCGCTCCCAGTCTTTTGCTAACCTCCACCTGTACTAAGCGGACTGACTGCTTGTGCATCCAAATTCCTTTAAACCAGTTATGCCATATGAGTCCACCATACCTTCCTACATGGTAGTTACCTGCCATTCCTAACGAAGACTTTCATGTACCATCTCGAAATTATTCAAAGAAAAAAAATGTATTCCTATTTTGTGCCTCTGTTTTAAGTCCATGAGGAAGTAGTAGTTAATTCGTGATCTTTTTAAGTTGGACAAGCTTCACCCCAGGATTGCATGTATAATGTGCAAACCCATAACACGAGAAGGAACTGGCATTGAGTGCGCCCGGCTCAAAATTAATATAACAAACAAACCCTCCTTCACGCTTTGTTCATGAGAAATCAGAAAACTTTGGCAGTGATAAACAAAGGAGATTAAGAGGATGTGATCGTCCTCATTCGGGAGCCGTTCCTCGAAACTTGTCCCTCTCAAGAAGTAATTGAGTTATCTGCTAGCATTCGTTGACGAAACATGCATGATCTAAGAAAAAAAATTATTATTATCTCTGTTTTTAAAACCAAGAGCTCTGGTACATGCTTTGTCTTTGTTTCCGACTATGGGTTTTCAACCTTGCCAACAAAAGCCACGGTTTGAGAGTCTCCACCTTCTTTTAAAGCACCAACTACTGAGAGCATGATTGTCATTGTGAGTGTAATGTGCATTGTCCCAAAGTAGCATTGTCTTTAGCATGATTGTGATATCGTTTATTTTGAAATCATTGTATCTAGTCATCACTTAAACCTTGGAGGTGCCCCTGCATTTATGTTTTGCTTCACTAAAGGGGGCAAGCGAGATATCACTTTATTATATTTGCACACCATGCTCATTACAAATCTATTTGATGTTTCAATACCATATTGTAAAACTTTCAGTTCTTTGTGATTTTCTCATGAGGCAACTTAATTACTACAGATTCATTGTCTCAGTAAGCTTTTGTCATATGACTATGAAAAGTCCTATATGGTTAATAGCATGTCACCATAGAAATTATTCTTGTTATCATTTACCTACTCGAGGACGAGCAGGAATTAAGCTTGGGGATGTTGATACGTCCAAAACGTATCTATAATTTCTGCTTGCTCCATGCCTCTTTTGGGTGATATTGCTATGATATTTATACACTTCCATACACTTTTGATCATATTTGGACTAACCTATTAACTTAGTGCACCCCAGTGCCAGTTTCTGTTTTCTGCTGTTTTTGTATTTCAGGTTTTCACGTTACGAGAACTGCCAGAAAAATCCCGGAAAAATTATATAAAAAATCAGCGTTCCAGAAGCTTCACAGCTGCCAAAGGACAGCAGGAGGGGGGCCACCAGGGCTCCAGGCGCCCTGGTGGCGCGGGCCCCCCTGGCCGCGCCGGGGGGGCGCCTGGGCCCCTCGAGCCTCCGCTGATGCCCCCCTTTGGCATATATTTATATCGCGTCCCGAAACCCTCGAGACGAGAACCCTTTTTCGCAATCACATCTCTGTTCCGCCGCCGCCGCCGCTTCCAAGATCGGGAGCACCAGGAGAACTCTTCCCGGCACCCTGCCGGAGGGGAGGATCACCACCGGGAGCTTCTCCACCACCATGGACGCCTCCCGGATGAGTTGTGAGTAGTCTCCCTTGGACCATGGGTCCATGACCAGTAGCTATGTGATGTTCTCCTCCTGTTCTTGTGCTTCACTAATTAGTCCTCGTGAGCTGCCCTACATGATCGAGGCACATATGTAATCCTTATGCTGTTGCTATGATGAGTTTGCTGGGATCCGATGGATTGTGAGATTATGTTCAGATTGTGTTTGAGTAATATATTTGATCTACCTCTTTTATATTTATGTTCGTAAGTAATTCTTGCATGTTCCCCGTTGTTATTTATTGCTTTGGCCAAGTAGTAGGTAGTGACTCCAAGAGGGAACGTTATGCTTGATTGTGGGTTCATGCCCCTCGATGACTAGCTTGAGTGACAGAAACATGAGTCTAGGGGATGTGCTGTTGCCACAAGGGGAAAAACAACGGTGCTTGTGCCCGCGGGTGCAAGGATTGTTTACTTTACGCAAAGTTCTTTAATGCAGTTGTCTGTTGCTTTGAGTTTACACTATGGGTGGGACTCGCAACTTAATACCAGCGAGATGTTCTGGATAGATATCTCAAGGTGGATGATTAGTAGTAGATGCAGATGGATTTCGGTCTACTTGCCTTGGCGTACCGCCCATGCTTTGAACCTCTACCTTTCTCGTAACATAGTTAGCATTGGTTTGCGCACATAATTCTGTCAATTGCCCAGCTGTAATTCGTTTACCTCACATAGCTGTTTTATCGTCTTTTGGGAGAGAGACATCACTAGTGAACATCATGGGACCCCGGTCCATATTACCATCATTGATCACATCCGCTATTTACTTTACGCTTTTTACTTACTATTGCATCATTACCTATCACTATTATCACTTGCGTTTGATCCTTTGTAAACTAAAAGGCCGGAGAGATTGACAACCTCTCTGTACTCGTTGGGAGCAAAGTTATTTGTATCTGTGTGCAGGTCCACGTTGATTGCTAATATATCTGGCGCCGTTAGCAGTTGACACCTTCTTGTTGAAACTGGGAGTCTCAGGGAAATCGATCCTTGGTATCTTTGCCAAGGGAAAACTTCCGCTACACTACATCTCAAACCTTCCACTTGGGGTAACCAACGAGGGGCGAGAAGCCATCAGAGAGCTACATCATTGCAGCATCTCTAGGGCGTTTCAACGTTGTGTATCACCAGACGAAGGCCGTGATATTCTTCGAGAGATCCACGAAGGAGACTGTGGTCATCATGCCTGTTCAAAATCTTTGGTAGCTAAAGCTTTTTGTCATGGGTTCTACTGGCTGATGGCTCATGCCGATGCAGAGGACTTGGTCAGAAAATGTGATGCTTGCCAGTAATTCTCACGACGTGCTCATAAACCGGCTCAAGAATTGAGGATGATTCCAATTACTTGGCCGTTTGCGACTTGGGGGCCAGACATGGTCGGACCCTTTAAAAGATCTCCAAATAAGAAGACCCACCTGCTGGTGGCGGTGGATAAATTTACCAAGTGGGTGGAGGCGGAGCTAGTCAGCAAGTGTGATGCGGCAACGACGGTTCAATTCATCAAGAAGGTGATTTTCTGGTTTGGCTTCCCACACAGCATTATAACTGATAATGGTACCAATTTATCCAATGGAGCTATGGAGGAGTTCTATCAACGAGAGCACATCCGCCTTGATGTATCATCAGTAGCTCATCCCCAATCCAACGGTCAAGCTGAGAGAGCCAATCAAGAGATTTTGAGAGGCATCAAACCCCGGCTTATGGTCCCTTTGCAGAGGACGCCGGGTTGTTGGGTGGAGGAATTACCCTCTATGTTATGGAGCATCGACACCACAGCTAACAGATCTACAGGTTACACGCCTTTCTTCATGGTATGTGGAGCAGAAGTGGTCTTACCTAGTGACATCCATCATGATTCGCCACGGGTGGCGGCTTACGTCGAGGCTGATAATGAGAAGGCACGACAAGACGCGTTGGACCGGCTGGATGAGGAACGTGACACGGCAGCAGCTCGATCGACGATTTATCAGCAAGATCTGCGCCGATACCACAGTCGCCGGGTTAAAACCAGAACGTTTCAAGAAGGAGATCTAGTGCTCCGGCTCATCCAAGACCAGATAGAGATGCACAAACTATCCCCGCCTTGGGAATGACCCTTTGTGATCAGCAAGAATCTACACAACGGATCATACTACCTCGTTGACGTTCGAGAACACAAGGACTCACGCACGGCGGAGGAGGAGACCCGACGGCCATGGAATATTGCTCTTCTTCGGCCTTACTATACTTGAGCTATAGGCTCCGCTCTATGTACATAAAATCGCAATGTATATATTATGATCAATATAATAAACCGGCATCCCCGTTAAAGCGGGGTATCTGCTGCTTTTTTCATAAGAGTTTGTCACATGGGGGCTTCTGTGTGCAAAGGAGTTCCTATGGCCTCTTAAACCGGGTACTAAACCAAGACCATCATAAGAGCATAGCTCTGGTTGCTTCGGCAATCTGGCTATCAAAGCCCACATGATGATGAGGGGCAAAAGAGAGTTTGATGCATAACACAACTCAAACATAGGCACCCGACGAGCATAGCTCAAATGCTACCTGGGGGCTCCTGACGCATAGCGTCAACGAGTTGACAACCCTTGTAGTAGGCTATCAAGCCACGGCTTGGAAGCCTGGTGTATACACCTAAAACCCCGGATTAGCCTGCCTGCTTTAAGTAAGACACTCCGCCCAGGTAAACTTGGTATGACCTGTCGAACGTTTCACAAGTCAATCTTTTTACAGACCCTGAACTTGGCAACGTTAATTGACGATTGGTTAAGGATTGAGGTCCATCTTAACAGGCTGTGCGAAATGGTTAATTCAGTAGCCTGGCAGCTCATAAAAAGCCTCAAATTTGGAGCCTGGCAGCTCGTAAAAAGCCTCGACTACAAGATTTTATTTGACAATGTTTCTTTTTGATATTTGATAAAAAAATATATCTTCGAGGTCATTGGTGTTTATCCAAGTCCATTGATTCGGGGAGTGGATGACTATAAGATGCCACTACAATACACCAGGTTTACTGAACTTGGTCTGGTTTGATTATAAATTGCCAGCGCTGTCTACAGTTAAACCGAAGTTTATCATAACTCGACATGGTTCCATCATGAACCGGAAAATGATCAAGGGAGTCATCAACACTTGCAACTTGGATCATTGTCTTTAGTACCGATTATTGATTAAGGCCAATAGTGCAAAACTTAATCACATGTATGATATATGTTTCATATTTTATATACAGTTCAGGTTATAAACCTAGATCATGTATTTGGGCATCATGACCCGTCCGGCGATAAACCGCCAAGACACTTTAAACTTTGTCTTATGCAGAAATAGGTGGAATAAACTGTTAAAAACATCATAAGCAATAAGAATTATGAAGTTGCCAGATGAAGCAATGTCATACAAAGGAGAATATACGTGAAAACATAAAGTGTTTCAGCTATCCTATTACAAGGTGTTGGATAGCCCAAAAGAATATCTGTTTTTTGTCTAAAGTGCTGGGACATAATATCTAAACCGGCACCAGTTTAGGAATCTGCATCAGCTCGGCTTGAAGGTTGTGGATCGTCCTGCTCCGAATCCTCGTCGTTCTCTTCTAGCTGCTGGAAGTCAGTGGTTGCCCAATTGATCTTGGTCAGCGCTTTGAAAACAACTTCATTTCTCATGAGTTCAGACAGATCAATATCAGGAGCATAAGTGTAATGCCCAGGATGGGACTATATCTCCTACATGTCAAGGCACGACTTAAAGATATAAGCCCATTCTGGAATGATCGCAAGTTTGGTATCTTTGCATGACTCATGTAAAAGAGGGATTAAATTGCAAAAGGAGATAGTTGGCTTACACTCGCCACTTCACACAAATACATTACATGTCAAAACATCATTCAAATAAACATCACAACCCATCTAAGGGTAAGATCCAAAAGGCAAGATACCAAACATAACGTTAAACCACAGGTCTAGATCGAATCCTAGTAGAAACCACTACTGATCGTCAAAAATGTCACAAGCATACGGCCACTCTCTTCATCGAGCTCCCGGAAGTTCTGATCCAGCTCCTGCATCAAACTCGGCTGAACCTGCATCTGGTGTTGTAGTATCTGTGAGCCACGAGGACTCAGCAATCCCATAACCATGGGTATCAAGACTAGCAAAGCTTTGTGGGTAGGAAGAGGTAAAGTGGTGAGGTTGCAGCAGCGGCTAAGCAAAATATGGTGGCTAACTTACGAGTACAAGAATAAGATGAGAATCTACGCAGACGGCCGCAAAAGTAGTGATCGCTAAAGATCCTAACTACATACGAGTCAAACATAACCCCACCATGTTCTCTTCTCAAAGTGAAAAGAGACAGTCACGGTTACTCACACAGTTGTGTGTTTTACTTCGGATCCTCTGTCAAGTTTTCTACAATCGGACATTAACAAATTCCAATCTGCCACATAACCGCGGGCACGGCTTTCGAAAGATCATAACCCTGCAGGGGTGTTCCAACTTAGCCCATCACAAGCTCTCACGATTAGCTGAAGCGATAAATATAATATCATCACTCCTTATCTTAGGGAAATCCGATCAGGCTCGGCTTCCCGGTGCACAAGACATTTCGACAATGGTAAAACAAGTCCAGCAAGACCTCCTGGTGTGTCGACACCCTGATAGTAGCCGCGCGTATCTCGTCTCAGGCCACGACCGGATGGGCGAAGCTACGGGAGCCAAACCTCAAGTTTCCCCGTGGTGGCCCCGCAGGCTCCCCGTTTGGGAGCAACACCATCAGCACTGGCCCCCCCTGCTATGTAGAATTAATAACCCGAGGGTGCGACCCCCCTATGCAAATTTAATTAAATAATTAAGTTGTTATTATGAGGCAAATTAAAACCAATGTTGGGCCTTGCTGGAGGAGTTTTATTCAAAGTCGAACTGTCAAGGGGTCCCCATCCACCCATCGTGTAAGGAACGCAAAATCAAGGAACATAATGCCGGTTTATCGGCGCCTAAGATGGCATGAGTGGAACAAAACACCGAGCAAAAGGCCAAGCCTTCCACCCATGCCCAATATATAGGTGTGTTAATATAAATAATAGATATTGTGATATTCCAACAATAAGTTCCCTCCTGGAACGAACTTCATCTTCACCTGCAACTAACAACGCTATAAGAGGGGCTGAGCAAGCGGGTAACATAGCCAAACAGTGGTTTTGCTAGGAAGGTGTCAAAGGTTAGAGGTTTCATGGCAACAAGGAGAGGCTGACATAAAAGATGGGTAGCGCGACATGTAACGATAGCATCGAGACAACTAAGCATGGCAATGGTAGTAAAGGTATCCAAGGGTATGATCATCTTGCCTGGGATTCCACAAGGGAGAAGAACGGATCCATGAAGAAGACGGAGCAACATAGTCGAGCGAAACCTCACAACTCCGGAATGAAACCGAAGCTAACAAGAGAAGCAACCGGAAAGAAGCAAACAACACGGTAAACACTCAATCATAAGCATGGCATACGATGCACATCCAAGTATGATGCATGTCCGGTTGAAATATGCATGGCATGGCAAGGTGCACAAACAACACTACAAGTTAAGTGGAGCTCAATATGCAAAGAGTTGCATATTGACGAAACACCACATTTTAATTATTTAATTGACTCTCGTTATTTACAAGACAAGATTAAATGTTTTTAACATAGCAAGAGGTGAAGCATAATAAAACTACACTATTTAGACATTTTAAATGGGGCCGTAAATAACAACAACAATTCCGGGAAAATCCCCATGAGCATGTTTAGCAATTATTAAGCAACAACAATTAACACATCTATAATGTTATTAACATGATGGGGATGACATGATCAAGTTTATGCAATTTATATTAAACGTTGGCATGAAGATGATAAGGAGCACTTGTCACCGTGGTGGTGAGAAAGGGTGCCACGGCAACGATCCGAAAATGATGCAACGACAACATCTCGGTTCCGGTAACTCGTTGAGAGACCGGTGCAAAAGAAAGGAGACGTGAGCGAGCGGAACAAGATGAAAGTGGGGTGATCCCGTCACCGGGTTCCCACGGGTCGGCGACGAGGCAACCGAGGAGCACGGCAAAAGACTAAACGGGCACGGTGCACACAAGGAAAAACATTTCATACAACACATGCATATCGTCCACGGGACATCGTCACGGGGTTATACCTTCGGAACATTCGTTGTCGGAGCGGATCGAGTTCGATGGGATGTAGATGAAGTAGACGTTCTCGCGATTCGTAGAGGAAGTAGGCGTTCACGTGGTCGTCGTGGGAAGTAGTTGTACAGGAGGCAACGAGGTCGTTGTGGTACACGTTCATGTAGAGGTACTTGCGATCTCGGCGACGGTAGTTGTTCACGTTCGTAGATGTACATGTCGTCGGTAGAGGTACTCATCATCGGAGAGGAAGTAGTCACTCGGGCGTCGAGGTACTTGGCGCATCCGGTAGTCGTGGTACTCGCGGCGTCATAATTGACGTAGGAGTACACGTCCATGTAGTGGTACTTGGTGTTCGTCGTCACGTGTAGTCGACTCGTTTCTTCACCGAAGGTAGGCGTACACGGGCGACGGTAGTGGTACTCGCGGTCGTCGTGGTACTTGGCGTTTTCGGTCTCGCATCGATCTTGCCGGTCTTGGTCACACTGGAAGGAACACTTGGCGAAAACATAGGCAGCAACTTGGTGGAGGAAAACTTGGCAGCAACTTGGCAGTCTTGGGGGCGCCGATGACCGGATCAGAGGCCGCTGGAGGGAGACACACGGGGAGACAGGGGCATGGCCTCGCTGGAGGAAGGAGATGGAGCAGAGGCCGCTGGACCTTGCGACGGACGGCGGCAGCGACCCTTGGCCGGCCGGGGCGCTGTCGGGAAGAGGCTCGCGGGGCGCTGGAGGACGCGGCCTGGGGCGACTACGAGGACGCAGACGAGCGCATCCGAAGCGAGCGGCGCTGCGGCCTGGGGCTCCTGGCGCGGAGGAGTGCGGCTAGGGAGGCCTCGGGCTAGGGAGGAAGGGCCAACGCGGCGGCCTGGGCGGTCGGACCGGCGAAGAGGCGGGCCTGGCCGGCGTCGGGGAGGAGGTGCTCGGCACCAGGGGAAGGCGAGGCGCGGCAGGAGGACGAGGCAGAGGCCTGGCCGACGGGGAAAACGAGGCTGGGGCGAGGCGCAGGTGTCGGGACCCCGATCCTAAGTCACACAGGTCTGGCATTTAACACAACATATCACTTTGCGGCCTCACGCACGGTATCCCCACGGGTGTCACCTTACCTGGCCCGAGACCGTTTGCGCATTTTGGCACACGTATATGATAGTGTCGCTAGCATCCATATGACAGAGAACCCGGGCCGACATGGCTAGTTATAAACCAAAAGTGGCGCTAAATTACAGAGACAGGCATACATGACCCAGCAACGAACGTGTCGGTCATCAACGTATGAACCCAAGTCGTAGCAAGCTACAAGGACTTAAAGGAACAATGCATGACATTTCCCCTAAGGGACAGACATAGGAACGAAGAAGGACACATGCCGGCCAGCCTAAGTGTTCCGGAGCAGTAGCAAGCTACCAAGGCTTAGTGGAAGCACTAGGAGACATTTCCCTGTAAGATAGGCTACCAAAGGTAAACAACTAGGTGTCGGATCCCACACATAGCAATACACATTACACGTACGCATAACATGCAAGTATGTGCTGTACAACATGGCATCACAACATGGCATCACAACACGGCCCCAAACGATGTGCGCAGGGTTCCCAAGCCCACCTCGACGGATGGATCTATGCTTGGTACACCGTGCCACGGTGCCTAGTCTGCCCCAAGCCCACATGTACCGTGTGCCACTTGGTAGACTACTAACACTACCTACAAACACCAGAAACTAGTTGCAACTCCTGGACAGAGATCGAGTTGATTAGTAAGTCGAGAGGGGCACCTAAGCATTCCAATGCGTGGTAGTAGCTTTGTCATAGGACAACTTACACATAACTCAGTTCTTAAGGACGGTTCCAGTGAGAAAACCCACCAAGTACTCCTACATGGCCTCTCACCGCTACCTTTACCAAATCGTGTTCACACACTTAGCTCTCAACAGTAGGGCATGTTCACCACATTCCAATTCATCCCCGATGAATCAGACCTGACACAACTCTAAGCAATAGCAGGCATAACCAGAAAGCATGAATGAGTAGGCACAACATGGCTTAAACAACTCCTACTCATGCTAGTGGGTTTCAACTATTTACTGTGGCAATGACAGGTCATGCAAAGGAAAGGGGTTCAGCTACCGCAGCAAAAAGCAGTTCAAAACGTTGTTGTCCTAATGCAGTAAAAGAGAGCAGGAGCGAGAGAGTGGGATTGTAACGGGATGCTCAATGGGGGTTTGCTTGCCTGGCACTCCTGAAGATAGTAATAGTTCTTCATCGGTGTCATCGAACTCATCATTGGAACGTCGTCTACTGAGAGGGGGCAAAACCGACAAACAGAGGAAGAACACAATCAATGCAATGCAACAATATGATGCATGAACATGATAGGGCAATATGATGTTTATTGAGCTAATGCAACTAGCAACACAATTAAATGAAGTTGGTTTGAACCCATGGTTCAAATTCAAACTCCACATGTGGTTATTTAAATGCCATTCATTTGATTTGTCCTAAACAGTGGCTGTAAGTTATTCAAACATGCATGAAAATGCCATAAACAGATTCCTTGGATTTTTCTGATCAATTTTCATATATAAATTATTTTCATCTGAGTTATAGATTATTTTCTGTGATTTTTAGAAGTTTTGGCTATTTTCTGAAATAAATAAATCATTTCTGATTTATTTAAAATTCTAGAAAAGCATTTATGACATCATAGTGACATCATCACTACGTCAGCAAGTCAAAGGCGCCAGCCCAGGTCAAACCTGACGGCTGGGACCCACACGTCAGTGGCTCTGCTAATTAACAGGGTTAATTAGCACTAACTAAATTATAAACTAATTTTAGACAAGACGGGGCCCACACGTCAGTGACTAACTAACTAACCAAACGATTAGTATTAACCTAAGTTAATTAACAGGGCGGGCCCCAATTGTCAGCGAGTCAGGGGTTGACTAAGGGCGTGGGGCCCATACGTCAGTGACCCGGGGTGGTCAACCCACCGGTCAAAGAGGTTAAAAACGCCGGCGGCTCGTCGCCGGCGGCGACAGACGCGGCGGAGGGTTCGGGTTTCGTCCCACGGCGACCAAAACGACCGCCGTTTGGTCCTACGCGCAGCTGGGGCTCGCGCGGAGCTGGTAGGGCAAGCGGGAGGAGCTGGGGTGGCCGGAGCTCGCCGAAATCAAGCTCACGGCGGCGGCCGACGCACGGTGGGGTGCGGGTTTGGGGTTGTGGTGCGCTAGGGGAGGAGATGGTGCGTGCGCTCGGCTCTTGGGAGCACGGTGAGTGCGATGACATGCTCAAAAACGGAAAGAGGCGGCTGGGGCCACGGCGGTGACAGGTTCAGCGGCGGCCGGAGTTTGGCCGCGACGGAGCTATGGCCTAGAGGTCAAACGCGACCAGGGAAGAAGGGGGAAACGACCCGGAGGCTCACCGCGAGTCTATTGGGAGGGTCAGTGCGCTCGGGGACGCGTCGGAGGCGGCGAACCGACGAGCGGCGTCCGGCGGGTGCCGAGGTTGAAGATGACCAGATGGCGGCGGAGTGGAGCTCTCCGGCTTGTTTCCTTCGGCGTGGAGGCGTGGTGCTCGACGGCGGAGATGCCAGACACGGTGGCGCGGCGAAAGGGAGGCGATGGCCACGCGGGTGAAGCACAGCAACGACGGAACGCTCTCGGGTGAGCTCGGGGAGGGGGGCTAGAGGGCGAGGGAGAGAGCAGGGAGTGAGGAAGGAGGAGCCAGGGGCTCTGGGCCTCTCCAGGCGCTCGAACGAGGGCGGAGAGGAAGCAAGGTGGAAGCAGGAGGTGGCCGCGGCTCGGCTGTGCGCGCGCCACGCGCAGTGCCAGTAGGCGCGAGGAAGACG
>LR738715.1:598739149-598761765 GCA_902687465.1 Secale cereale | reverse complement strand
CCGGCTACAGGTAAGTGGGCCAGGTAACTCCTCTCTCTCTTTTAATTTAGTTTCTGTTTTCTATTTTCTTCTTTTGTTTTGCTTTAATAAAAATGCCAGAACATTTTCATAAATCTTGGAAATATTTGTGGGCACTGTCTGGATTAATTCCAACAACCTCATTTACTTCCAAGATTATTTGGACATTTAAATTATCTATAGGATTGAAATGTCCAAATGCAAATATCTATGATTTAATTCAAGGATCCAAAATGGCTCCCAAAATTATGAAACCATTTTTGGCAGAGGTTTTAGCCAAGACCAAAAATGATGAACATTTTGTGAAGGGCACTTTGGATACATTGAAAAGTATTTATTTGAACCTAGTTGAGATCACTTGGTGCTAGGGCTTGAACATCCCCAATTCAAGTTTAACAAAAATTTAAACATAATGACATGATGATCAGGCAAAGACCACAGGGGTTGATCTAGGGATGTGACAACTCACCCCCACTAAAACAAGAATCTCGTCCCGAGATTCAAGCCTAGGGTAAGAAATCAGAGGGAACACAAGCTAGCACAATCTTCACGATCCAATTTTCCTTCTCGGAGATGTTGATTTATTGCATCATATTGATCTTGTCATCCTTGCTTTGAGATCTTCATCCAACACGGTGACGACGAAAGAAATCCTACAAAATTGATCCTCTGAAAGATCGAGCAACTCAAGATCAACTCATAGAGTGAGACGTTGAAGCATCTCTTGAGCCGAGATACGAAACACACATCCAAAGGGATGGAGTGAATCAAACGATGAAGATTCACTCGGTAGACAATAATTCCATACCTAAGAGGATGGTGATCGATGTCACCATACGGGGCACCTTAGAGAAGGTGACTCGTAGAGTTATTCCCTTAAGTGGCAAAAAGAATTACTTTTGATATATAGATCATTGAAACTCTCTATACCAGCCTAAGGCAAACCACAATCGATAGTTTAAAGGAGTTCGGAAGAACAACATACTCGGGCCAGAATGGATGATGTGGACTACCTTGTTGAAGACAACACAAGGGATGATTTTGCTTATCATCGGAAATGGGTGGAACCCAGGGTAAAATGGCACATTGACGGTGCAAGCTGGAAACAAAATGCAAATGCTGGGAATGATTCTGGTAACTGGGGTGAATCCCAACAGTAGAGAGTAAATCTACTCTTGAGGGGTTATAGCATAACCAAGAACACTGGGAACAATCCCGGTTAGTGCCAGTGATAACGCCTGGTGCTTGTGCGTGCTCTCAAGAGCTTGAGCATTCCCATATTCATCAAGGTTTTACCTGTGACGCCCCCGATTTGACCGTACACTAATCATGCACGCAAATGTATACGACCAAGATCAGGGACTCACTTGAAGATATCACAACACAACTCTAGACACAAATTAAAATAATACAAGCTTTATATTACAAGCCAGGGGCCTTGAGGGCTCGAATACAAAAGCTCGAAAACACAAGAGTCAGCGGAAGCAACAATATCTGAGTACAGACATAAGTTAAACAAGTTTGCCTTAAGAAGGCTAGCACAAAATTAACAACGATCGAAAAGGCAAGGCCTCCTGCCTGGGACCTCCTAACTACTCCTCGAAGCCGAACTTCACGTAGAAACACCATCGGGATCCTCTGGCTCCTGGACTCCACCAATCTGGTTGCATCATCCGAGAAGAGAGAGAAAAGGGGGAAAAAGGGGAGCAAAGCAACCGTGAGTACTCATCCAAAGTACTCGCAAGGAAGGATCTACACTACATATGCAAAGGTATATATGTAAAGGGGTAATTTATGTGGGCTAAACTGCAGAAAGCCAGAATAAGAGGGGGATAGCTAATCCAATCGAAGACTACGCTTCTGGCCACCTCCATCTTGCAGCAGTAGAAGAGAATAGATGGAAGTAACAAGTATCCTCGTATCTCGCAGCCTCCGTCTTGCAGCAGTAGAATAGAATAGATGGTAAGTTCACCAAGTAACAACGTATAGCAATATCCTACTCGGCGATCCTCCCGCACATCACCCTGTGAGAGAGCAACCACCGAGTTGTATCTGGCACTGGTAAGGGTGTGTTTTATTAAGTATCCGGTTCTAGTTGTCATGAGGTCGGAATACAACTCCGGGTCGTCCTTTAACCGAGGGACACGGCTATTCGAATAGATTAACTTCCCTGCAGGGGTGCACCACATAACCCAGCACGCTTGATCCCATTTGGCCGGACACACTTTCCAGGGTCATGTCCGGCCTCGGAAGATCAACACGTCGCAGCCCTACCTAAGCACAGCAGAGAGGTCAGCACGCCGGTCTAAGTCCTAGGCGCGCAGGGGTCCGGGCCCATCGCCCAACGCACACCTGCACGTTGCGTACACGGCCGGTGAGCAGACCTAGCAACCTCCATTACTAAGGAAGTTGCGTTACGCGGTCCAACCCGGCGCGCGCCGCTAAGGCGCTGACGTCAAAAAGGCTTCGGCTGATACCACGACATCGAGTGCCCATAACTGTTCCCACGCAGCTGGTTAGTGCATATAGACCAAATGGCCAGACTCAGATCAAATATCCAAACTCGTTAAGCATGTTATTATGAAATAACCGCGGACAACGACCAGGGCCAGGCCACCTCTCCACTGGGTGTCTCAACCTGCCCTGTCGCTCCGCCACAAAGATCCACTCGGGGGCCGTCGGGAACTCAGGCCCACCACTACCTGGATGAAGCCACCTGTCCTTTCAGCCCCCATATCGGAATCACTTGCGGGTACTCAAAGAGCCGACCCGACTTTAGTCACATCATGTATCATGTAAAGTGTATGTAGTATATACCCGTGATCACACCCAAGTGATCACGGCCCGATAGAATAGCAGGGCAGACGTACAAGGGTGTAGGGCCACTGATGGAGTACTAGCATCCTATACTAAGCATTTAGGATTGCAGGTAAAGTATCAACAGTGATAGCAACAATGACAGGCTATGCAGCAGGATAGGATTATCGAAAGCAGTAACATGCTACACTACTCTAATGCAAGCAGTAGAGAGAAGAGTAGGCGATATCTGGTGATCAAAGGGGGGGCTTGCCTGGAAACTCTGCAGACGAAAGGAATCTTCGGAAGCGTAGCCGTAGGCGAACACCGCAGCATCAATGGTCTCGGGGTCTATCACAGTATCGGAGTCTACCGAAAATAAGCAACGAAGGGGAAACAAATAAATAACAGAGCAAACAATAGCACACAAAGCATAACAGGGAAATACGCAGTGCTATGTGTGACCTAACGCGGTAGGAGGTGATACTGGCAAGGATGAAAAACATCCGGGAAAGTATTCTCGGTGTTAGGCATTTACGGGCAGATGAAACGGAGGGGAATGTTGCATGTTCGGTATGATAGAGATGTGTGGCGGACGAACGGACCGCATATTCGGATTCGTCTCGCCGTTCTGAGCAACTTTCATATATAAATTATTTCCATCCGAGTTACAGATTATTTTATATGATTTTCTAAAGTTTATAACATTTTCTAGAATTAATTATTTATTTAAATCTAACATTATCCAGAATAGTGCCTGCTGACGTCATCATGACGTCAGCATGATGTCAGCGGTCAACTGTCTGTTGACAGAGTCAAACTGACACGTGGGGCCTACTGTCATACACTAAGACTAATTTAAACAGATTAATTAATCTAACAGTAATTAGGTTAATTAAGATTAATTAACTAAGTTAATTAATTATTTAATTAATATTATTTTTTAACATATATATTTTTTTAAACTCCTTTTTTTTAATTAAGGGGCTGGGCCCCAGTTGTAAGTGGCCCAGGGGCCATGCGGGCTAACGGGCGCTGGGCGCTGGGGCGGGGCGCACCCAGGCCGAAGCCCGCCCGGGCACGGGGCGAGGCCGGCAGCGCTGAACCGGGGCGTCGGCGCGGCCAGGCAGCAGGGCGTCAGGCGCCGGAGGTGAGACGACGCCGGCGCGGCCAATGGATGGGGTTGCGGCGGCCGCCGCGCGACAAGTGGAGCGAGGCGAACGCAGGCGCCGGCCGGTCGTGGATGTGCATACACACACATACGTATGCTTGGACATGGCCACGGCCATGGCCATTAGAATTACCTAGCAACGGCTGTAGAAGGAATCAGCAGCATCTAGGAGTAACGCTTAGGAGCAGCAGCAGCGACTAACTAGCACGAACAGCAGCAAAACAACAAGCGGCGGTAGCAGCAAGGGAGGCGAGCGGCGCGCGAGCAGCAGCGACAGAAGCGGCAATAGCAAATAGAACAGCAGTGGCCAGCAACCAGAGTAACAGCAGCAGCCCAAAGCAGCAGCAGTGCAAGGCATAGCAGCAGCATAGAGCACACACGCACATACGTACGCGTACACACACATACGTATGCGTACACGCGAGATTGGGCACGATGGTGAAGGTGGCCTACAGTATCCAAATCGAACAGAACAAAGGAGGGGTCCGAGGGAGAAGCTCACCCCGGTTCTTGTGGACGAGGTTAGGAGGTCGGGGGAGGCCCGGAGCAGCGGCAACAACGACGAGGTGGGGGCGGCCGTGGGGAGAAGATGAAGATGGCGACGGCTACACAACGCCTCGGTTCGAATCGATGCCCGGAACGGAAGAAGGCGACCTTGGAGGACCTATTGGACGTGCTCCCAAGGGACGGCGATGATGGTGGCCGTGGCCACAAGGGCAAGACAGTGGTGACCGCAGAGCTTTCCTGCTCGAAAATGAGTAGATGAGGAGGCGGACGAAGGGGGATCGAGGGAGGGCTGGACAAGGTGTCGGCTAGGGTTTCGGTCGACGTAGTTATAAGCCCACGGGGGCGACGTGGAGAGCATCCATGGCCATGGCCATCGTGGATGTGCGCCACGCACACCCACTGTGACATGTAGCGGGAGGGGGTGGAAGAAGGCCCATTGAGTGGGCTGGGCCGGCCATTGTGGCATTGTGGGCCAAAGTGCCAGTAGAATAGGCCCTTTTCTTTCCAGTTTGTTGTTTCTTTTTCTTTTCCTTTTTTTTGTTGAATCAGCTATAGTATTCATTTGATTAAAATAGCAAATGAATTTTGTTTGAGTTGAATCTTGGCACATAAATACAGTTCAACATTCCAAGACCAGACCGAAGGGTTTCACATCATTTGGAAACGTATAGATGTTTGCTTATTTTGAATAGGCCAAAATATATGTTCCTAGGCCATTTATTAGTTTCCTAGGAATTATTTGGTGAATCAAATGATGTTGGTTCCAGAATAAAATTATCAGGGGGAATTATAGAATAATTTGAACATTTTAGTTTTAATATTTGAAAACTTTTATTGTTGGTCTTTATCTTAAATTGGAAATTTGAACTTGGTTTCGATCTGACACGAGTTTATCCACAGTAATCGAGGTGACGTGGCATCATTAGCGAAGTTTTACTGTAGCTTGATTACCCGGGCGTCACAATTCTCCTCCACTACAAGAAATCTCGCCCCGAGATTTAAGCGATGGAGTAAGGGGGGGAGTGCTGGTAGCGAAATTCTAACGAGTCTTCTCGGTCTTGACTGCCTTTTCGAAGGGGTTGATCCCTTCCGTTGATGTCTTCATTTCTCTTCTTCAAATCATTGTGATCAAATTGTCATCCTTTCTCCGGGGTCTTCATCGTCCTACGAACGCGATAAGGGGGGGGGGACTCTGGAAGAACGCATCTCCACAAGGCTGGGCATCTGACGGTGAACTCAATGGAAAATACACGAAGTATACCACGAGTTGTATTTCAGTTAATTCGTTGAGTGCAATATATAATGGTACCATAGTTCCAAATGGGTAGGCAATCATTCGATGCCTAGGCGGAAGCTGGAATGGGGGCTTGGACAACGAGAATAATATGGTGTTTGATTCCAGGATGAATAATTGTATAGAATTTAGCTCGTGAATCACATACAAAGCCATGTGCAAAAGATACATTTGAATCCGGGTTGTAAAGAAGAGTCAGGTTTCGATCCAGTGGACCTGTGGGTTATGGGCCCACCATGTGGATTAAGAGTAGGAAGGGCGATGAAATCTTGCACAGCCGCAACAGGGAGGCATGTGAGTGGATAGCTTGTCAGCTATGTCGGCAACAATGTCGGTACCAAGGACGGGGAACGAAGAGAACCATTATCTTGCGCATTGTAACGAGGCGGACCAATAGGCAAAGTTCTCGCCCATCGGTGGTTACCGGAATGTTATCAACAATAGTAACAGGGTCTTACTCTACCCTCAAGGTGTTTACTTAAGCAGAAAATTATTACTCCTTAGATTATATGTAGATCAAAGAAAGGTTAAACAAACAAATGGAAAAGAAAATTGTGATTACACACAATTAATAGGAGTATATCCTTCCCATGGACAAGCAGAACATGGCATATAGGGTAAGAGAGCAAGTACCCAACCATTCAGATAAAGAGGCAAGGATTAATCAAAATGTTACCCATACAACGGTGTTTGGATAACTGACCAAGAAACATTTAGCATCGCACCTCCAATGTTCTTGTTGATGAGCGGGGTATCATAGTCATGCTTCGGGGTAGTAATGATATGGTGTTTCAGTCAAGGGCCAGACTTTGGATACACAAATGATCCATCAGGAGCAACTTATAAAATAAGTCTTACAATTTCCTCCTGGGAGAATGGTTATCCTTGCGAAAGAAATTATAATGATAGGTCCTCCAGCCAGGGGTGCTAGGTAGGTCTGCTCACCGGCCGCGTACGCAACGTGCAGGTGTGCGTTGGGCGATGGGCCCGGACCCCTGCGCGCCTAGGACTTAGACCGGCGTGCTGACCTCTCTGCTGTGCTTAGGTAGGGCTGCGACGTGTTGATCTTCCGAGGCCGGGCATGACCCTGGAAAGTGTGTCCGGCCAAATGGGATCAAGCGTGCTGGGTTATGTGGTGCACCCCTGTAGGGAAGTTAATCTATTCGAATAGCCGTGTCCCTCGGTTAAAGGACGACCCGGAGTTGTATTCCGACCTCATGACAACTAGAACCGAATACTTAATAAAACACACCCTTACCAGTGCCAGATACAACTCGGTGGTTGCTCTCTCATAGGGTGATGTGTGGGAGGATCGCCGAGTAGGATATTGCTATACGTTGTTACTTGGTGAACTTACCATCTATTCTATTCTACTGCTGCAAGACGGAGGCTGCGAGATACAAGGATACTTGTTACTTCCATCTATTCTCTTCTACTGCTGCAAGATGGAGGTGGCCAGAAGCGTAGTCTTCGATTGGATTAGCTATCCCCCTCTTATTCTGGCTTTCTGCAGTTTAGCCCACATAAATTACCCCTTTACATATATACCTTTGCATATGTAGTGTAGATCCTTGCTTGCAAGTACTTTGGATGAGTACTCACGGTTGCTTTGCTCCCCTTTTTCCCCCTTTTCTCTCTCTTCTCGGATGATGCAACCAGATTGGTGGAGTCCAGGAGCCAGAGGATCCCGATGGTGTTTCTACGTGAAGTTCGGCTTCGAGGAGTAGTTAGGAGGTCCCAGGCAGGAGGCCTTGCCTTTTCGATCGTTGCTAATTTTGTGCTAGCCTTCTTAAGGCAAACTTGTTTAACTTATGTCTGTACTCAGATATTGTTGCTTCCGCTGACTCTTGTGTTTTCGAGCTTTTGTATTCGAGCCCTCAAGGCCCCTGGCTTGTAATATAAAGCTTGTATTATTTTAATTTGTGTCTAGAGTTGTGTTGTGATATCTTCAAGTGAGTCCCTGATCTTGGTCGTATACATTTGCGTGCATGATTAGTGTACGGTCAAATCGGGGGCGTCACATTACCAATATCCGTGTCAAGGATCCTGGCAACACCACATACTACCATGATGAATAACGATGGATAGTGCAGATGCAACGGAAGATAACACTTTCTCAGATTTCACCTTAGCGGAGCCAAGGGGCAAAATCTGGATGATCGACCGAGAGACATTTAGCACTCCGCTTCTAATGTTCTCCTTGATATGTTAGCGTAATCCATTCATAGATATGTTTGGTATCTTGAACATCAAGTAAAGGTCGGACTTCAGGAGCACAAAAAATCCATAAGGAACAACTAGGGAGTAAGTCCTATGAAATCCTTATGGGGAAGGTGGCCAACTTCTTCAATCAAGATACTACAACAATAGGTCTTCCGGCTGGGTGTGTTGGCCACGACATCCACTTTACCGGTTATCGAGAGACCAATATTATAGTTCTTGGAAAATGCTCCAACCATCATATCTGCCTGAGATTCAGATCTGGCTGGTGTCAGGAAATTCTAGACTCATCAAGTCTAGGGAGAAAAAAGAAAGTTTGCAACCCAAATCGACGAGATGATGTCGCGAGATTCTCGGGAAATGAATTGCGATAGTAAGCTCCAAAACACGAGCTGGTTCTGCTACACACATGTGAACATGATGTCGCAGACAAGCATGACCACGTAGTAGTCTTATAATAAAACACTACCGAGTTCAGGTGGGGAACCATCATCAAGGATATCGAAGTCCTAGCATAAGTCATGATTCTTAAGAAGGCACTTATTCTTCTTGAACAAATCAGTCGGTGGGTTGGTGTGCTAGGAAATACCAATAGGATGGAGGTAGCTAATCTCTCAAGCCATAGCATACTTCGCACGTGCATGACTGACTTGGAATGATTCCGGAGGAAGCAAAACTAACTTTCTCAAATTAATGGCGGCAACTTGCACCTAATGCACGTGAACTGGGAGAAAGTCACTTCTTGCACCAAACATATACTTCATGAATATGACATGAAGGTAACTCTGATAAAAGTTTCCAACACTAGCTGGAGGTTCAACGAAATCATGGAGAAGATAAGGATGTTTGTTGATGGGCTCAACAATAGTTCATCCAGGTTTCCATATAGATGGAATTCCACAACTATGTGAACAAAGTGGTAGCATTGGTCAGACCCAAAAGATATAATGGTGTATGCTCAAGGGAACAACCCTGAGTAAGACAACATTACGAATATCGTTGGTTATGATTTGACTTGACGATAACCCATACTCAAATCAAAGTTTTGGACAAGACAATAGATCCAACAATTGATCACAAGGATCAACCGATCAAGATATCATCTTTCTTCAACACACACACACAAAAGATGTCCCTTAGAAGGAACTAAGTCAGGCAAGCTCTTATCTTCCAACTCTCCAAGTTATTGTTTTAGCTTAACCAACCAGTTCAGGGTATCCAACACAGATTCTTGGAGAAGTGGTGGTTTATAAGGAACCAACTTGATCACGAACTCAACATAGCGGCCACGTGACAACCTGGTAATACTTCCGAGAAGATATTCGGAAAATCACGAACCACCGATATGTTACTAAGCTCGAGAACAATCTTGCTTTTCAGGGCAAAACGATATGATCAAATGAGCGAGGACTTAACAAAATCCTAACTCATCAATCAAAGAGTGCACCAAGAAAGTGGACTAGGTAGCATAATCAATCTTAGAATGATGATTTAGTAACCAACACACTAAGAATGAAATTGTTCAACGAGACTGCTAGGAGTATTGATTTCACACATCATGATTCACTTGTCAGTATTCCGGCTACGATAACACGGAGACCGAGGAATGAACGATAATGGCGAGAAGTATCACTGTATCAAGAGTTTATAGAAGGTTGTGCAATTACCATGACATTCTTGACGTAAGGACGATAATACTCCAGGATAGAACAGTTTAGAAGCTGCATTAGCATTCTTCATCTGCGAAGTACAACTTCTTTGACCAAATCCTGGATATGGATAAGGTACTGGAGTTTGTTTCTCCTAGTCATTCCGGAATAGAATGGCTTGACGGACCACAAGAGTAAAAGGCATCGATGAACACGAGTGCACAACTACTCCTGACTATCAACTGATAGACGAGGGTCATAATACAACTAGAAAGGGGCAACTCAAAGGAACATAAATCTTTCTAAGTTGTGGGTGCATAGATTAGCATGTCGAACTAGTTCAACATATTTATTCCGGATAACCTATGCACAAAGGTAGAATTAACAGAGTCACAATATGAATGGAGTACTACTCAAGAGCACTCTGGTTGTGGTCTTTTGGTTCAAAAGAACTTCTGCCATAACGGTTCATGGTATTGGAAGAATGACATACCACAGACCTCGAGGACTATCACAAGGTTACTAATATCCTAAAGGGACGAGCAATTACTACCAACAAGAGGTAAGTGGAGTGGGTCTTGGGTTCAAGAACCCAGGAATAGAATACCTACCAACTAAATAGCATCACGGGATGCTTTCGAGAATGATGGCCAGAACCATCACACTGGAATATAAAACATTGCTGGATTACTGGGTGATCTTCTAAGATACTTAGGGTCATAATAATAACTCCAACATATGTGTCGAGGTAACAGAGTACCACAACTCACCGTCTAATGTGGTTAATCTGGCCTAAAAGGACACTAAGAACAGGTAGGAATGATTTGCAAATGCATCAGATTGTTTAGAGACCTGGGATGACTCGGACAGCATAACGGTTGTAAATGCTCGAAAATACTGTTGAGACTCATGCACAAAGATAGCATAACCACTCAACTTCATAATGTCAAGGTTCTAAGATCAACAGTTGGACACACAAAAGTAGAATAAACTGAACTGAGAGTTGAATCCACAGTTAACGTGATCCTGCTAATTAGAATGAGAAGCCTAGTTCTTAATCCTCGTAGAAAGAAGAAGGTGACTCAGATCAAAAGGTCATAGGGTAAAGGAGTAAAACGAGCGTTACATTCCCTTCCACAATCAATTCCCTGATATAGCTAAAGAGTTTCTAGACACGACTTCGACCAGTTTGGCTTGCTAATCCTACAGGCAGTCAGGCTCTGATACCAAAGCTGTCGGGACCCCGATCCTAAGTCACACAGGTCTAGCATGTAACACATCATATCACTTTGCGGCCTCACAAACGGTATCCCCACGGGTGTCACCTTACTTGGCCCGGGACCGTTTGCGCATTTTGGCACACGTATATGATAGTGTCGCTAGCATCCATATGACAGAGAACCCGGGCCGACATGGCTAGTTATAAACCAAAAGTGGCGCTATATTACAGAGACATGCATACATGACCCAACAACAAACGTGTTGGTCATCAACGTATGAACCCAAGTCGTAGCAAGCTACAAGGACTTAAAGGAACAACGCGTGACATTTTCCCTAAGGGACAGATACAGGAACGAAGAAGGACACATGCCGGCCAGCCTAAGTGTTCCGGAGCAGTAGCAAGCTACCAAGGCTCTGTGGAAGCACTAGGAGACATTTCCCTGTAAGATAGGCTACCAAAGGTAAACAACTAGGTGTCGGATCCCACACATAGCAATACACATTACACGTACGCATAACATGCAAGTATGTGCTGTACAACGTGGCATCACAACATAACTCAACAACTCATATAGATAAAGGCCCAGAAGAGCCATCATAGAATTTATTACAAACAGGGGTCACATGACCCAACACACAGAGCATACAGGCAACGGAAGCATAACATGTCTGAGTACAGACAACTACAAATGAAAAAGGCTGAGAAGCCTGACTATCTACAAGACACTCCCAAGGGTACAAGACCGTAGCTGAGGTAAAAAGCTAAACGTCAAAGTCCATGCGGAACCACTAGCGAGACTGAAGTCTCTCTGCAAAACATAAATTAAGCAAACATGAGTACAAAGGTACTCAGCAAGACTTACATCAGAACTAACTACATATGCATCAGTATCAACAAAGGGGTGGTGGAGTTTGACTGCAGCAAGCCAGCTTTGACTCGGTGGCTATCCTGAACTATGACTGCAAGTAACTCTTTGAGGTGGCGCACACGAGTCCACATATTCACCAAACAATACACCACTATGGATCCGCTCTCGTCTCCCTACGAGAAGGCCATCCATAGTACTCACACTTGTCTTGAGCATTTTAGAGTATCCACTTTCACTTGTCTATGTACCAAGTAAGCATCCAAGAAGTCCATAACCGCGGACCCGGCTATTCGATAGATCATGTTAACCCTGCAGGGGTGTACTTCTTCTCACACGCTCTCGCCACTTACCGCCATGTACACGTCGTGTATCTCGGCAACCTTCAAGCGGAAGCCTGGCGAGGGTGTCGGCCACGACCTGACTAACCACACAAGTCTCTCGTCCAGGTTTATCGCCTATTCGGGTTCCATCCGTGGGGAGATCCGGCCGTGGTGTCGCTCATGGCCCCAAACGATGTGCGCAGGGTTCCCAAGCCCACCTCGACGGATGGATCTACGCTTGGTACACCGTGCCACGGTGCCTAGTCTGCCCCAAGCCCACATGTACCATGTGCCACTTGGTAGACTACTAACACTACCTACAAACACCAGAAACTAGTTGCAACTCCTGGACAGAGATCGAGTTGATTAGTAAGTCGAGAGGGGCACTTAAGCATTCCAATGCGTGGTAGTAGCTTTGTCATTGGACAACTTACACAGAACTCAGTTCTTAAGGACGGTTCCAGTGAGACAACCCACCAAGTACTCCTAAATGGCCTCTCACCGCTACCTTTACCAAATCGTGTTCACACACTTAGCTCTCAACAGTAGGGCATGTTCACCACATTCCAATTCATCCCCGATGAATCAGACCTGACACAACTCTAAGCAATAGCAGGCATAACCAGAAAGCATGAATGAGTAGGCACAACATGGCTCAAACAACTCCTACTCATGCTAGTGGGTTTCAACTATTTACTGTGGCAATGACAGGTCATACAGAGGAAAGGGGTTCAGCTACCGCAGCAAAAAGCAGTTCAAAACGTTGTTGTCCTAATGCAGTAAAAGAGAGCAGGAGCGAGAGAGTGGGATTGTAACGGGATGCTCAATGGGGGTTTGCTTGCCTGGCACTCCTGAAGATAGTAATAGTTCTTCATCGGTGTCATCGAACTCATCGTTGGAACGTCGTCTACTGAGAGGGGGCAAAACCGACAAACAGAGGAAGAACACAATCAATGCAATGAACAATATGATGCATGAACATGATAGGGCAATATGATGTTTATTGAGCTAATGCAACTAGCAACACAATTAAATGAGTTGGTTTGAACCCATGGTTCAAATTCAAACTCCACATGTGGTTATTTAAATGCCATTCATTTGATTTGTCCTAAACAGTGGCTGTAAGTTATTCAAACATGCATGAAAATGCCATAAACATATTCCTTGGATTTTTCTGATCAATTTTCATATATAAATTATTTTCATCTGAGTTATAGATTATTTTCTGTGATTTTTAGAAGTTTTGGCTATTTTCTGAAATAAATAAATCATTTCTGATTTATTTAAAATTCCAGAAAAGCATTTATGACATCATAGTGACATCATCACTACGTCAGCAAGTCAAAGGCGCCAGCCCAGGTCAAACCTGACGGCTGGGACTCACACGTCAGTGGCTCTGCTAATTAACAGGGTTAATTAGCACTAACTAAATTATAAACTAATTTTAGACAAGACGGGGCCCACACGTCAGTGACTAACTAACTAATCAAACGATTAGTATTAACCTAAGTTAATTAACAGGGCGGGCCCCAATTGTCAGCGAGTCAGGGGTTGACTAAGGGCGTGGGGCCCATACATCAGTGACCCGGGGTGGTCAACCCACCGGTCAAAGAGGTCAAAAACGCCGGCGGCTCGTCGCCGGCGGTGACAGACGCGGCGGAGGGTTCGGGTTTCGTCACACGGCGACCAAAACGACCGCCGTTTGTTCCTACGTGTAGCTGGGGCTCGCGCGCAGCTGGTAGGGCAAGCGGGAGGAGCTGGGGTGGCCGGAGCTCGCCGAAATCAAGCTCACGATGGCGGCCGGCGCACGGTGGGTGCAGGTTTGGGGTTGTGGTGCGCTAGGGGAGGAGATGGTGCGTGCGCTCAGCTCCTGGGAGCACGGTGAGTGCGATGACATGCTCAATAACAGACAAAGGCGGCTGGGGCCACGGCGGTGACAGGTTCAGCGGCGGCCGGAGTTTGGCCGCGACGGAGCTATGGCCTAGAGGTCGAACGCGATCAGGGAAGAAGGGGGAAACGACCCGGAGGCTCACCGCGAGTCTGTTGGGAGGGTCAGTGCGCTCGGGGACGCGTCGGAGGCGGCGAATCGACGAGCGGCGTTCGGCGGGTGCCGAGGTTGAAGATGACCAGATGGCGGTGGAGTGGAGCTCTCCGGCTTGTTTCCTTCGGCGTGGAGGCGTGGTTCTCGACGGCGGAGATGCCAGACACGGCGGCGCGGCGAAAGGGAGGCGATGGCCACGCGGGTGAAGCACAGCAACGACGGAACGCTCTCGGGTGAGCTCGGGGAGGGCGGCTAGAGGGCGAGGGAGAGAGCAGGGAGTGAGGATGGAGGAGCCAGGGACTCTGGGCCTCTCCAGGCGCTCGAACGAGGGCGGAGAGGAAGCAAGGTGGAAGCAGGAGGTGGCCGCGGCTCGGCTGTGCGCGCGCCACGCGCAGTGCCAGTAGGCGCGAGGAAGACGACATAGAGGGGGGGGGGGCTGCGGTGGTGGGCTGGGCCAGTGAGCTGGGCCGGCTACAGGTAAGTGGGCCAGGTAACTCCTCTCTCTCTTTTAATTTAGTTTCTGTTTTCTATTTTCTTCTTTTGTTTTGCTTTAATAAAAATGCCAGAACATTTTCATAAATCTTGGAAATATTTGTGGGCACTGTCTGGATTAATTCCAACAACCTCATTTACTTCCAAGATTATTTGGACATTTAAAATTATCTATAGGATTTAAATGTCCAAATGCAAATATCTATGATTTAATTCAAGGATCCAAAATGGCTCCCAAAATTATGAAACCATTTTTGGCAAAGGTTTTAGCCAAGACCAAAAATGATGAACATTTTGTGAAGGGCACTTTGGATACATTGAAAAGTATTTATTTGAACCTAGTTGAGATCACTTGGTGCTAGGGCTTGAACATCCCCAATTCAAGTTTAACAAAAATTTAAACATGATGACATGATGATCAGGCAAAGACCACAGGGGTTGATCTAGGGATGTGACAACTCACCCCCACTAAAACAAGAATCTCGTCCCGAGATTCAAGCGTAGGGTAAGAAATCAGAGGGAACACAAGCTAGCACAATCTTCACGATCCAATTTTCCTTCTCGGAGATGTTGATTTATTGCATCATATTGATCTTGTCATCCTTGCTTTGAGATCTTCATCCAACACGGTGACGACGAAAGAAATCCTACAAAATTGATCCTCTGAAAGATCGAGCAACTCAAGATCAACTCATAGAGTGAGACGTTGAAGCATCTCTTGAGCCGAGATACGAAACACACATCCAAAGGGATGGAGTGAATCAAACGATGAAGATTCACTCGGTAGACAATAATTCCATACCTAAGAGGATGGTGATCGATGTCACCATACGGGGCACCTTAGAGAAGGTGACTCGTAGAGTTATTCCCTTAAGTGGCAAAAAGAATTACTTTTGATATAGAGATCATTGAAACTCTCTATACCAGCCTAAGGCAAACCACAATCGATAGTTTAAAGGAGTTCGGAAGAACGACATACTCGGGCCAGAATGGATGATGTGGACTACCTTGTTGAAGACAACACAAGGGATGATTTTGCTTATCATCGGAAATGGGTGGAACCCAGGGTAAAATGGCACATTGACGGTGCAAGCTGGAAACAAAATGCAAATGCTGGGAATGATTCTGGTAACTGGGGTGAATCCCAACAGTAGAGAGTAAATCTACTCTTGAGGGGTTATAGCATAACCAAGAACACTGGGAGCAATCCCGGTTAGTGCCAGTGATAACGCCTGGTGCTTGTGCGTGCTCTCAAGAACTTGAACATTCCCATATTCATCAAGGTTTTACCAATATCCGTGTCAAGGATCCTGGCAACACCACATACTACCATGATGAATAACGATGGATAGTGCAGATGCAAAGGAAGATAACACTTTCTCAGATTTCACCTTAGCGGAGCCAAGGGGCAAAATCTAGATGATCGACCGAGAGACATTTAGCACTCCGCTTCTAATGTTCTCCTTGATATGTTAGCGTAATCCATTCATAGATATGTTTGGTATCTTGAACATCAAGTAAAGGTCGGACTTCAGGAGCACAAAAAATCCATAAGGAACAACTAGGGAGTAAGTCCTATGAAATCCTTATGGGGAAGGTGGCCAACTTCTTCAATCAAGATACTACAACAATAGGTATTCCGGCTGGGTGTGTTGGCCACGACATCCACTTTACCGGTTATCGAGAGACCAATATTATTGTTCTTGGAAAATGCTCCAACCATCATATCTGCCTGAGATTCAGATCTGGCTGGTGTCAGGAAATTCTAGACTCATCAAGTCTAGGGAGAAAAAAAAGAAAGTTTGCAACCCAAATCGACGAGACGATGTCGCGAGATTCTCGGGAAATGAACTACGATAGTAAGCTCCCAAACACGAGCTGGTTCTGCTACACACATGTGAACATGCTGTCGCAGACAAGCATGACCACGTAGTAGTCTTATAATAAAACACTACCAAGTTCAGGTGGGGAACCATCATCGAGGATATCGAAGTCCTAGCATAAGTCATGATTCTTAAGAAGGCACTTATTCTCCTTGAACAAATCAGTCGGTGGCTTAGTGTGCTAGGAAATACCAATAGGATGGAGGTAGCTAATCTCTCAAGCCATAGCATACTTCGCACGTGCATGACTGACTTGGAATGATTCCGGAGGAAGCAAAACTAACTTTCTCGAATTCATGGCGGCAACTTGCACCTAATGCACGTGAACTGGGAGAAAGTCACTTCTTGCACCAAACATATACTTCATGAATAGGACATGAAAGTAACTCTTATAAAAGTTTCCAACACTAGCTGGAGGTTCAACGAAATCATGGAGAAGATAAGGATGTTTGTTGATGGGCTCAACAATAGTTCATCCAGGTTTCCATATAGATGGAATTCCACAACTATGTGAACAAAGTGGTAGCATTGGTCAGACCCAAAAGATATAATGGTGTATGCTCAAGGGAACAACCCTGAGTAAGACAACATTACAAATATCGTTGGTTCTGATTTGACTTGACGATAACCCATACTCAAATCAAAGTTTTGGACAAGACAATAGATCCAACAATTGATCACAAGGATCAACCGATCAAGATATCATCTTTCTTCAACACACACACACAAAAGATGTCCCTTAGAAGGAACTAAGTCAGGCAAGCTCTTATCTTCCAACTCTCCAAGTTATTGTTTTAGCTTAACCAACCAGTTCAGGGTATCCAACACAGATTCTTGGAGAAGTGGTGGTTTATAAGGAACCAACTTGATCACGAACTCAACATAGCGGTCAGGTGACAACCTGGTAATACTTCCGAGAAGATATTCGGAAAATCACGAACCACCGATATGTTACTAAGCTCGAGAACAATCTTGCTTTTCAGGGCAAAACGATATGATCAAATGAGCGAGGACTTAACAAAATCCTAACTCATCAATCAAAGAGTGCACCAAGAAAGTGGACTAGGTAGCATAATCAATCTTAGAATGATGATTTAGTAACCAACACACTAAGAATGAAATTGTTCAACGAGACTACTAGGAGTATTGATTTCACACATCATGATTCACTTGTCAGTATTCCGGCTACGATAACACGGAGACCGAGGAATGAACGATAATGGCGAGAAGTATCACTGTATCAAGAGTTTATAGAAGGTTGTGCAATTCCCATGACATTCTTGACATAAGGACGGTAATACCCCAGGATAGAATAGTTTAGAAGCTGCATTAGCGTTCTTCATCTGCGAAGTACAACTTCTTTGACCAAATCCTGGATATGGATAAGGTACTGGAGTTTGTTTCTCCTAGTCATTCCAGAATAGAATGGCTTGACGGACCACAAGAGTAAAAGGCATCGATGAACACGAGTGCACAACTACTCCTGACTATCAACTGATAGACGAGGGTCATAATACAACTAGAAAGGGGCAACTCAAAGGAACATAAATCTTTCTAAGTTGTGGGTGCATAGATTAGCATGTCGAACTAGTTCAACATATTTATTCTGGATAACCTATGCAGAAAGGTAGAATTAACAGAGTCACAATATGAATGGAGTACTACTCAAGAGCACTCTGGTTGTGGTCTTTTGGTTCAAAAGAACTTCTGCCATAACGGTTCATGGTATTGGAAGAATGACATACCACAGACCTCGAGGACTATCACAAGGTTACTAATATCCTAAAGGGACGAGCAATTACTACCAACAGGAGGTAAGTGGAGTGGGTCTTGGGTTCAAGAACCCAGGAATAGAATACCTACCAACTAAATAGCATCACGGGATGCTTTCGAGAATGATGGCCAGAACCATCACACTGGAATATAAAACATTGCTGGATTACTGGGTGATCTTCTAAGATACTTAGGGTCATAATAATAACTCCAACATATGTGTCGAGGTAACAGAGTACCACAACTCACCGTCTAATGTGGTTAATCTGGCCTAAAAGGACACTAAGAACAGGTAGGAATGATTTGCAAATGCATCAGATTGTTTAGAGACCTGGGATGACTCGGACAACATAACGGCTGTAAATGCTCGAAAATACTGTTGAGACTCATGCACAAAGATAGCATAACCACTCAACATCATAATGTCAAGGTTCTGAGATCAATAGTTGGACACAGAGAAGTAGAATAAACTGAACTGAGAGTTGAATCCATAGTTAACGTGATCCCGCTAATTAGAATGAGAAGCCTAGTTCTTAATCCCCGTAGAAAGAAGAAGGTGACTCAGATCAGAAGGTCATAGGGTAAAGGAGTAAAAAGAGCCTTACGTTCCCTTCCACAATCAATTCCCTGATATAGCTAAAGAGTTTCTAGACATGACTTCGACCAGTTTGGCTTGCTAATCCTACAGGCAGTCAGGCTCTGATACCAAAGCTGTCGGGACCCCGATCCTAAGTCACACAGGTCTAGCATGTAACACATCTTATCACTTTGCGGCCTCACGCACGGTATCCCCACGGGTGTCACCTTACCTGGACCGGGACCGTTTGCGCATTTTGACACACGTATATGATAGTGTCGCTAGCATCCATATGACAGAGAACCCGGGCCGACATGGCTAGTTATAAACCAAAAGTGGCGCTAAATTACAGAGACAGGCATACATGACCCAACAACGAACGTGTCGGTCATCAACGTATGAACCCAAGTCGTAGCAAGCTACAATGACTTAAAGGAACAACGCGTGAGATTTCCCCTAAGGGACAGACACAGGAAGGAAGAAGGACACATGCCGGCCAGCCTAAGTGTTCCAGAGCAGTAGCAAGCTACCAAGGCTCAGTGGAAGCACTAGGAGACATTTCCCTGTAAGATAGGCTACCAAAGGTAAACAACTAGGTGTCGGATCCCACACATAGCAATACACATTACACGTACGCATAACATGCAAGTATGTGCTGTACAACATGGCATCACAACATAACTCAACAACTCATATAGATAAAGGCCCAGAAGAGCCATCATAGCATTTATTACAAACAGGGGTCACATGACCCAACAGACAGAGCATACAGGCAACGGAAGCATAACATGTCTGAGTACAGACAACTACAAATGAAAAAGGCTGAGAAGCCTGACTATCTACAAGACCCTCCCAAGGGTACAAGACCGTAGCTGAGGTAACAAGCTAAACGTCGAAGTCCATGCGGAACCACTAGCAAGACTGAAGTCTCTCTGCAAAACATAAATTAAGCAAACGTGAGTACAGAGGTACTCAGCAAGACTTACATCAGAACTAACTACATATGCATCAGTATCAACAAAGGGGTGGTGGAGTTTGACTGCAGCAAGCCAGCTTTGACTCGGTGGCTATCCTGAACTATGACTGCAAGTAACTCTTTGAGGTGGCGCACACGAGTCCACATATTCACCAAACAATACACCACTATGGATCCGCTCTCGTCTCCCTACGAGAAGGCCATCCATAGTACTCACACTTGTCTTGAGCATTTTAGAGTATCCACTTTCACTTGTCTATGTACCAAGTAAGCATCCAAGAAGTCCATAACCGCGGACCCGGCTATTCGAATAGATCATGTTAACCCTGCAGGGGTGTACTTCTTCACACACGCTCTCGCCACTTACCGCCATGTACACGTCGTGTATCTCGGCAACCTTCAAGCGGAAGCCTGGCGAGGGTGTCGGCCACGACCTGACTAACCACACAAGTCTCTCGTCCAGGTTTATCGCCTATTCGGGTTCCATCCGTGGGGAGATCCGGCCGGGGTGTCGCTCATGGCCCCAAACGATGTGCGCAGGGTTCCCAAGCCCACCTCGACGGATGGATCTACGCTTGGTACACCGTGCCATGGTGCCTAGTCTGCCCCAAGCCCACATGTACCGTGTGCCACTTGGTAGACTACTAACACTACCTACAAACACCAGAAACTAGTTGCAACTCCTGGACAGAGATCGAGTTGATTAGTAAGTCGAGAGGGGCACTTAAGCATTCCAATGCGTGGTAGTAGCTTTGTCATTGGAGAACTTACACAGAACTCAGTTCTTAATGACGGTTCTAGTGCGACAACCCACCAAGTACTCCTACATGGCCTCTCACCGCTACCTTTACCAAATCGTGTTCACACACTTAGCTCTCAACAGTAGGGCATGTTCACCACATTCCAATTCATCCCCGATGAATCAGACCTGACACAACTCTAAGCAATAGCAGTCATAACCAGAAAGAATGAATGAGTAGGCACAACATGGCTCAAACAACTCCTACTCATGCTAGTGGGTTTCAACTATTTACTGTGGCAATGACAGGTCATGCAGAGGAAAGGGGTTCAGCTACCGCAGCAAAAAGCAGTTCAAAACGTTGTTGTCCTAATGCAGTAAAAGAGAGCAGGAGCGAGAGAGTGGGATTGTAACGGGATGCTCAATGGGGTTTTGTTTGCCTGGCACTCCTGAAGATAGTAATAGTTCTTCATCGGTGTCATCGAACTCATCGTTGGAACGTCGTCTACTGAGAGGGGGCAAAACCGACAAACAGAGGAAGAACACAATCAATGCAATGCAACAATATGATGCATGAACATGACAGGGCAATATGATGTTTATTGAGCTAATGCAACTAGCAACACAATTAAATGAAGTTGGTTTGAACCTAGGGTTCAAATTCAAACTCCACATGTGGTTATTTAAATGCCATTCATTTGATTTGTCCTAAACATTGGCTGTAAGTTATTCAAACATGCATGAAAATGCCATAAACAGATTCCTTGGATTTTTCTGATCAATTTTCATATATAAATTATTTTCATCTGAGTTATAGATTATTTTCTGTGATTTTTAGAAGTTTTGGCTATTTTCTGAAATAAATAAATCATTTCTGATTTATTTAAAATTCCAGAAAAGCATTTATGACATCATAGTGACATCATCACTACGTCAGCAAGTCAAAGGCGCCAGCCCAGGTCAAACCTGACGGCTGGGACCCACACGTCAGTGGCTCATCTAATTAACAGGGTTAATTAGCACTAACTAAATTATAAACTAATTTTAGACAAGACGGGGCCCACACGTCAGTGACTAACTAACTAACCAAACGATTAGTATTAACCTAAGTTAATTAACAGGGCGGGCCCCAATTGTCAGCGAGTCAGGGGTTGACGAAGGGCGGGGGGCCCATACGTCAGTGACCCGGGGTGGTCAACCCACCGGTCAAAGAGGTCAAAAACGCCGGCGGCTCGTCGCCGGCGGCTACAGACGCGGCGGAGGGTTCGGGTTTCGTCCCACGGCGACCAAAACGACCGCCGTTTGGTCCTACGCGTAGCTGGGGCTCGCGCGCAGCTGGTAGGGCAAGCGGGAGGAGATGGGGTGGCCGGAGCTCGCCGGAATCAAGCTCACGGCGGCGGCTGGCGCACGGTGGGGTGCGGGTTTGGGGTTGTGGTGCGCTAGGGGAGATGGTGCGTGCGCTCGGCTCCTGGGAGCACGGTGAGTGCGATGACATGCTCAAAAACGGACAGAGGCGGCTGGGGCCACGGCGGTGACAGGTTCGGCGGCGGCCGGAGTTTGGCCGCGACGGAGCTATGGCCTAGAGGTCGAACGCGACCAGGGAAGAAGGGGGAAACGACCCGGAGGCTCACCGCGAGTCTGTTGGGAGGGTCAGTGCGCTCGGGGACGCGTCGGAGGCGGCGAATCGACGAGCGGCGTCCGGCGGGTGCCGAGGTTGAAGATGACCAGATGGCGGCGGAGTGGAGCTCTCCGGCTTGTTTCCTTCGGCGTGGAGGCGTGGTGCTCGACAGCGGAGATGCCAGACACGGCGGCGCGGCGAAAGGGAGGCGATGGCCACGCGGGTGAAGCACAACAACGACGGAACGCTCTCGGGTGAGCTCGGGGAGGGGGGCTAGAGGGCGAGGGAGAGAGCAGGGAGTGAGGAAGGAGGAGCCAGGGGCTCTAGGCCTCTCCAGGCGCTCGAACGAGGGCGGAGAGGAAGCAGGAGGTGGAAGAAGGAGGTGGCCGCGGCTCGGCTGTGCGCGCGCCACGCGCAGTGCCAGTAGGCGCGAGGAAGACGACAGAGAGGGG
>LR738715.1:598696764-598739085 GCA_902687465.1 Secale cereale | reverse complement strand
GGGGGGGCTGCGGTGGTGGGCTGGGCCAGTGAGCTGGGCCGACTACAGGTAAGTGGGCCAGGTAACTCCTCTCTCTCTTTTAATTTAGTTTCTGTTTTCTATTTTCTTCTTTTGTTTTGCTTTAATAAAAATGCCAGAACATTTTCATAAATCTTGGAAATATTTGTGGGCACTGTCTGGAGTAATTCCAACAACCTCATTTACTTCCAAGATTATTTGGAAATTTAAAATTATCTATAGGATTTAAATGTCCAAATGCAAATATCTATGATTTAATTCAAGGATCCAAAATGGCTCCCAAAATTATGAAACCATTTTTGGCAGAGGTTTTAGCCAATACCAAAAATGTTGAACATTTTGTTAAGGGCACTTTGGATACATTGAAAAGTATTTATTTGAACCTAGTTGAGATCACTTGGTGCTAGGGCTTGAACATCCCCAATTCAAGTTTAACAAAAATTTAAACATGATGACATGATGATCAGGCAAAGACCGCAGGGGTTGATCTAGGGATGTGACAGCAGGCGCCTGGCGAAGGAGGGAGAGGGTCAGGCGCGGCCCTGAGAGATGGGGATCGGGGAAGAGATAGCGAGGGGACGGGAGGAGGCGGCGGACGAAGGGACTGAGAGGAGAGGCCGGGACGAGCGATGTAGTGGGCTAGGGTTTGCTGCGCTGCGGGCCTAGCAGGCCGGCTGGGGGGAGAGGGAAGGCTGGGCCGGCTGAGAGGTGAAGTGGCCGGCTGGACCAGGAGGAGAGGGAGGCTGCGAGGAGAAGATGGGCCAGGCGGCTGGATGGCCTAGACTGCTCGGGCTTCTATTAAATCGCTTTAACAGAAAAGAAGAAAGAGGGAAAAGAAAAGAGAGGCTGGGCTGCGGCTCTCTCTCCTTATTAAAAAAACAAAGAAGAGAAAGAAAGTAAAAAGAGGTTAGGGATGGAATTAGGACATGAGGTCAATTTTCCTGGACCCGCAAAAATGTCCACGGTCCACGAAAATTAGGAGAGGCAATAAAAGAGAAATAGAAAGCATGGGGAAAAAATATGCAAGTGTGTGTTGGTGATTCCGAAGCGATGGAATATGTAATATAGCTCCCTACTACTATTGGGAGGCTTTCATATGTTATAAAGAGAAGTTACCTTCCCTCGATTTAAATGGACTGAAGGTCCACACGATTTATTTAAGTTGAGATGCAAAAGAAAAAAAATGACATGATGGCATGATGACATGATGCAATGCAAAATAAATAACACAAGCACAAAAGAAACACACGGGAGAACCCAGAACATCTGGAATCTTCTGGAATCTTCTGGGACGTCGGTCTTCGGGCGTCACAACTCTCCCACACTAACAGAGGATCTCGACCCGAGATCCTAGAGATAGCACCGGTAAAAAAACGGAAGAGGAAGAGGTAAAACAAAGTTGCTTCTTTGACAGACGAGTGAAACCACGAACCTTGAGAGGTTTAACAATCTTGAAAGAAAGAATGCAACAGAGATGAACGAAGATGAAAGCACTCCGTTAGAAAAGAGGAACAAGGAGCATTATGAGAACCTTGTAGGTTGAAAGACATGAAACAAGAGCTTACGAACCAAAAGAATATGAAACTGCAACGGTATAGCCAAGGAAGAAGAATGATAGAATTTGGACAGCACTCCGTCTGAAAATGGAAGGAATTAACAAGAACTTGAGGAGATGAAATGATACTTGATGAAAACAACAGCATATTGCCTCCAAAACAATTGAAAGAATGGCACAAGGTTAAGAAAGATTTCAGACAACACTCCGGTTGAAAAGTGAGGCAAAACTAGATAGGATGACGTAACTTGAATGAAGAATACAACACTCCGGTTAAATAGATAAACAAGGAAAAGAACATGATCTTGATAAAAACGAGATGATGGTTTGGAGAGATCAACATCATAAAGCCTCCGGAACGAAAGAATATATGCTAGATCGTTGGAAAGAAGGAACGGAGAAGAAAATGACAACTTCTCCCACGAATGAATTGCAAATCATCCTTACGAAGAAGGGTTGAACGAATTTGTTGTAAGAATCAACAACGAAAGAATAAGCTCGTTGTGGGCTTATGGAAAACATCTCAAAATTAAGAGGTGACAACCAGCCACTTACGAAAACATTTGATTGGATTGAGATCAACAAGGAGACGAAAAACTTATTTCACCGGGAGGATAAATGAAGAACTTGGGTCATTATAAGCACCATAATAGCAACAATCCTTAGGGAAAACTTTTCTGTGAAATATAACCCAGGATAACTCCAACGAATAAATTGAATGGTTGGAAAGATCTCCTGAACAAAGAAAATGATGGTTTTCAATATCTCATTCTTGATAACTCGTGAATCATGAAACATGAAGGAAAAATTGTCAAAAATGACATAACACCATCTAAAAAGAAAAGGTATACAAGATTGCAATTGGAAAGCATGATGAAGAATGCTTGAGCTCCAACAAGAATCTTGATGAAAACTTCGAGGATGAATTAAATCTTGATGAACCACCATGAGAACTCCGGTAATGAAAGCATGAGAAGTGAAAGATGAAAATAATAAGATTCAAGGCTTGCGGTGAATTAGATGGAGCTTTGAAATGATATAATTGAAATAACTTGGAGCTCCGGAAAACAGGATGAAGAATTTAGAACCGAGAATATGATATGATGAACAAGCTCCAAACAAAAGAATTAAATCACCTTGAAGGAATAAGAATAAGAATTATGTCATGCATATCCTTCATCAATTTAAATTGATGACAACCAAAGGATTTGGCATACTACTTATTCTCGTTGGAAAGGAATTAAGAGAGATCTCGCACAAGCTTGAGAAAGTATTCAATGAATCACCGGTAGGATTTCAGAAAGGACAAATTAATTGATATGATGACAAGGGAAAATGAATGTTGAATGAACCACCGTAAAAATTGAAATGGAGTGATGATGAAGAATAATCCAACCGTAAGGAATTGAAATTGAGTGCATATAAAAGAATGAATCACCGGTAGGATTATGAAAAGAACAAATGAATTAATACAATAACAACGGAAGAGTAAACTTGAAAGAACCACCGTAAGAATATGGAGACGAACGAAGAGACATCAATGAAGAATATTTGGAGGACGAAGTTGAAAACTGAGAACGAAGAAATCTTCTGAAATGATGGCCTTCGGAGGATCACAATGGAAAGGATTCATGAAATGCTTCGGATGGGTATAAAAGAATTCCTCACAATCTGAACAATAATGAGGATGGCATGAAGCTAGAACCACAACTCATCAAGAGAACGGGTAAAAATTTAAGAGAAACACTTCTCCGGTCTCCAAATGTTGAAAATGAAGACGAGAAATGCCATGAAGAATTTCGAGATATTCTAGACGAATGACAAGAAGGAGCAAAACATGGAAATAATTGAAAACAAGCTTGGAGAAGGCATGTGACTGATGGAAATCATTCTTACGTCACACTTTGAAAAGAATTTGAGTATAACTCCAGAAAAATTAGAAGAGTCAGGTAAGATCCTGGAAAAGACCTGTGGGTTAGGGCCCACTCAAAAGAAATCATCGTTGGAAAAGATTGCTTAAGAGATATTGCACCGGTTGAATTAAATGGCTTGAATAAGATAACAATCCTCAAATTTTTTTGAACGTATTAAGAATGGAATCACGAATCTTCTGAGATATCTTCAACACTTGGGATATGAATAGCAAGAGGAGAATGATTAATTGGTGCACCGGAATAAGAAAGCATTGTGAAATGAGGAAAAGGATAAGATCAACACCAAAATCTTGAATTACATCCACCGGCAGAATTTGAGAACAAAAGAATGATGAACTTGAAGCTCTTGAGCATCTTCCTGAGAATCACCGAATAAGAACATTGAAGGAAAAGAATGAAGAAATATCACATGAATAAAGTGGATATTTCATCTGAGAATTTCTTGCTCCAAGAAGAAGAAGGGTGGGAGGGTGGGGAAAACAAGGACAACTTGGGATGAATGAAACATACACCGTTGAGAAAAAAAACTGAGAGTTGATCTTGCAGATGATGAAAAGATCGGATTAACTTGAAGCAAAGGACGCCGGTTGAGAAGAATTTAACATGACACTCTCGATGGTCAAGAAGAATTAGCACTCCCATAGAAATATGAGAATACCGATTAGGAAGGTATGGAATCAACATTTGACATCGAAGCAACTCGAATACCAGAATCAAAACAACAACAAAGGATAGATGTGTTAATGAAGAAGATTATGTTGCAACATATCTATCCGAACAGAGAATTGAACGAATGAATTCCGTAGGTACATCAGCTTGTCGAGAAGCCAATTGGGAGAACAAAAGATAAATAAAAGGAACAAGGAGCAGATAGAACAAATACAAGATAGAAGCTTCGTTCGACATATTCGTGCTGAAAGCTCATGGAACGTGTTGCAAAAGGGTTTTGCAATCCCCGGATCAGCATAGCCAAGGACCCTTTAAGATGCAACTCCCGATCGGAACAAGCCCATAAAACCACTTCACTCAATGCAGAACCCCAAACTTCATATCATGCATTCGTTGGAAGAATGCCTAGAACTACTAGATGAACCCACCTATTAATTTCCGAAAGTTTCCAGTTATGCAATCAGGTGTTGGGGATACAGGGGAAGCACCGCGCACTCAACTCTAATCCTACATCCAGCTGTATCCATCCTTCAACACATAACCAGTCTTTCTCGGAAACCGTTTACCTCGGACCTTCGAAACGCATCTACTATACAAGCTATGGCAATACTCCCGAACTACCTCCCCAGTACTAGGTGATGTCGGAGTTATCTTGACACTAACCGCATAGGAGAGTTTTCGATGTCGGCCGTCTTAAGTATTCTAGTACTGCCGCGATGGATTTGTGAAGACAACACCTCGGAGCTCAACTCCCCGGGACACTGCCATAACCCCTAATGTCAGGAGGCACCGAGAACAATGTTCTCGTCACAAAGACATCGAAACAATCCAAACAATACTCGCGTGATCCTAAAAATTTTTGGTGCAATTTTTGAAAGTAGAAGAGGCAAGAGTAGTCGTCAGGAGTCCTCACCAGAATGAAAGGTGATGAGGAGCAAAGAAATCCTACTCTCCGATATAAATATAGGACTCAAAACATTTTCAAGTGTGTGTCTAGACTCAACCGTCAATGATTCGATCAATCAGTGGGGCTTCTAGGTCGGAGAAGGATCTGATACCAACTTGTAATGCCCAGGATGGGACTATATCTCCTACGTGTCGAGGCACGACTTAAAGATATAAGCCCATTCTGGAATGATCGCAAGTTTGGTATCTTTGCACGACTCATGTAAAAGAGGGATTAAATTGCAAAAGGAGATAGTTGGCTTACACTCGCCACTTCACACAAATACATTACATGTCAAAACATCATTCAAATAAACATCACATCCCATCTAAGGGTAAGATCCAAAAGGCAAGATACCAAACATAACGTTAAACCACAGGTCTAGATCGAATCCTAGTAGAAACCACTACTGATCGTCAAAAATGTCACAAGCATACGGCCACTCTCTTCATCGAGCTCCCGGAAGTTCTGATCCAGCTCCTGCATCAAACTCGGCTGAACCTGCATCTGGTGTTGTAGTATCTGTGAGCCACGAGGACTCAGCAATCCGATAACCATGGGTATGAAGACTAGCAAAGCTTTGTGGGTAGGAAGAGGTAAAGTGGTGAGGTTGCAGCAGCGGCTAAGCAAAATATGGTGGCTAACTTACGAGTACAAGAATATGATGAGAATCTACGCAGACGGTCGCAAAAGTAGTGACCGCTAAAGATCCTAACTACATACGAGTCAAACATAACCCCACCGTGTTCTCTTCTCAAAGTGAAAAGAGACAGTCACGGTTACTCACACAGTTGTGTGTTTTACTTCGGATCCTCTGTCAAGTTTTCTACAACCGGACATTAACAAATTCCAATCTGCCACATAACCGCGGGCACGGCTTTTGAAAGATCATAACCCTGCAGGGGTGTTCCAACTTAGCCCATCACAAGCTCTCACGATTAGCTGAAGCGATAAATATAATATCATCACTCCTTATCTTAGGGAAATCCAATCAGGCTCGGCTTCCCGGTGCACAAGACATTCCGACAATGGTAAAACAAGTCCAGCAAGACCTCCTGGTGTGTCGACACCCTGATAGTAGCCGCGCGTATCTCGTCTCAGGCCACGACCGGATGGGCGAAGCTACGGGAGCCAAACCTCGAGTTTCCCCGTGGTGGCCCCGCAGGCTCCCCGTTTGGGACCAACGCCATCAGCACTGGCCCCCCCTGCTATGTAGAATTAAGAACCCGAGGGTGCGACCCCCTATGCAAATTTAATTAAATAATTAAGTTGTTATTATGAGGCAAATTAAAACCAATGTTGGGCCTTGCTGGAGGAGTTTTATTCAAAGTCGAACTGTCAAGGGGTCCCCATCCACCCATCGTGTAAGGAACGCAAAATCAAGGAACATAATGCCGGTTTATCGGCGCCTAAGATGGCATGAGTGGAACAAAACACCGAGCAAAAGGCCAAGCCTTCCACCCATGCCCAATATATAGGTGTGTTAATAATAATGATAGATATTGTGATATTCCAACAATAAGTTCCCTCCTGGAACGAACTTCATCTTCACCTGCAACTAACAACGCTATAAGAGGGGCTGAGCAAGCGGGTAACATAGCCAAACAGTGGTTTTGCTAGGAAGGTGTCAAAGGTTAGAGGTTTCATGGCAACAAGGAGAGGCTGACATAAAAGATGGGTAGCGCGACATGTAACGATAGCATCGAGACAACTAAGCATGGGAATGGTAGTAAAGGTATCCAAGGGTATGATCATCTTGCATGGGATTCCACAAGGGAGAAGAACGGATCCATGAAGAAGACGGAGCAACATAGTCGAGAGAAACCGCACAACTCTGGAACGAAACCGAAGCTAACAAGAGAAGCAACCGGAAAGAAGCAAACAACACGGTAAACACTCAATCATAAGCATGGCATACGATGCACATCCAAGTATGATGCATGTCCGGTTTAAATATGCATGGCATGGCAAGGTGCACAAACAACACTACAAGTTAAGTGGAGCTCAATATGCAACGAGTTGCATATTGACGAAACACCACATTTTAATTATTTAATTGACTCTCGTTATTTACAAGACAAGATTAAATGTTTTTAACATAGCAAGAGGTGAAGCATAATAAAACTACACTATTTAGACATTTTAAATGGGGCCGGAAATAACAACAACAATTCCGGGAAAATCCCCATGAGCATGTTTAGCAATTATTAAGCAACAACAATTAACACATCTATAATGTTATTAACATGATGCGGATGACATCATCAAGTTTATGCAATTTATATTAAACGTTGGCATGAAGATGATAAGGAGTACTTGTCACCGTGGTGGAGAGAAAGGGTGCCACGGCAACGATCCGAAAATGATGCAACGATAACATCTCCGTTTCGGTAACTCGTTGAGAGACCTGTGCAAAAGAAAGGAGACGTGAGCGAGCGGAACAAGATGAAAGTGGGGTGATCCCGTCACCGGGTTCCCACGGGTCGGCGACGAGGCAACCGAGGAGCACGACAAAAGACTAAACGGGCACGGTGCACACAAGGAAAAACATTTCATACAACACATGCATATCGTCCACGGGACATCGTCACGGGGTTATACCTTCGGAACATTCGTTGTCGGAGCGGATCGAGTTCGATGGGATGTAGAGGAAGTAGACGTTCTCGCGATTCGTAGAGGAAGTAGGTGTTCACGTGGTCGTCGTGGGAAGTAGTTGTACACGAGGCAACGAGGTCGTCGTGGTACACGTTCATGTAGAGGTACTTGCGGTCTCGGCGACGGTAGTTGTTCACGTTCGTAGATGTACAAGTCGTCGGTAGAGGTACTCATCATCGGAGAGGAAGTAGTCACTCGGGCGTCGAGGTACTTGGCGCATCCAGTAGTCGTGGTACTTGCGGCGTCGTAGTTGACGTAGGAGTACACGTCCATGTAGTGGTACTTGGCGTTCGTCGTCACGTGTAGTCGACTCGTTTCTTCACCGAAGGTAGGCGTACATGGGCGACGGTAGTGGTACTCGCGGTCGTCGTGGTACTTGGCGTTCTCGGTCTCGCATCGATCTTGCCGGTCTTGGTCACACCGGAAGGAACACTTGGCGAAAACATAGGCATCAACTTGGTGGAGGAAAACTTGGCAGCAACTTGGCAGTCTTGGGGGCGCCGATGACCGGATCAGAGGCCGCTGGAGGGAGACACACGGGGAGACAGGGGCATGGCCTCGCTGGAGGAAGGAGATGGAGCAGAGGCTGCTGGACCTTGCGGCGGACGGCGGCAGCGACCCTTGGCCGGCCGGGGCGCTGTCGGGAAGAGGCTCGCGGGGCGCTGGAGGACGCGGCCCGGGGCGACTATGAGGACGCAGACGAGCGCATCCGAGGCGAGCGGCACTGCGGCCTGGGGCTCCTGGCGTGGAGGAGTGCGGCTAGGGAGGCCTCGGGCCAGGGAGGAAGGGCCAACGCGGTGGCCTGGGCTGTCGGACCGGCGAAGAGGCGGGCCTGGCCGGCGACGGGGAGGAGGTGCTCGGCACCAGGGGAAGGCGAGGCGCGGCAGGAGGACGAGGCAGAGGCCTGACCGACGGGGAAAGCGAGGCGCAGGCGCCTGGCGACGGAGGGAGAGGGTCGGGCGCGGCCCTGAGAGATGGGGATCGGGGAAGAGATAGCGAGGGGACGGGAGGAGGCGGCGGACGAAGGGACTGAGAGGAGAGGCCGGGACGAGCGACATAGTGGGCTAGGGTTTGCTGCGCTGCGGGCCTAGCAGGCCGGCTGGGGGGGAGAGGGAAGGCCGGGCCGGCTGAGAGGTGAAGTGGCCGGTTGGACCAGGAGGAGAGGGAGGCTGCGAGGAGAAGATGGGCCAGGCGGCTGGATGGCCTAGACTGCTCGGGCTTCTATTAAATCGCTTTAACAGAAAAGAAGAAAGACGGAAAAGAAAAGAGAGGCTGGGCTGCGGCTCTCTCTCCTTATTAAAAAAAACAAAGAAGAGAAAGAAAGTAAAAAGAGGTTAGGGATGGAATTAGGACATGAGGTCAATTTTCCTGGACCCGCAAAAATGTCCACGGTCCACGAAAATTAGGAGAGGCAATAAAAGAGAAATAGAAAGCATGGGGAAAAAATATGCAAGTGTGTGTTGGTGATTCCGAAGCGATAGAATATTTAATATAGCTCCCTACTACTATTGGGAGGCTTTCATATGTTATAAAGAGAAGTCACCTTCCCTTGATTTAAATGGACCGAAGGTCCACACGATTTATTTAAGTTGAGATGCAAAAGAAAAAAAATGACATGATGGCATGATGACATGATGCAATGCAAAATAAATAACACAAGCACAAAAGAAACACATAGGAGAACCCAGAACATATGGAATCTTCTGGAATCTTCTGGGACGTCGGTCTTCGGGTGTCACAATAAGTGTGCTTACGGACGGGAGGGATGAGATCTTCCACATCATAAGCCGGAGGGTCGACCTGAAAGTTCTCAGCATTATAACCCGGATGATAACGAGACAGATCAGCCTCACCAGATAGTTTGCTGGCCAAAGGCCGCATTTCTCTTGTTAAAGCATGTAAATCGCTGTCTGTGAATGCTGATCCGTCTTCCTTCATGCTGGGGTAGCGGTTCATCACTTCTGCTGGATCAAGGTCGGGCACCCAAGCTTTCGCTCGAGTTAAAGCCATCAAGGCACCTGCCCTTGCAGATGATTTCTTCAGCTCTACGAGGCGGGCAGGTAGAATGGATAACTTTTCGAAAGTGCCCTTGATCGTTGTGGGAGCCGGTTTGTTATGGGAAGCAGCACAAACAATCCGTTGAGCATTGGAATACAACTGCTCTATGAAGTGTACGCAACTTTCAATTTCCTCCGCATATCAGTACCGAGATGAGCAATATGTTTTCCTGCATCAAAAGAGGTTGAGTTAAACCGGAAAGTGCAGAAATATCATATTCAAGATTATGTCAAGTATATTTACCGAAGACAGCAACAGTCATGGCATTTATCTACTGCTTTAAACCGGCAAGTTCTCCTGTCACAGGATTAAAAGCCGCTTCTGCATCAGTTGCCCTATTTTTCCAAGGTGGTTCTTTCAGCATCCCAATCCAACCGTTCCTTTTCAAAGTCCTTCTTCAGCTTTTCCATATTTGCTAAAGCAAGTGTCAGCTCATCTTTGACTTTGGAAGCGGCGGTTTGTTGAAATTTCAGAGTATCCTGGAGCTCGGCCACTTCAGAATCTTTCCGGTTTAAGTCAGTCTGCCAAGAGGAGAGCATATTATACATTGATGAAACATATTCAAAAGTCCCAAGCACATAACGAGTTATACACTTGGCACTTGGGGGCTAATGTGTATTTGCAGTTAGAAGACATTTTTTTAGTAAAGTCCCAAGCACATAACAAGTTATACACTTGGTACTTGGGGGCTAATGCAACATTGTTCAGAAAAGATTACAAACTGAAGTCCCGGTTCATCTTGAAGAGATAAACCGGCCCTTGGGGACTACACATGTGAAAAAAACTATCTAATGGATATTCTGAAGTCCCGGTTCATCTTAAAGGAATAAACCGGCCCTTGGGGGCTACGATGGAGTAAAGGCAAGCTATAAGACTTACGCAGGAATAAAATACAAGTTAAAGCAGAAAGTTACCTCATAGCGCTCCTTCATCATATTTACTAAACCGGCTTCATGGTCACGGCTAGTGTACAGCCGGTTCAGATAACCGGAATGGAGCTCTTGGACACTGAGTTGAGCGTAATTGGACAAGTCAGCACTCCATTTCCCTTTGTCCTTGACAGAAATTTCATCCTTCGCAATATGCTTGGACAAGGCAAGAGGTTCATTAGGAGCAGTGTAGCCGATTCCAGTGATGTCAACTTCTTCAGTTGAAGCGTCCGTGTGTTTAGCTAGGCTAGCAGGAGCATTGCTGGCTCGGATAGGATTGGCCGGATCAACGTCACGATCCATTGGAGCACTCCCTTGATCAACAAAAGCTTCACAGTCCATGGGAGGAGGATCATCATACAAAGTGTCAACGTTTGCTTCGGTAGGTTCATGATCCTTTGCCGGTTCAAGAATCTCGTCATCACCTACCGACTTATTCAGCTTGGCATTTTTACTAGGCTTGGGCTTACTGCAAAAGTTAAAGGTGACGAAAATCAGAGAAGAAAAGACAGAGATTAAACCGGCCAAATGAATTTTTTTACCCAGGAACAGTCTTAAGAGGGGGAATCTGCGTGTCCGTTGATTCGCCAGAAGACGAATGAGGAGTTTCCTAATAATTCGAATCAGACGGATTAAGAGGCTGTCGAATATGACCTGCTTTGGGATAAAGAGCATCTGGAGTATATAAAACCTCTGAGCGACGCCTCCGGGCTGGTGTGTGTGGTAAACCGGTGGATTCAATGGCATGGCCACTGTGCCGCGTGGTGCGGCGAGCTTCATGTTACTGTTTCTTCAAAAGAAAGTTTGGGTCCAAGTAAGCGAAAGGGTGAGAAAGATGTACTTTCCGGCTTGCTCGACGGATTTTTGGTGTTGGCAGAGGTTCTGAACCAGAAGAAAGAGTAATTACCTCAACACCATCCGCCTTGCTGCCTTTAGCGTGTCCCTGAGTACAATCATTGTTAGTAAAGATGCTAGTAAAGAAAGCCAAGAGAGTCAAGTAATACCTCCGAGACCGGTTCATCATCCTCCGGATTGGATTCAGACACATCAGTAGTTTTCTTCTTGACATTTTTTTTAACAGCTTTGGTTTTTTGGCGAGGCACCTTCGCCGGTTTATCCTGGACCTTCTTTTTCCAGAATGGGTCATTATCCTGTTGAAGATTATGAAGGCATTCAAGAGGAGTACTAAAGATGGATTGAAATAGAGCAAAACAATATGAAAGAAGTATTTACTGATGGCGGTTTGTTGAGCTCACACAAGGGAGCCAGTCCGGTTTGACTGCAAGTTTTTACTGGCTCGTTCAGTAGTTTCTTAACTGCCTTGTTGATCTCGTTCTCTGCTAGGACGGCTTCGGTATGGCGCAGAGGATCTTTGGGGTTTCTAGTATATTTGCACATTAGACCGGACCGCCGGCTTAGCGGGAGAATACTCCAAGAAATCCAGCAACGAACGAAATCAACCCCTGTCAAGCCATTTGCGGTGAAGGCCCTAAGTTTTGAGAGCTGAGGAGCATACTTAGCCCGTTCCTGGGCACTTAGCCGTTGAGGAAGGGGATGTTTCTCGGAAAGCCGGTGGGAGCGATAACCCGGCAGAGGATTCTCATCTTCCGGAGAAGTATCTAGACAATAGAACCAAGTCTGATTCCATTCTTTGGGGTGACTGTGATGATTGGCGTGAGGAAAACTAACGTCCTTTCTCTTCTGAATGTACATCCCGCCGAGCTCAGTATTTGGACCGTCAGAAAATTTCGTGCGACGGTTTAGATGGAAGAAATCCAGGAATAACTCAACTGATGGCTCCTCTTGCAGATAAACTTCATAGAAAACTTGGAAATTGCATATGTTGGACACAGAATTGGGCCCAATGTCTTGAGGGTGAAGTTGGAAATCAGCTAGCACATCACGGAAGAATTTTGAACTGGGAGGACTAAATCCCCGGGCTAAATGGTCAAGAAAAACAATAACTTCTCTGTCCTTGGGTTCTGGAGGATATTCCGGTCCAGGGACTCTCCAATGAAGGACGTTCTTTGGGCCTAAAGCGCCAATTTCAGCCCGATTCTGCAACTCTGCCTCAGTAACCCGGGACTGGACCCAGTTGCAAGAAGTAAACTGTTTGGATTGCTTTGCCATTTTTGACGAAAAAGATGAAAATATAGTGAATTTCCGGTTTATGATTTATGCAAAGTTAAACCGGCAGTGTTCGAAGGTATTTTACAAAACGGCGGTTTAAGCAGGGGACTAATGGTGTCAACCGGTTTATAGTCTTTTCTAAAAAGCTAAACCGCCAACGAGAATATGAAAGATGCAGATCTGAAGTTATAGAGAAACAGGTTTTGTAAAAACAGTGATGAGGCTATGGATCTACAGCATGTTAGAAATTCAGAAATATTCAGTTTATATTCAACGGATGCAACAAGGGCTCTATCAGACGCAATCTAAACTAGTACTATTGAGGAATAATAAGGGCATATTAATGAAGTGGGATTACTGCTACATCTGTGAGACAAGAGGATTAGATCTACGCTAATTAATGGAGCCATGAGGAAGAACTACAAAGAACAGCGCCTACTCTTAAGCTCGTGAGGAGAAAAAACCCTAATAAGATCTATGTGTGGGGAAGGAAAGAACTTACCCGAGTTGACAAATGCGGAGGCGCGCGAGCAGTTTTCTGGTCCAATCAGGTTGATGCAGCGGCCAAAGCTCGATGAAGATGCAGAGTTCGACGGCGGCGGCGGAGCTTGAGCACGAGCAGGCGCAAGGAAGAAGAGGCAAAGGGTCAAGGGGGGAAAAGGAGATGCCCCTCTGCCCTATTTATAAGCCGAGCAATGAAACAACAGGCGCGAGAATCGAGGCGCTAGAAAAGTGGATATGGGATGATACTATCGCCTCGATCTTTGAAGCTTTTAATGAGTAAAAAATAAAAACAGGTACAAGCATTAAAAGGGCAGATGACGTCACATCAGTTTAAAATGATCCAGGAAGATGACGTCACGGTGGTTTATTAAGTATTTGAAGCAGCGGAAAGGGAAATCTTTATAAGATGTTGAAGATTACATGAACATGTTCAAATCAATATGGGGCCTAAGAACTATCATGGTTTTGTCACGGCACATGTCCTAGCAAAAGGACTTAGTCGTGAGGCCATCACTACGGGTTAGCTCAAAGGGGTTAAAGCGGACAAGGACGCAAGGGTTTATACTAGTTCGGCCCCTTCGATGAAGGTAAAAGCCTACGTCTAGTTTGGTGTAATATTGCTAGGGTTTCGACCAGGGAGCGAATCCGCTTTGCCTGTGACTCGAGTTGTGTTTCTTGTCCTTGAACCGTCGCCGGGTCGTCCCTTTATATACACGAGGTGACGCCCGGTCCGGTCTACAGAGTCCCGAGGCCAGCTCATAAACGTGTCCGACTCGGTCTCTATCTTTCCTATCTTACAACACAAGTTTACACACTGTATGGCGGTTTACAAATCATGGGCCCTAACATTTCTTGGGCTTTAAGCTTCCCAGACTAAAGCGTCTTGCTCCATGCTCTGTTGGGCCTTAGTAGAAGTAATCTTGATAGGCATAAACCGGCCCCTCCTGGGCGGTTTATACCTAGTAGTAATATCCCTGACATTTGGGCAATTGATAGAACTTCAAATAATCATGAAGATATCCATGCAATGACCATTATATAGGCATCACGTCCAAGATTAGTAGACCAACTCCTGCCTGCATCTACTACTATTACTCCACATATCGACCACTATACAACATGCATCTAGTGTATTAAGTTCATGGAGAAACGGAGTAATGCAATAAGAAAGACGACATGATGTAGACAAGATCTATTTATGTAGAAATAGACCCCATCGTTTTATCCTTACTAGCAATGATACTTACGTGTCGGTTTCCCTTCTATCACTCGGATCAAGCACCGTAAGATCGAACCCACTACAAAGCACCTCTTCCCATGGCAAGATAAAGAGATCAAGTTGGCCAAACAAAACCCAATATCGGAGAAGAAATACGAGGCTATAAACAATTATGCATATAAGAGATCAAAAGAAGACTCAAATAACTTTCATGGATATAAAAAGATATATATTTGATCATAAACTCAAAGTTCATCGGATTCCAACAAACACACCACAAAAGAGTTACATCATATGGATCTCCAAGAGACCATTGTATTGATAATCAAAAGAGAGAGATAAAGCCATCTAGCTACTGACTACGGACCCGTAGGTCTACAAGGAACTACTCACGCATCATCAGAGAGGTACCAATGGAAGTGGTGAACCCCTCCGTGATGGTGTCTATATTGGATCTGGTGGTTCTGGACTCTGCAGCGGCTGGATCAAAATTCCATCGACTCCCCTAGGGTTTCTGGAATATTGGGAGTATTTATTGAGCAAAGAGGCAGTCCAAGGGGCACGCGAGGTGGCCACAACCCACCAGGGCGCGCCTGGGCCTCCTGGCACGCCCTGGTGGGTTGTGCTCCCCTCGGAGCACCCCCTAGGTGCTGCCTTGGCCTATTGGGTGTCTTTTGGTCCATACAAAAATCTCCGTAAAGTTTCGCTGCGTTTGGACTCCGTTTGATATTGATTTCCTACGATGTAAAAAACATGCAGAAAAAAACAACTGGCACTTGGCATTATGTCCATAGGTTAGTACCAAAAAATGATATAAAATGACTACAAAATGATTGTAAAACATCCAAGAATGATAATATAACAACATGGAACAATAAAAAATTATAGATACATTGGAGACGTATCAAGGACTACGACTTGGATGACCAATGGGAGGAAGTTGTCTGCTACATGGAAGGATTTCATGGATTTGCTGCATGTTCGTGGTGAGGGGCTCAATGCGACCATTGGTGTTCGCCCTCATGCCAACCCAGAGTCCACCAACAAGAACAAGCTTCAACCATACCTCATGGAGAAGAAGTTACCCAGTGGCTCATCGACTTGGGTGCTTAACCCCTTCCTTGACGTCATGCATCGGATCTTTCGCAACACTCTCTTTCCGCGCGTTGGGGACAAGGATAAGGTGCATTCTTATCTCGTGGATGTGATGCTTCTGTGTGAGAGGCGCGTCATCAAGCGCCTGGCCCACTTGATGTCTCTCACATCATGTGGGTTGAGCTCCGGTTTGTGGTTTTTAATTGCAAAGTCCCTATCTATGGACCTTACCTGCATCTTTTGATCTCGAAGACTTGGGAGAAACTCATCCTTGATGAAGTATTTGTTGCTCATGTTTGGGTCCGCCATGAGCCCATGAAGCTCCGCCACAAGAACAAGTGGGCTAATACCACTACTCGGGCAGAGGCTGAGGCTGCTAGGATGGACGTTGATGAGGCCGAGTTCCAGGAGGAGGAGGAGGCTGAGGATAGTTCTGCGGGGTACATCCTGTTGGGGAACGTAGTATTTCAAAAAAATTCCTATGCAAACGCAAGATCATGGTGATGCATAGCAATGAGAGGGGAGAGTGTTGTCCACGTACCCTCGTAGACCGTAAGCGGAAGAGTTATGACAACACGGTTGATGTAGTCGTACGTCTTCACGATCGACCGATCCTAGTACCGAACATACGACACCTCCGCGATCTGCACACGTTCAGCTCGATGACGTCCCACGAACTCACGATCTAGTAGACCTTCGAGGGAGAGTTCCGTCAGCACGATGGCGTGATGACAGTGATGATGAAGTTACCGACGCAGGGCTTCGCCTAAGCACTGCAACGATATGACCGAGGTGTGTTTGTGTGGAGGGGGGCACCGCACACGGCTAAAAGTTCAATGATCAACTTGTGTGTCTATGGGGTCCCCCCACCCCCGTATATAAAGGAGTGGAGGAGGGGGAGGGGCTGCCCTCTATGGCGCGCCCTAGGAGGAGTCCTACTCCCACTGGGAGCAGGATTCACCCCCTTCCAATAGTAGGAGTAGGAGGGAAGGAAGGAGGGGAGAGGAGGAAGGAAAGGGGGGCGCCGCCCCCCTTCCTTGTCCAATTCGGACTAGAGGGGGAGGGGGCGCGTGGCCAGCCCTGGCTGCCCCTTCCTCACTCTCCCAAGGCCCATGAGGCCCACTTCACTCCCCGGGGGGTTTCGGTAGCCCCCCCGGTACTCCGGTAAATGCCCGAACTCATCCGGAACCTTTCTGATGTCCAAACATAGGCTTCCAATATATCGATCTTTATGTCTCGGACATTCCGAGAGTCCTCGTCATCTCCATGATCATATCCAGGACTCCGAACTACCTTCGGTACATCAAAACTCATAAACTCATAATACCGATCGTCACCGGATGTTAAGCGTGCGGACCCTACGGGTTCGAGAACTATGTAGACATGACCGAGACTCATCTCCAGTCAATAATCAACAGCAGAACCTAGATGCTCATATTGGTTCCTACATATTCTATGAAGATATTTATCGGTCAAAACCGCATAACAATATACGTTGTTCCCTTTGTCATCGGTATGTTACTTGCCCAAGATTCGATCGTCGGTATCTCAATACCTAGTTCAATGTCGTTACCGGCAAGTCTCTTTACTCGTTCCGTAATGCAACATCTCGGGACTAACTCATTAGTCATTTGCTTGCAAGGCTTATAGTGATGTGCATTATCGAGAGGGCCTAGAGATACCTCTCCGACACTCGGAGTGACAAATCCTATTCTCGATCTATGCCAACACCACAAACACCTTCGGAGACACCTTAGAGCATCTTTATAATCACGCAGTTACGTTGTGACGTTTGATAGCACACAAGGTGTTCCTCCGGTATTCGGGAGTTGCATAATCTCATAGTCATAGGAATATGTATAAGTCATGAAGAAAGCAATAGCAGTAAAACTAAATGATCAAGTTGCTAAGCTAATGGATGGGTCTTGTCCATCACATCCTTCTCCTAATGATGTGATCCCGTTGATCAACTGACAACTCGTGTCTATGGTTAGGAAACATAACCATCTTTGATCAATGAGCTAGTCTAGTAGAGGCATACTAGGGACACTTTGTTTGTCTATGTATTCACACATGTACTAATTTTCCTGTTAATACAATTCTAACATGAATAATAAACATTTATCATGATATAATGAAATATAAATAACAACTTTATTATTGCCTCTAGGGCATATTTTCTTCAGTCTCCCACTTGCACTAGAGTCAATAATCTAGTTCACATCGCTATGTGATTTAATATCGTTAGTTCACATCGTTATGTGAATAACACCCAAAGTTCACATCGCCATGTGACCAACACCCAAAGGGTTTACTAGAGTCAATAATCTAGTTCACATTGCCATGTGATTAACACCCAAAGAGTACTAAGGTGTGATCATGTTTTGCTTCGTGAGAGAAGTTTAGTCGGCGGGTCTGTTACATTCAGATCCGTATGTATTTCGCAAATTTCTATGTCTACAATGCTCTGCATGGAGCTACTCTAGCTAATTGATCCCACTTTCAATATGTATCTAGATTGATACTTAGAGTCATCTGGATTAGTGTCAAAGCTTGCATCGGTGTAACTCTTTATGGCGAACTCTTTATTACCTCCATAATCGAGAAATATTTCCTTAGTCATCCAGTAACTAAGGATAATTTTGACCACTGTCCAGTGATCTACTCCCGAATCACTTTTGTACCTCCTTGCCAAACTCATGGCAAGGTACACAACAAGTTTGGTACACAGCATGTCATACTTTAAAGAACCTATGGCTGAGGCATAGGGAATGACTTTCATTCTTTCTCTATTTTCTGCCGTGGTCGGGTTTTTGAGTCTTACTCAACTTCATACCTTGCAACACAGGCAAGAACTCTTTCTTTGACTATTCCATTTTGAATTACTTCAAAAACTTGTCAAGGTATGTACTCATTGAAAAAACTTATCAAGCGTCTTGATCTATCTCTATAGATCTTGATGCTCAATATGTAAGCAGCTTCACCGAGGTCTTTCTTTGAAAAACTCCTTTCAATCACTCCTTTATGCTTTCCAGAAATTTCTACATCATTTCCGATCGACAATATGTCATTCACATATACTTATCAGAAAGGCTATAGTGCTCCCACTCACTTTCTTGTAAATACGGACTTCACCGCAAGTCTGTATAAAAATATATGCTTTGATCAACTTATCAAAAGCGTATATTCCAACTCCGAGATGCTTGCACCAGTCCATGGATGGATCGCAGGAGCTTGCACATTTTGTTAGCACCTTTAGGATTGACAAAACCTTCTGATTGCATCATATACAACTCTTCTTTCATAAATCCATTAAAGAACGCAGTTTTTGTTATCCATTTGCTAGATTTTATAAAATGCGGCAATTGCTAACATGATTCAGACAGACTTAAGCATCGCTACGAGTGAGAAAATCTCATTGTAGTCAACACCTTGAACTTGTCAAAAACCTTTCGCAACAAGTCGAGCTTTGTAGACAGTAACATTACCGACGTCAGTCTTCCTCTTAAAATCCATTTATTTTCAATGGCTTGCCGATCATTGGGCAAGTCAACCAAAGTCCACACTTTGTTCTCATACATGGATTCCATCTCAGATTTCATGGCCTCAAGCCATTTTGCGGAATTTGGGCTCATCATCGCTTCCTCATAGCTCCTAGGTTCATCATGGTCTTAGTGACATGACTTCCAGAACTAGGTTGCCGTACCACTCTGGTGCGAAACGTACTCTGGTTGACCTACGAGGTTCAACAGTAACTTGATCTGAAGTTGCATGATCATCATCATTAGCTTCCTCGCTGATTGGTGTAGGAATCACTGGTACTAGTTTCTGTGATGTACTACTTTCCAGTTCGGGAGAAGGTACAGTTACCTCATCAAGTTCCACTTTCCTCCCACTCACTTCTTTCGAGAGAAACTCCTTCTCTAGAAAAGGATCCATTCTTAGCAATGAATGTCTTGCCTTTGGTTCTGTGATAGAAGGTGTACCCAACAGTTTCCTTTGGTTATCCTATGAAGACACATTTCTCCGACTTGGGTTCGAGCTTATCAGGTTGAAGTTTTTTCACATAAGCATCGCAGCCCCAAACTTTAAGAAACAACAATTTTGGTTTCTTGCTAAACCACAGTTCATAAGGCGTCGTCTCAACAAATTTAGATGGTGCCCTTATTTAACATGAATGCAGCTGTCTCTAATGCATAACCCAAAATGATAGTGGTGAATCGATAAGAGATATCATAGATCGCACCATATTTCATAAAGTACGGTTACGACGTTCGGACACACCATTACGCTGTGGTGTTCCGGGTGGCGTGAGCTGTGAAAGTATTCCACATTGTTTTTAAATGAAGGCCAAGCTCGTAACTCAAATATTCGCCTCCGTGATCAGATCGTAGAAATAATTTTCTTGTTATGATGATTCTCTACTTCACTCTCAAATTCTTTGAACTTTTCAAATGTTTCAGACTTGTGCTTCATCAAGTAGATATACCCATATCTGCTCAAATCATCAGTGAAGGTCAGAAAATAACGATACCCGCCGCGAGCCTCAACACTCATCGGTCCACATACATCAGTATGTATGATTTCCAACAAGTCAGTTGCTCGCTCCATTGTTCCGGAGAACGGAGTTTTAGTCATCTTGCCCATGAGGCATGGTTCGCAAGCACCAAGTGATTCATAATCAAGTGATTCCAAAAGCCCATCAGCATGGAGTTTCTTCATGCACTTTACACCAATATGACCTAAAGGGCAGTGCCACAAATAAGTTGCACTATCATTTTCAACTTTGCATCTTTTGGCTTCAATATTATGAACATGTGTATTACTACGATCGAGATCCAATAAACTATTTTCATTGGGTGTATGACCATCGAAGGTTTTATTCATGTAAACAGAATAACAATTATTCTATGATTTTAAATGAATAACCGTATTGCAACAAACATGATCAAATCATATTCATGCTGAACGCAAATGCCAAATAACATTTATTTAGGTTCTACACTAATCTCGAAAGTATAGGGAGTGTGCTATGATGATCATATCAATCTTGGAACCACTTCCAACACACATCGTCACTTCATCTTTAACTAGTCTCTGTTCATTCTTCAACTCTCGTTTCAAGTTACTAATTTTAGCAACTGAATCAGTATCAAATACCCAGGGGTTGCTATGAATACTAGTAAAGTACACATCAACAATTGGAATATCAAATATACCTTGTTCACTTTGCCATCCTTCTTATCTGCCAAGTATCTAGGGTAGTTCCACTTCCAGTGACCATTTCCTTTGCAGTAGAAGCACTTAGTTTCAGGCTTGAGTTTTGCTTTGGGTTTCTTCACGGGAGTGACAACTTGCTTGTCATTCTTTTTTAAGTTCCCCTTCTATCCCTTTGCCCTTTACTTGAAACAAGTGCTCTTGTTAACCATCAACACTTGATGCTCTTTCTTGGTTTCTACCTTCGCCGATTTCAGCATCGCGAAGAGCTCGGGAATTACTGTCGTCATCCCTTGCATATTATAGTTCATCACGAAGTTCTACTAACTTGGTGATAGTGACTAGAGAACTTTGTCAATTACTATCTTATCTGGAAGATTAACTCCCACTTGATTCAAGCAATTGTAGTACCCAGACAATTTGAGCACATGCTCACTGGTTGAGCTATTCTCCTCCATCTTGTATGCAAAGTACTGTCAGAGGTCTCATACCTATCGACGCGGGCATGAGTATGAAATACTAATTTCAACTCTTGGAGCATCTGATATGCTCCGTGGTGTTCAAAACATTTTTGAAGTCCCGGTTCTAAGCCGTAATGCATGGTGCACTAAACTATTAAGTAGACATCATACTGAGCTTTGCCAAACGTTCATAACGTTTGCATCTGTTCCTGCAATAGATCTGTCACCTAGCGGTGCATCAAGGACATAATACTTCTGTGCAGCAATGAGGATAATCCTCAGATCACGGACCTAGTCCGCGTCATTGCTACTACCATCTTTCAACTTATATTTCTCTAGGAACATATAAAAATAAATGGGAAGCTACATCGCGAGCTATTGATCTACAACATCGATATGCTAATACTACCAGGACTAAGTTCATGATAAATTAAAGTTCAATTAATCATATTACTAAAGAACTCCCACTTAGATAGACATCCCTCTAGTCATCTAAATGATCACGTGATCCAAATCAACTAAACCATGTCCGATCATCACGTGAGATGGAGTAGTTTTCAATGGTGAACATCTTATGTTGATCATATCTACTATATGATTCACGTCTCTAGTGTTCCGAGGCCATGTGTGTACATGCCAGGCTCGTCAAGTTTAACCCGAGTATTCTGCATGTGCAAAACTGTCTTACACCCGTTGTATTTGAACGTAGAGCTTATCACAGCCGGTCATCACGTGGTGTCTCGGCACGACGAACTTTCGCAATGATGCATACTCAGGGAGAACACTTGTACCTTGAAATTTTGTAAGGGATCATCTTATAATGCTACCACCGTACTAAGCAAAATAAGATAAACATCACATGCAATCAAAATATGTGACATGATATGGACGTAATCATCTTGTGCTTTTGATCTCCATCTCCAAAGCATCGTCATGATCTCCATTGTCACCGGCTTGACACCATGATCTTCATCGTAGCGTCATGGTCGTTTCGCCAACTATTGCTACTACTACTATCGCTAACTCATTGTGATAAAGTAAAGAAATTACACGGCCTTCGCAATTTATACAATAAAGAGACAACCATAAGGCTCCTGCCGGTTGCCGATAGCTTTACAAAACATGATCATCTCATGCAATAACGTATAACTCATCACGTCTTGACCATCTCACATCACAACATGCCCTGCAAAAAGAAGTTAGACATCCTCTACTTTGTTGTTGCAAGTTTTACGTGGCTGCTACGGGCTTAGCAAGAACCGTTCTTACCTACGTATACAAAAACCACAATGATGTTTCGTCAAGTATGTGTTGTTTTAACCTTCACAAGGACCGGGCGTAGCCACACTCGATTCAGCTAAAGTTGGAGAAACTGACACCCGCCAGCCACCTGTGTGCAAAGCACGTCGGTAGAACCAGTCTCGCGTAAGCGTACGCGTAATGTCGGTCCGGGGTGCTTCATCCAGCAATACCGCCGAATCAAAGTATGACATGCTGGTAAGCAGTATGACTAGTATTGCCCACAACTCACTTGTGTTCTACTCGTGCATATAACATCTATGCGTAAACCTGGCTCATGATGCCACTGTTGCGGAACGTAGTATTTCAAAAAAAATTCCTACACACAGGCAAGATCATGGTGATGGATAGCAACGAGAGGGGAGAGTGTCGTCCACGTACCCTCGTAGATCGTAAGCGGAAGCGTTATGACAACGCGGTTGATGTAGTTGTACGTCTTCACGATCGACCGATCCTAGTACCGAACGTACGGCACCTCCGCGATCTGCACACGTTCAGCTCGGTGACATCCCACGAACTCACGATCCAGTAGAGCTTCGAGGGAGATTTTCGTCAGCACGACGACGTGATGATGGTGATGAGGAAGTTACCGATGCAGGGCTTCGCCTAAGCACTGCAACGATATGAGCGAGGTGAGTTTCTGTGGAGGGGGGCACCGCACATGGCTAAAAGATGAATGATCAACTTATGTGTCTATGGGGTGCCCCCACCCCCGTATATAAAGGAGTGGAGGAGGGGGAGGGGCCGGCCCTCTATGGCGCGCCCTAGAAGGAGTCCTACTCTCACCGGGAGTAGGATTCCCCCTTCCAATAGTAGGAGTAGGAGGGAAGGAAGGAGGGGAGAGGAGGAAGGAAAGGGGGGGCACCCCCTTCCTTGTCCAATTCGGACTAGAGGGGGAGGGGGCGCGCGGCCAGCCCTGGCTGCCCCTTCCTCTCTCTCCCAAGGCCCATGAGGTCCACTTCACGCCCCAGGGGGTTCAGGTAGCCCCCCGGTACTCCGGTAAATGCCCGAACTCATCCAGAACCTTTCCGATGTCCAAACATAGGCTTCCAATATATCGATCTTTTTGTCTCGGACATTCCGAGACTCCTCGTCATCTCTGTGATCATATCCGGGACTCCGAACTACCTTCGGTACATCAAAAATCATAAACTCGTAATACTGATCGTCACCAAACGTTAAGTGCGCTGACCCTACGGGTTCGAGAACTATGTAGACATGACTGAGACTCATCTCCAGTAAATAACCAACAGCGGAACCTAGATGCTCATATTGGTTCCTACATATTCTACGAGATCTTTATCGGTCAAAACCACATAACAATATACGTTGTTCCCTTTGTCATCGGTGTGTTACTTGCCCGAGATTCGATCGTCGGTATCTCAATACCTAGTTCAATCTCGTTACCGGCAAGTCTCTTTACTCGTTCTGTAATGCATCATCTCGTGATTAACTCATTAGTCATTTGCTTGCAAGGCTTATAGTAATGTGCATTACCGAGAGGGCCCAGAGATACCTCTCCGACACTCGGAGTGACAAATCATATTCTTGATCTATGCCAACACCACAAACACCTTCGGAGACACCTGTAGAGCATCTTTATAATCACCCAGTTACGTTGTGACGTTTGATAGCACACAAGGTGTTCCTCCGGTATTCGGGAGTTGCATAATCTCATAGTCATAGGAACATGTATAAGTCACGAAGAAAGCAATAGCAGTAAAACTAAACGATCAAGTTGCTAAGCTAACGGATGGGTCTTGTCCAATCACATCATTCTCCTAATGATGTGATCCCGTTGATCAAATGACAACTCATGTCTATAGTTAGGAAACATAACCATCTTTGATCAATGAGCTAGTCAAGTAGAGGCATACTAGGGACACTTTGTTTGTCTATGTATTCACACATGTATTAAGTTTCCGGTTAATACAATTCTAGCATGAATAATAAAAATTTATCATGGCATAAGGAAATATAAATAACAAATTTATTATTCATATTTCCTTCACACCCCTCCCTCGTCCGAGCCCTCATGGGCTAAGAAGCTGAAGGCCAAGATGAAGAAGCTATTCTGCATGCAGGCGAAGGGGCAGTACACGTCCCATGTGGCTCAGAAGGAGAGTCGCCGGCGTGACAAGAAGATCTTGAGGACGTTTGGCGATAATGTGTCGAGCGGTTCCGAGAAGAACATCACTCCGGAGGTTGAGTGGATGGCCAAGCAAGGCTACAAGTGGACTGAGTCGGAGAAAAAGTCCATTCCCGCTGCCGAGACCGATGAGGAGATTGATGGCTGACCTCTGCAGAGGGAGCTACCACCTGTGTCATAGGTGTCATCTCTGCCTTTTTTGTGTTTCGATGCCAAAGGGGGAGAGAGTGTAGGATTTGCGAGTTGTGTCTTCTTATGTCGCTTTGCTTTTGTTGCACTCTCTCTCGTTGCTTTGGTGTGTTGGTTTTCGTTGTGTGTGTGTGAGACCAGGAGACTATCATATGGCGTGAGACATATGCACTCTAGTCTATCTTATTATCTTATCTTTATGTCTAGTTTGTTTTGTAGTTTGTGAGCATATGCTTTCATGCTCCCTTTACTTTATGCTCACGTTCTTTTCCTTGCATCCATACTTAGTGTCATTCACTTTTTTTGCAAGGATTGTGGTGTTTATAAAATATAGACGGAGTGTTGATCCTAGTATGTGTGCCATGCAGTCCAAAGCATCTATCTAAGAATGCACACATCTAGGGGGAGCCTGCCTATATTTTATATACATGTTGGGTTTGCTTATGTTCTTATTCGTTCCTTTGTGCAAATCCCGCATTGTCATCAATCCACCAAAAAGGGGGAGATTGTAAGGGCATATTTCTCCCTTAGTGGTTTTGGTGATTGATGACCATGCATTTGCGGACTAATCGTGTGCATTGAGCATTTCAGATATCTCATGTCTAGGCACAAGACGATTCATTGCTCCTCGAAACCGATGACGGCGTTTCTTTATGTTTCTTTTCGGTGAATTTGAGTCATAGAAAAGCAGTACTATTAAGAGGGGTTCGCTTCACAAAGGTTAGGGTGGAATCAACACATACACATCTGTTCCTTCGCACCACATTTCCTTCGCTTCTTTGGAGCACCGATCGTTTTCTTTGTCATTGCGAAGACAGAGGCTTCCAAGTACTACTGTTCTATGGCATGCGGTAGTACCGCTCAAGGGAGCGGTAGTACCGCAGAGTCCCACGGTTGTACTGCCCGTGGCAGAGGTAGTACCGCACATTGCGGTAGTACTGCTCCTCGCATGCGGTAGTACCGTGGCCTCTGGCCCAGGGCTGTGGCTGGCGAGGAAGTAGGAGCGGAAGTAATTTTTTCTTCCGCAGCCTACGCGGTAGTACCGCTCCCTGTAAGCGGTAGTACCGTGCCGGGTTTTTGCATCGACAGAAACTAAGCGAATGTAGCCACGGGTGTAATTTAATTAGTCTGTGCCTTTCCCAGCCCAGATTGTGCCCTGCCTTGCGGGCGCACGGTAGTACCGCTCCGGCAGTAGCACCGCTCGTTGCTATACGCAACAGGGCCGCATCTGGCTCCAGCCGCGGAGCGGTAGTACTGCACTTCCTTGTGGTAGTACCGCATGGCCTTGCGATAGTCCCGCAAGTTAGTGCAGTAGTACCGCACGTCGCTGGCTGAGTTGGTGGATAACAGTTCGATCTTTCCTCTTACTATATAAGGGGGGTCTTCTTCCCCAAGTTGACTACCTCTTCCTTCCCTAAGCTTCATTGTTGCTCAAAGCTTTTTCGCCCGATATCTCTCCCTAGTCAATCAAACTTGTTGATTTCCTAGGGATTGGTTGAGAAGGTCTCGATCTACACTTCCACCAAGAGAAATTTGACCCCCCACTAATCCCTTGCAGATCTTATAACTCTTGGGTGTTTGAGCACCTTAGACGGTTGAGGCCACCTCGAAGCCGTAGTCCATTGTGGTGAAGCTTCGTGGTGTCGTTGGGAGCCTCCGATTAAGTTGTGGAGATAGCCCCAACCTTGTTTGTAAATGTTCGGTCGCCGCCTTCAAGGGCACCACTAGTGAAATCACGGCACCTCGCGTTGTGTGAGGGCGTGAGGAGAATACGGTGTCCTTAGTGGCATCTTGGGGAGCATTGTGCCTCCTCACCGCTCTAACGGAGACGTAGTTTCTCTTAAAGGGAAGGAACTTCAGTAACACATCATCGTCTCCACCGGCTTCACTCGTGGTTATCTCTTACCTTACTTGTGCAAGCTTTTGTTGTGTTGTAACGCTTGCTTGCTTGTGTGCTTGTTATTCTTGCATCATATAGGTTGCCCACCTAGTTGCATATCTAGACAACCTATCTTGAGTTTAATTTGGTAAAGAAAATCTAAAAATTGTTAGTTGCCTATTCACCCCCCTCTAGTCAACCATATCGATCCTTTCAACCTTCCAAGCTCCTCGCTGGCGCTGGAGCAAACGTCGTCACAACGCCAGAGCCCGTGGACACAAGTCCACCAGAAGGATGTCGCCGTCGCCACGGCATCCTTACTTGAACATACTGGTTTCCAAATTCAACCCCAAATAAAGATATGATCACCTCATGAGAGAAGGATCTGAAGATTGTTTTATACAATATGAAGTAAGAGGCAGTGATCTTCATGTGGGTGCTCTGCTTCTACGGTGTGCACTTTGGTGGTGGTTGCTTGAGGGGAAGTCAGAGGCGCTTGCTCGGGGAGGGGCACCACGATGACAATGACGCCAAGATGCAATCTCGTCGATGTTTCCTTCATAGAGGTGTGTGGTTTATCTGGTGTGCATTGTGCAGGTTTTTGCTCAGTTTTTTCTCTAATTAACTGGGCACTTAATCAATAAAAATGACCAATCTTTGCCTTGTTTAAAAAACAAATAAATCATTTAATATTATCGAAGAAGTGTCGCCAACCGCTAGGCAATAGATTCAGTTTACGGGGTAGGGTGCAAGCAAGCGTAGCGAATCACATAGAGTTATTCTCACCTGCCAGCGCGCAGATAGATATGGCGGGCGAGCACGGTGATGGGTGTGTGAGCGGTTGAAAGAGTCGGTCTTGAAAACCGCAGTATTGATAGGAATACCACGAGTTCGAATCCCTCTCTTTTTTTATACTAAAGTATACTTAATTTTCAAGTGGGCAGGTAGCAAAGTATACACTCGTCTCTGTACAACTATACAGTTCGAACCTCTAAAGCAGTACAAGAAATATGAACGGCGCCACGCAAAAGCCTAAGCAGGTGGCAGCCGGCCAATGTCCGTGGCAGGGTCAGTGTCCGAGCGGCAGATCGGGCACGTCGAGTGCGCATCCAGCCACGGGTCGATGCACTCCGCGTGGTACAGGTGTAGGCACGCCGGCAGCAGCCGCACCGTCTCCCCGAGACGGAACGCGCCGAGGCACACCGAGCACGTCGCCGTCTCCTCGGCTCCGCCCGTCACGTTCTGCTTCACCGACCGGCTGTACGTGAACGCCGGGAGACCGGCCGTCGCGCCGGCGGCGCAGGCCTGGTGAAGCTGCCGCTGGTCGACGCTCACGGTAGTGGAGACAGTACCACGCTCCGACAATGGCCGCGCCCGAGCGGCCGCCGCGGTGCCAGCGCGGCCGTTGCGGTGGCCCCGGCAGAGGCTGCACACGATGATGGACACGAGCAAGGAGGCCACGATGCCGATCAAGATGCCGGCGATGATCCTGTCCTCAGGCTGAGCCATTGGCTTAGCGGAGTCGCAGCTGCAAGGTAACTGCTGATGTGCGCAGCATGGTTTATAGCACAAGTTTTGAGTAAACTAATGGCGGATCAACGCGACTACTTGGAAGCCAATCCTATCGAATTGTTTAGAAACAAAAATAATATTGCCAAATGCGCTTCTAACGTTGTTCTATCGAAGGGGAGGTCACGGCAACCGGACCGGACGGCGGCGGTACGCTGAAGTTATCAAGGCTGCTCGTGTGAATGCGCTGTGTATAAGAAGAAGATGAGCGTATCTAGTAAAGAATAGTAGCATACGGACTATTACGTCCAGGCCCAATGCATCCTAGATGACCGTTAGGCTAACTCCAGCGCGCAACCCTATCCAGTTCGATATGTCCATTTGAAGTAGAACTGACGAATAGCGCGGCCCAACGTGCTGTCCCAAACGGACAAATGTTCGGATTTCGTCCGTTTTCGACTCATTCCCGGCCCAAACTTGCGCCGAGTTTGGGGTGAAACTGACATCGCGCGGACGGGCTTGACGAACGCCCTTGTCCCCGCATGGTCCGCCTGTCGGGGACGCAAGTCCATTCGTTTCCAATGCCTCAGCTCGCTCTCCCCCAGCCCACCCCGCCGCCACTATTCTCCGTCCGCCTCCTCACTGCTCACCCCCGGCCGTCCATACCAGCGCCGTCACTTGGAGGAGATTTGGCCGTCGCTTGAAGGATATTTGGCTGTGGCCGTCTCTTGGAGGAGATTTGGATGTGGCCGTCGTAGCCGGTGGGAGAGGGAAGACGAGCGCCAGCGACGTTTATGGACCACGGCGGCCACGACAGCTTCCGACGAGTGCTCCAGAGCGGCCATTAGCCGGCCGCCAATCACCCCTGCTACATCGAGGTGATCATCGCGGCCACTTTGCCACTACGATCGCAAGGTGTTTCACACTTTTCCTACAAAGGTATGGACAATGGAGATGAATTTTTCTTCCACCACTTCATTTAGTCATCGGACGATTCGTCCTCGGATGATGAAGATCTTGTGGTGGCTGCACTGGTCGTTCACGACCACAATGAACGGCAGCTTCCTCGGTACAGGGGTTCACTCCCTGGGCGTGCTCCCAATCTGAACCACAACAGGGAGAGAGGTCACGCCCTGCTCTATGCTGATTACTTTGCGAACACCCCGCTCTTCAAGCCGGATAAATTCCGTCGCCGTTTTCGTATGGCAAGATATGTGTTCAATCGTATTCGAGAGGGAGTAGTTGCTCATGACCCATAATTCGAGTGCAAGACGGATGCCCTTGGCAAGCTTGGATTCTCCTCTTACCAGAAATGCACCCCGGCCATTCGCATGCTTGCATATGGAATTCCAGGCGATCTGGCGGATGAGCGCGTGAGGATGATGTTGGGAAACGTAGTATTTCAAAAAAAAAAAAATCCTACGATCACGCAAGATCTATCTAGGAGAAGTATAGCAACGAGCGGGGAGAGTGTGTCCACGTACCCTCGTAGACCGAAAGCGGAAGCGTTTAGTAACGCGGTTGATGTAGTCGAACGTATTCACGATCCAACAATCCACGTACCGAACGTACGTCACCTCCGTGTTCAGCACACGTTCAGCACGACGATGTCCCTCGAGCTCTTGATCCAGTTGAGGACGATGGAGAGTTTCGTCAGCACGACGGCGTGGTGACGGCGATGATGACTTTACCGGCGCAGGGCTTCGCCTAAGCACCGCAATAATATGACCGAGGTGTGCAACTGTGGAGAGGGGCACTGCACACGACTAAAAGATTGGCTTGTGTGTCCTAGGGTGCCCCCTCCCCGTGTATATAAAGGTGAGAGGAGGGGAGGGTCGGCCGGCCCCTAGGGCACGCTCCAAGTGGGGATTCCTACTAGGACTCCTAGTCCTAGTAGGTTTCCACCAAAAGGAAGAGAGGGGGAAGGAAGGAGAGGGAGAGGAGAAGGAAAGAGGGGGCGCCGCCCCTCCCCCTAGTCCAATTCGGACTAGGCCCATGGGGGGCGGGCGGCCAGCCCTTGTGGCCTCTCCTATCTCCCCCCTAAAGCCCACTAAGGCCCATTAGTTTCCACGGGGGTTCCGATAACCCCCTGGCACTCCAATATTTATCCGGTAACCCCCGGAACTGATCCGGTGTTTGAATAACATCGTCCAATATATCATTCTTTATGTCTCATCCATTTCGAGACTCCTCGTCATGTCCGTGATCTCATCTGGGACTCCAAACAATCTTCCGTCATCAAAAACACATAACTCATAATACGAATCGTCATCGAACGTTAAGCGTGCGGACCCTACGGGTTCGAGAACTATGTAGACATGACCGAGACACATCTCCGGTCAATAACCCAGAGAGGAACCTGGATGCTCATATTGGCTCCTACATATTCTACGAAGATCTTTATCGGTCAAACCACATAGCAGTATACGTTGTTCCCTTTGTCATCGGTATGTTACTTGTCCGAGATTCGATCGTCAGTATCATCATACCTAGTTCAATCTCGTTATTGGCAAGTCTCTTTGCTCATTCCATAATACATCATCTCGTGACTAACTCATTAATCATTTGCTTGCAAGGCTTATTATGATAAGTATTACCGAGAGGGCCCAGAGATACTTCTCCGACACTCGGAGTGACAAATCCTATTCTCGATCTATGCCAACACCACAAACACCTTCGGAAACACATGTAGAGCATCTTTATGATCACCCAGTTACATTGTGACGTTTGATAGTACACAAGGTGTTCCTCCGGTATTCAGGAGTTTCATAATCTCATAGTCAGAGGAACATGTATAAATCATGAAGAAAGCAATAGCAATAAAACTAAACGATCATAGTGCTAACCTAACAGATGGGTCTTGTCCATCACATCATTCTCCCAATGATGTGATCCCGTTGATCAAATGACAACACATGTCTATGGTTAGGAAACACAACCATCTTTGATTAACGAGCTAGTCTAGTAGAGGCATACTAGGGACACTCTGTTTTGTCTATGTATTCACACATGTATCAAGTTTCCGGTTAATACAATTCTAGCATGAATAAAAGACATTTATCATGAAACAAGGAAATATAAATAACAGCTTTATTACTGTCTCTAGGGAATATTTCCTTCAGTCTTCCACTTGCACTATAGTCAATAATCTAGATTACATAGTAATGATTCTAACACCCATGGAGTCTTGGTGCCTATCATGTTTTGCTCGTGGAAGAGGCTTAGTCAACGGGTCTGCGACATTCAGATCCGTATGTATTTTGCAAATCTCTATGTCTCCCTCCTTGACTTGATCGCGGATGGAGTTGAAGCGTCTCTTGATGTGCTTGGTTCTCTTGTGAAACATGGATTCCTTCGCCAAGGCTACTGCTCTAGGGTTGTCACAAAAGATTTTCATTGGACCCGATGCACTAGGTATTACACCTAGATCGGATATGAACTCCTTCATCCAGACTCCTTCATTTGCTGCTTCCGAAGCAGTTATGTACTCTGCTTCACACGTAGATCCCGCCACGACGCTCTGCTTGGAACGGCACCAACTGACAGCTCCAGCATTCAATAAAAATATGTATCCGGTTTGTGACTTAGAGTCATCTGGGTCAGTGTCAAATCTTGCATCGACATAACCGTTTACGACGAGCTCTTTGTCACCTCCATAAACGAGAAACATATCATTCGTCCTTGTCAAGTACTTCATGATGTTCTTGACCGTTGTTGTTAGCGTCCTGGGAACGAGGGTACCCATACTTGCCTGCCTGCGGCCCAGAGCGTGGCTTGTCTGGCGGCCTGGTATGGTCCAACTTCATTAGCAACCACTCAAGACCCTCGTGAGGGGCCAAGCCTCGCGAGGCAGAGGACGCAAGACCTCCCATGGGGCGGCCTCACTAGGCTGGCTCCCGAGGAGCGGAGATATCAAGGCAAGGGGCACATCATGAGGTTCGCGTGACGTGAGCCATGATGACCAAGGCCAGGCGGGCGCCAGCGGGCGCAGGGAGCTAGTTTCCTCTTTGGTGTTAAAGGGGCAAGTGCATGCGAGGAGTCCCGAGGCGTCAGGCAAAGGTTTCCATATCGGTACAACAAGACCAAGACCAGCAGGACGGCAGGACGAAGGTCACCACAGAGCCCACGACGATGTCACCACCAGAGCCTTTGGCAGGCGAAGACAACCTTTTGTCAGGATAGCTTGTACTAGCTGTCCCCCTTCAAACTTGGCCGTTGTGGGATCCCTTCCCGCTCAATATTTGGGAAGAGGACCCGGGCCTCTATAAATAGGACTACCCACCACCATAGAGGGGGGGGGGATCTCGTCTTGATCTAAACTCATCTTAGGCTGCACCCACTAGCTCACCGAGCACAAGAACACCTCTCCTCAGGAGGCTGTTCTCCCTGTGTACTATTTCATCCTCAGCCCGCAAGGCAATCCACCACACCACACTAGATTAGGGTATTACACCACAACTGTTGCCCGAACTAGTATAAACCCTTGTGTCTCTTGTTCTTCGGGCTCGACGAGATAGGCCTAGGAATCAGTGCGAGAGCGAGCTAGAGCGGAAAGGAGAGATCTTCGTGCGCACCCCAGTGTTCGAACCTCAAGGGTTTGCCGGAACCCATAATCCGACATTTGGTGCGCCAGGTAGGGGTGTGCCGAAGCTTCCCTTCCGTCGATCCACGCTCCATCATCCCGCCGGTTCCATGGACGACGCTCGCCGAGCTCGTGCTGAGCGACGTGCCGCCCTTACCGCCCGCGTCGCTCAGACAGCTCCCACCGGCGGACCTCCTCGCCGTTCTCCATCGCCTGCTGCCAACGCTGCCATCGGCCCGACGCAGCACGAGCAGCAGACCTCGTCCCTGCACCCCTACGTGCGGCAAGACGGACGCACCGCAACCCCGTCGCTGACTCCGGCGGGCTCGTCGTCCCACGCTCGTCGCAGACCCGCGGACGTGCAGGGTGCGTTGCTCATGGAACGCGAGCTCCTGCGCTACCGCCCCGTCGACGACTTCTACGAATACTGGCTCGACCGCATCGTCGAGCTCGTCAGTGCCGTTGGGGGATCTCCTGCACCGTCCCTCTCGCTACCTCGCCCGCCTCCCAATGCGGGCGACATGGCCCATGAAGCGCCTCCACCACCTCCGCATCAAGGCGTCGTCCACGACCCAAGGCACGCGGCCCCATGGTGCGAACCCCCGCGCGTGATGCCTGTGCACGAAGAAGGAAGCTGCCAAGAGATTCAGCGGCCTCGAGGAGGAGCACCAGCACTCCCTCCACCGCCACGTCGAGACAGTGCGCCCCCTGCTGTGGTGGCGTGCGAGGACCAAGACCAAGCTCCGCCTCCATGACAAGCTCCGATGTCAACAGCAGGCTGCAAGGCCCTCGCCCCTGAGCTGCGCAACGTCAACTGGCCCGGGAAGTTCAAGCCCGACCTGCCTTCACGTTACGACGGCACCCCCGAACCTGTTGAGTTCCTGCAGCTCTATGAGCTGAGCATCGAGGCATCTGGCGGTAACGAGAAGATCATGGCGAACTGGTTCCCCATGGCTCTCAAGGACGGCGCGCGCTCATGGCTCCTGAACCTGCCCGCGGGATCGATCTCCTCCTAGGGTGAGATGCACGAGCGATTCATCACCAACTTCCAGGGCAGCCGCGACCGCCCCCCGGCCACAGGTGACCTGCGGCGCATCAAGCAACAACCAGGAGAAACTCTGCAGAAGTTCATCCATCGCTTCAACAACGTCCGCGTCAAGATCCCCAAGGTCACGGACAAGGCCATCATCTCAGCGTTCTCAGATGGCATCCACGATGTCAAGATGAAGGAGGAGCTCGCCATCCATGAAGATCTGTGCACGACCCTGGAGCTGTTCAACCTCGAGACCAAGTGCGTCAGAGCTGAGGAGGGGCGCCTATCCCTCGTCGAGCTCCCCACCGTTGAACCTGAAGACAAGAAGGCCAAGGGCAAGGACGTGAAGCGCAAAGGGTGGCCGTGCTCGTGGCTGAGCCAAAGATGAAGCATGGACGTGACTACCCGAAGTCATCCAAGAGCAGCCGTCTGTTCTGCGCCTTCCACAACGTGCACAGCCACAACACCAATGACTGTCAAGAGCTCAGGGCCATCCGTGAAGGGCGCATCGGCCAACGCTCCAAGCGTAGCAACCGGGGCTATGGCCATGGAGGAAGCCGGACCGAGGGGCGCTGGGACGACCGCGGCCCCCGTCAGGGGTGGCGTGATCAGCCTCGTGAGGACCGCTGGCGCGATCAGCCTCGCGAGGGTTCCTGTTGTGACCAGCCTTGTGAGGGAGCCTGGAGGGACCAGCCTCACGAGGACCATCCTCAGGGCAAGGCCGGCCTCCCTCCGCTGCCACCACCACGAAGGAACGACGAACAGGACGAGGAGGCTGGAGGCTTCCAGGAGCCTCACGCCATCGCCTGCATCTTGGGCGGTGCACAGGCCCCAGCCTCTCAGCGCCTCTTCAAGCAGTTCGCCCGAGAGGTAAACACGGCTCTCCGCAAGCTCGAAGCCATGCACCCACTCAGGTGGTCCAAGTGCGCCATCACCTTCAGTTAGTAGACCAGCTCAAGTGCGCGGTGACTGCCGGCGCCCTCCCGATGCTCTGTTCACCCGTCATCAGCAACGTTCAAGTTACCACCCTCATTGACGATGGCGCAGGGCTCAATGTCCTGCCGTCGAGACGTTCGATAACCTCCAAGTGCCATATGATCAGCTCCAGCCTACCAAGCCCTTCTCAGGAGTGACCGACGGCTCCACCACCCCGATAGGGCAGGTCCGCCTGCCTGTAACCTTTGGCAAGAGCGACAACTACCACACTGAGCTCATCGACTTCGATGTCACCCACATTCATGTTCCCTACAACGCGATCCTCGGTACCCAGCCCTAGCCAAGTTCATGGCAGTGACTCAGCACGGCTACAACATCCTTAAGATGATAGGAAGCGGCGGCGTCATCACCGTCGCTTGCGAAGAAAAGGATGCAGTGTGCTCGCTCGAGCGCGCTTACCAGGCCGCGGCGGTCGTGGATCCAGACAATGATGGCACCATCTACCCACCTGAGGCCATCCCCAAGAAGAAGAAGCAGCTGCTCGCCCTGGAGCCTCACGAAGATGCAGCACCCAGCGGCCGTACCTCGGGACCTGCGCCCATGGATGGGGCGCCTCCCTCCCTCGCATAGGAAGGCGCGCCCGACGCTCTCCTCAGGCTGGGCTCGGGGGCTCTCCTCTGGAGGGCCTCCAACCTAGCCAATGTCTCGAGGGAGGCACTCGGGCACCATGTGGAGGCATGCTTCACCGCGCATTTCCCTCCGGAGGCCTCAAGGTGTGAGGCACCAAACGCCCAGGAGTTCATAAACTAGACCATTGAAGACTTGCAGGTGCCAAGGGCAATGCGGGGTGAGCGCCGCCCAGCACCTCGGAGTGCAGCTGTCATCCCAGGCTAGGGCGACGGGCTGCGCGTGTGCGTCAACGTCCTAGGACTCAGCAGGATGGCGTCTCAGGAGCTCTACTGGCCCTCTCAGGTGGGCCGGTGCGAGGGTCCCCCTCACAGCTACGTGCGCATGCCCTTCGGCTTGCCGAACCAGCGACCTTGCACCAGCGCCACATGTAGGAGGTCCTGGAGACTCGCGAGGCCAGGCATCAGGAGATCTTGGCGGAGGTGGCCTTGGTTCTTCGCGAGCTCTGGGAACCTCCGGAGCCTCGTGTGGCCCCGGAGTCAGGCAACTCGTGAGGAACGACATCTGCATCGAGCATCTCCAGCTACATCAGCACCACTTCAGCAACTGTGCCAGGTGACATTTTCCAGTTTTGTTCAGCTGGGAGCGCCCCTCGGGCTGCATTATTCCCAGGTCTCACGGGCTTGCCCCTACGACGTGTATCTTTTTGCATCTTAAGCTTACTCTGTTGGGGGCGCCCCTCGGGTCGCATTATCCCTAGGCCGCACGGGTCCGTCCCTATGGCATATATCACATCTTACATCGCCTGGTTTAGCTCATTTCCTCTTATGATTTACCTTATGGGCATCACCTACTCACTCATCACCTCTTTTGGCCCCCTTGCTGCCTAATGGACTTCTGCTCATCCCATAATGGGGGCTGCATACATTGGCACGACGCTTGTGCTTGGGTCCGTCCCAGCAATGCTGGCAAACCCGAGGGATCGAGCTCTGACTCGCGGCCTGCCCCGCATACGTCACCTCACCAGGTCCTCGGTGCCTTCGTCTTCCTGCGGAGTTATCAGAGGCCCTGCGGTAAGCGCGGTTCTAAGTTATATATGCTGCTTCAGGCTAACCCGTAGGAATCTCAGGAGCACGACAGCAGGCGACCCTGCCAGACTCCCCTTCTCATGTAATTCGCTTGCTCGTTAAAGGGAGGGGGCTCTGAGCATCGCGTCTCAGGGGCTCCTACTTACTCTCTAGCCCTCACCCCTGGCCTTGACCATGGCACCGCGACCTGGCATACCAGCGGCAGTTGAGCTTCGCTCGAGGGTCGGGACCCGAGGACGCAGAGCACCAAGAAGGACGGGAGAAGGGAAGGCCGGCTCAGAGAGCTCGGGTCTATTCGTACGTCAAGGGGGACCCCTGAACATCGCGACTCAGGGGCCTAACTGGCCACGTAGCCCCTCACTCCCTCGTCTTATCCTGGCGATCCAGACAAGCCAATGGGGCTGATCGGGGTCGGGCCCTGCCGACGCAGAACACCAAGGCCTAGTCCGGCATTTCCTTCCCAAGGGCCGTTCATACGTCAAGGGGGACTCGTGAGCATCGCGACTCAGGAGCCTAACTGGTCACGTAGCCCCTCACCCCTTGGTCTCGTCCTGGTGATCCGGACGACCCAACGACAACTGAGGTATGCGCGGGGCCGGGCTCTACCAACGTAGAACTCTAGAGCAAGCGGGAAAGAAATCACGAAATCTCAACCACGCGGCATCTGAAGCCGGCCAGGCACACCGCTTGAAGAATCACCTCAGACCCGTCAATATAAGTGATGACACACAAGTGTAGGGGATAGTCCTTTCGATAAGTAAGAGTGTTGAACCCAACGAGGAGCAGAAGGAAATGATATGCAGTTTTCAGTAAGGTATTCTCTGCAAGCACTCAAATTATCGGTAACAGATAGTTTTGTGATAAGGTAATTGGTAACAAGTAACAAATGGTAAAAGTAAATAAGGTGCAACAATATGGCCCAATCCTTTTTGTAGCAAAGGACAAGCCTGGACAAACTCTTATATGAAGGAAAGTGCTCCCGAGGACACATGGGAATTATCGTCAAGCTAGTTTTCATCACGCTCATATGATTCGCGTTCGTTACTTTGATAATTTGGTATGTGGGTGGACCAGTGCTTGGGTTGTGCCCTTACTCGGACAAGCATCCCACTTATGATTAACCTCTATTGCAAGAATCCGCAACTACAAAAGAAGTATTAAGGTAAACCAAACCATAGCATGAAACATATGGATCCAAATCAGCCCCTTACGAAGCAACGCATAAACTTGGGTTTAAGCCTCTGTTACTCTAGCAACCCATCATCTACTTATTACTTCCCAATGACTTACTCTAGGCCCAAACAATGGCGAAGTGTCATGTAGTCCACATTCACATGATACCACTAGAGGAAAGACAACATACATCTCATCAAAATATCGAACGAATACCAAATTCACATGACTACTTACAACAAGACTTGTCCCATGTCCTCAGGAACAAACGTAACTACTCACAAAGCATATTCATGTTCATAATCAGAGAGGTATTAATATGCATAACGGATATGAACATATGATCTTCCACCAAATAAACCAACTAGCATCAACTACAAGGAGTAATCAACACTACTAGCAACCCACAGGTACTAATATGAGGTTTTGATACAAAGATTGGATACAATAGATGAATTAAGGTTTGATAGGAGATGGTGCTGGTGAAGATGTTGATGAAGATAACCCTCCCCAAGATGGGAGAGTTGTTGGTGATGACGATGGCGATGATTTCCACCTCCCGAAGGGAAGTTGCCCCGGCAGAACAGCTCCGCCGGAGCCCTAGATTGGTTCCGCCTCGAGACGGCGGCGCTTCATCCCGAAAGTCTCCTTATGATTTTTTCCAGGTCAAAACCCCTCATATAGCAGAAGATGGGCATCGGGGGGCTGCCAGGTGGCCCACGAGGCAGGGGGCGCGCCTAGGGGTGTAGGGCGCCCCCACCCTTGTGGACGGTGGGTGGCCCCCCTCCTGTACTTCTTTCACTAGATATTTTTTATATTCTCCAAAACTGACTTTCATGGAGTTTCAGGGCTTTTTGAGCTGTGCAGAATAGATCTCCAATATTTGCTTCTTTTCCAGCCCAGAATTCTAGGTGACGGCATTCTCCCTCTTCATGTAAACCTTGTAAAATAAGAGAGAAAAGACATAAGTATTATGAAATATGTGTAATAACAACCCATAATGCAATAAACATCAATATAAAAGCATGATGCAAAATAGACGTATCAACTCCCCCAAGCTTAGACCTCCCTTGTCCTCAAGCGGAAGCCGATATCGAAAAATATGTCCACATGTTTAGAGATAGAGGTCTCGATAAAATAAAATACAGACATGAGGGCATCCTGGTCATTCTTATAACAACAACATATATATATATATATATATATAGGGTGGGTCTATTCTCATAACACCCCTTAAGACCTTATTCTCATAACAAAAACCTTATTCTCATAACACCCCCACTTAAACAGGTTTCTAGCGCGGAGCGCCCGACAGCGTCCCCCTCCCCTCCCCGCCTTCTAGCGCGGCAGCGCCCCCATCTTCCTACGCTGGACCTCCCTCGACCACGCCTCCCACGTCCTCCCACGGATCCGGGAGCGCCGCCCCTCGGCGAGCCCGACCTCCACGACCGTCTCCTCGTTATTCTGCTAACACCCACCGAGTCAACCTCCCACCACCGGCTCCCTACCCCCACCCCACCTTCTACCTCGCAACACCCCATCTCCCGCACGATCCCTGGCCCCAAGCCCCCAACCTCTCCCACTTCCCCCAATCCCCACCACCATGGTGCCCATCCCACCCCGGGCGACCTCCTACTGCTGCCATGCCCTCACGTTGGCGCGGCCTCGACCGCCGGATGTGGCCGCCACAGGCCCCTAGCGCGGCCTCAAACGCCGGATCCGTCCGCCCCTGGCCCTTGGCGCGGCATCGACCACCAGATTCCGGCCGTCGCCGGCCCCTGACGCGGTCTTAACAACCGGATGCGGCCACCACCGGCCCCTGGCGCGGCCTCAAACGCCGGATCCGGCCGCCCCTGGCCCTTGGCGCGGCATCGACCGCCGGATTCCGGCCGCCACGGGCCCCTGTAGTGGCCTCAACCGTCGGATCCAGCCATCCCTGACCCTTAGCGCGACAGCCAGCCCCCCATCTCCCCTCAAGCAACTATGGACTGCATCTCCATCACCGACGGACCTTCCCTCTCCCCTGGCCGGATCTGCCCATTCTCAAGGTGTGACGTTGTTCCCCGATGCCGACGAGCTGCAATGCCCATTCCCAGCTCACCCTCGTTGGTGTTTTTGTTTGCAGGTTGAGCCGCTGCAGCAAGCCCGATGCAGTTCGCCGCGGCAAGCCCCACAGCCGACAAGGGTCGTCGTCATCGGCACCCTGCTGCTCGACGAGATCGAGTGCAGCGTCTGCCTCGTCCTCTCCAGCCTTGCGTGCATGCACCTTGTGGGCCGCAGCAGCCCCCGGCACACCTACACGCCTCTGGCCGCGGGCCACCGCTTCAACCACGCCAGCTCGCCGGCCTGCTCATGTGCGCGTGCAGTACGACAGTTGCGTCGGTGAAGTCCGGGGAGGTAGTGAGTGAAGTGCTCACACAAAGGGCTCATGTGCACATGAAGTCCGACAAAATCTGTAATTTGGTGTTGTTCTCTTGTGGACGCCTCAGCTGTGCAGTTTTTTTCTTCATATTATTGCTTGCTTTGTGAAGGGAGGTTAGCTTGCGCCCCCGTTGATGTTCAGATTTTGGGTGTGTTCGTTTCTCAAATTCACTAGTGGTTGTCAACTCCGGCGACCACAGTGTATTTGTGCAGTATGTGCCACTCGCATGACGGATGTAGTTTAGCATCTATGGGCGTGCGGTTCTTGCATGCAGTTAATCCAATGACGTTTGTGGTCCGATATGTGTGACCATACTGAAGTACACCATCGCCGGCATGCGTCACTTTGCAGATCTTTTTTTTTCTAGAAATCATTTGCAGTTTCGAGAGAAAATTGTGTTGATGCAGCCCACTTCGAGGTGTCTTGTGGTTCACTACATTCAACGATGAGTCTTGTTGTCTCATGTAGTTTGCAATAAAAACTGATAGATGTGGCTTTGAAGCTCACTTTGTTGTCCCATGTAGTTTGCTATAAAAACTTCTATGTGGTTCACTTATCCCACTTGTAAAACAGGAAAAAGTAATCTCTTAAAGAAGCTCGCTTCTATATTAGATGTAGTTCACTCACTCAGTCACTGCGGTCCACTCGCTTAGTCAACACGCGTAAAAAATTAATAAGTACGAAAAAAGACAAGAAGAAGTCATGAGGTTCACTTTTGGTAGTGTTACGGTTCACTTTCGGAAGTGTTGTGGTCCACTCTTGTTCGAAAAAAAAGTTGGAAAAAAGACAAGAAAACTCATGTGAGAAAAATCTACGTCCGACAAAAGAAATCATGAAGTTCAATTGACTGCATGATGCAGTGCGGTTTTCAGTTTGAAGCAGTGAACTTTTCTGTCCGATGCAGTGCACGCATCGATTTGGGTGTCGCCAAAAACAGAGTTTCCGAATTTTTGTAATTTCAAAACTGCTCTAAAACCGTAATGAATTAGAGGGAGTGTTCTACATGAAAAGTAGTGTTTCGGCGATATCTTTCCAACCGTGTATCGTTTGGATCATTTCGACCAGCGGTTTGTAAAAATTTCGTGAAAAACGGCTGCTGCCTCTCGTAGTCAGCCGCATGATTTTCAAAATTAACTAAAAACCGTAAGGAATCTCAAAAACATTTCAACATATGAAAGTTGCGCCTCGTTCGTAGTTTTCCAATGGCGTATCACACGCCTCGTTTTGACAAACGGTTAAAAAACTGAAGCTTAAACAGTACCGAAAATTACAAAAATTTCGAAAAAAACATAATTCCACGATTTGTTAAATTCAAAACTGCTCTTAAACCGTAGCGAAATAGAAAAAATAATAGATATGAAAAATATGCGCCTCAATGATATCTTTCCAACGGTGTATCATTTGATTCATTCCGACTAGCGTTTTAGAAGAAAATGTGAAAAAACGCTCGCTGTCATTCGTTATGAGCCGCACGATTTTCGAAACTGCTCTTAAACTGTGATGAATTTTGAAAAGTGTTCAACATGGCGAAGTTGTGTCTACTCCATAGCTTTTCAACGGTATATTACACGCAATGTTCCGACAAACGGTTAAAAAACTAAAGCAAAAAAGGTACCGAAAAACAACACGTACAGTTTTTTCAACATGAAGTTCACTGGTCTCTGTGTTGCATTATGCGTGCAGTGCCCTCGTGTTATGCGTGCAGTGCGGAAGTGTTATGGGAATATTATTCTCATAATATTATGAGAATAGACCGGCTGTATATATATATATATATATATATATATATATATATATATATATATATATATATATATATATATATATAGGGTGTGTCTATTTTTATAACACCCTTAAGACCTTATTCTCATAACAAAGGCCTTATTCTCATAACAGGGTTAGTTTGTAGCCACGGGTCAGTACGAACTGCACGGTCAAAAAAACTCCCCGCATCGCTCACTCTCCTACGACCTCCATCAGCACCCTGCAAGCCACCTCCCCACACCCCACATCCCTTCCCGCCCCGCCCCACGCCCCACTTCCCT
>LR738715.1:598616065-598696376 GCA_902687465.1 Secale cereale | reverse complement strand
CACCTTCTCCGGCGGCGCCGCCCACCAGCACCTCTAACCGCGGCGTCCCACCTGCACCTCTAACCTCCCTCCCCGCACCGCCCCTCCCCTTCCCACCTTCTCCAGTGGGTCATGGCGGGATCCGGCCGCCCACGGCCGCCGGCATGACCTCATCCACGAGATCCGGCCGCCATCGGCCACCGGCGCGGCCTCAGCCACCAGAGCCAGCCGCCGCCAACCCTCAGCGCAGAAGCCCCTACTCCCTCAGCCCGGCGCTGGATCCGGCGAGATCCGCACGGGGGTGCTGGGCGTTGGGTCTCTACAGGGCGGCCACCGTACGCCACCTTCTTCCCCGCCGGCCCTACCACACCCCATCCCGCGCACAGCCAGCAGTGCCGGATCTGGCCGTCGCGAGACCCCTGCGTCGCCAACAACCGCCTACCACGCCGGATCTGGCCGCCCCCCGACCAACCCATCCTTCAGTCTCTCCATGACGACGGTGCAATGGTGAACGGGAGTTGCAGTACGGCGAAGTGGTCCACCCGGTGCGCGGCCATGATCTCCGTGACGGCGATGCAGCGGACGTGGCGCCAGTACAGACCGTAGTTGGCGGTGCCCATGGTGGACCAGTCGTAGGAGAGGATCCAACCCGACTGCAGCCGCGGCCTGTTGGCGAAGGCGATGTCGTGCACGCCCAGGCACTCCTCGGCGGCCTCGGCGGAGGACACGACGGCCACGCGGCGGGAGCCAAAGCGGAGGCGGAAGACGACGGCCACACGACGGCCACGCAGCCACCGGGTTCGAGCGTCTGCTCTTCACCCTTGATCTTCTACTAGCCGGCGTCACCCTGGGTGTCTGAAGGTCAGATCCGGCGACCCCAACCTATCCTTCTCTTCGTCCCAATCCTCTCCTACCTTTCTCTCTCTTTCTGTTTCTTCGGTGTAACTGCTAATGTGCGATTTCTCCCCCACTCCTCAGGACACGACGAGGACGGATACGTCAATGCGCAGTTCACCGACGCCTGGCATGTGGTGCGGTTGCGTGGGTGTTGCAGTGCTCGACTCCTCTCCGGCCACACGGGAAGAGGAGATGCTCCTACATGCAGTTCCGCCGTGCACGCACCATGTGGACTGCACTCCTCTTCTCACAGCAGGGCTCGGTTTGTTTTTCCAGGGGCAGCTCGGAGCCTATCGACGTGCAGTTTCGGCAGCTCGTCCGTGCAGCTCGGTTTGCGCAGGCAAGCGGTTTGGCATCTTGCATGGTTAAGCTCGGTAGGGCTTTGACATCTCGTCCTATTTGCAGTCTGGTGCCACTGCATGTTCAATGCAACAACAAAAAATAGCATGAAGTTGGCCGGCCCGGTGTATTTTTATGCCTCGACCGTGCAGCTAGACTGGGTGCTCCAGTGAAGTTCAGAGTTTTGGGGTGTCCAGTGTGCTCCCAATCACCTATGTATTTCATTTTTTGTTCAGTTTTGCTTGTTCTGCCTCTGTGGTGCAATTCTCTTCTGGAGGTGCTACAGTGCGATGCTGGGATGATGTGGGCGACGAGGCGTTTAGTTCCCTAGCATGAGCATGTTGTTCGTCGATGTGGGTTTTGTTTTTGGAGTTCGATATTCCTGTTGGAGCAGTCCAAAAGCATGTTTTCTGTGTTATGGGATGTACGGTTGTATGCAATTGTAATTGTGATGTCCGCTTCTCCTCATCTCATGTAGTGCACATTCATTTGTGACGTGGTTTAATTACTTTTGAGTTCGCTGCAATTTTGAATTTTTCATGTTCTATCATCTTCAGAGAAAAAAAAATGATGTGGTTCATTTTGTAGTGGTGGCGTGGTTCACTTTGTAAAAAAGGAGAAAAAGAAATTCTCATGAGAGGTTCACTTCTTTTTTCTAATGCAACTTGTTTTCTTTGTCGGACGATTGAAAAAAGTAGTTCACTCCATTTGTGTAGCAGCTCATTACCCCTCTGTATGAAGTGCAATTTATTTCGTGTGTTTCAAAACTCACTCGACTAAAATCGACACCTGCAGTGTGTTTGGTCCTTGGATGTGGTTCACTTTTGAGAGTGATGTTGTTCACTTGCGCCCAACATTCAAATATGTTTTTTTAGCGAAACAACGAAAAAGTAACGTGGTTCGCTTAAATATATGTCGTGGTTCACTTGCGCCGTCTCTGCTGTCCACTCTTGTTCATAAAAAATGTTGAAAAAAGACAACAAAAACTTGTCTGAGAAATTCTACGCCCGAGAAAAAGAAATCATGAAGTTCAATTGACTATCTGATGCAGTGCGGTTTTCAGTTTGAAGCAGTTCGCTTTTCTGTCCGATGCAGTGCACACGTCAATTTTGGTGTCGCGGAAAACAGAGTGTCTGCATTTCGACAAAATCAAAACTGCTCTTAAACCGTAATGAATTAAAGGGAGTGTTCTACATGAAAAAGTAGCGTCTCGACGATATCTTTCCAACGGTGTACCATTTGAATCAATCCGACGAGCGGTTTGTAAAAATTTCGCGAAAAACGTCCGCTGCATATCATGGTCAGCCGCACGATTTTCAAAATTAACTAAAAACCGTAAGGAATCTCAAAAACATTTCAACATATGAAAGTTGTGACTCGTTCGTAGCTTTCCAACGACGTATCATACGCCTTGTTTCGACAAACGGTTAAAAAACTGAAGCTAAAATAATATCGAAAATTGCAAAAAATTCAAAAAACATAATTCCGCGATTTGTTAAATTCAAAACTGCTCTTAAACCGTAGCGAATTAGAAAAAATAATAGATATGAAAAAGATGCGCGCCGACGATATCTTTCCAACGGTGTACCATATGATTCATTTCGACGAGCGGTTTAGAAAAAAACGCAAAAAACGCTTGCTGCCATTCATTATGAGCCGCACGATTTTCGAAACTGCTCTTAAACTATGATGAATTTTGAAAAGTGTTCAACATGGCGAAGTTGCGTCTACTCCATAGCTTTTCAACGGTATATTACACGTATAATTTCGATAAATGGTTAAAAAACTAGAGCAGAAAACGTACACAAAAAACAACACGTATAGTTTTTTCGAAACGAAAGTTCACCTTTCGTTGTGTTGCAGTGCCCTCGCGTTGTGCGTGCAGTGCAGAAGTGTTATGAGAATATTATTCTCATAATGTTATGAGAATAGACCGGCTGTGTGTGTGTGTGTGTGTGTATATATATATATATATATATATATATATATATATATATATTGTCATATGATTTCTTATGCTAAAGCAAGAATCCATTCACAATGTCAAGTTTGAATCAAAAATTTCATTGAAAACTAATAAACTATGATCCTGGTCATTGAAGCAATTGCAATTTATCATAACATCGGAAAGAGTCAATAATAGAGCTTTTCAACAAGTCCACACACTCAACTATAATTTAGTCTTTCACAATTGCTAACACTCACACAATAATTATGGGTATGGAGTTTTAGTCGGACAAAGAGAAAGATAGGGGCTTATAGTGTTGCCTCCCAACCTTTTACCTCAAGGGTATTGTCAACAGTAATAGATCATGATAGCTTACATCCAAGTGGGTATATATGTTAGGATCTTTCCAACACAATGTGTTTGCCAAAGGATAAAATGTAAAAAGGAAAGGTGAAGATCACCATGACTCTTATAAGGTAAGAACAATAGATAGGCCCTTCGCAGAGGGAAGCAGAGGTTGTCATCTGCTTTTATGGTTGGATGTACAAAATCTTAGCGCAAAAGAACGTCACTTTATATTGCCACTTGTGATATGGACCTTTATTATGCAGTCCGTCGCTTTTATTGCTTCCATATCACAAGATCGTATAAAGTTTATTTTCTCCACACTAATAGATCATACATATTTAAAGAGTTGCAGCAATGACAACTTACTTGAAGGATCTTACTCGATCCATAGGTAGATATGTTGGACTCTCATGGAAAAACTGGGTTTAAGGATGTATGAAAGCACAAGTAGTATCTCTACTTGGTGCAAGGAGTTTGGCTAGCATGAGGGGGAAAGGCAAGCTCAACATGTTGGATGATCCATGACAATATACTTTATTTTAGATATAAGAAAACATAACCCATTACGTTGTCTTCCTTTTTTAACATCAACCCTTTAGCATGTCATATTTTAATGAGTGCTCACAATCATAAAAGATGTCCAAGATAGCATATTTATATGTGAAAACCTCTCTTCCCTTATTACTTCCTATTAATTGCAACGATGACAAAAACTATGTTTGTCAACTCTCAACAACTTTTATTCATCATACTCTTTATATGTGAAGTCATCACTTTCCATAAGATCAATATGATCTCTTTGATTCTTTTTATTCTTTCTTCTATGATCACGGTGAGATAATCAAGCCCTTGAATCAAAACTAATCTTTATTATATATAGCTCACGGACTCGATTACAAAGGCAAAAATCATAAAGCAAAGCTCACAACTAGATCATACTAAACTTTATTCTATTAGATCAAGCTATTTACAAAAGGATTGAACTAAGAAAAACGGTAAAGATAGAGTGTGACGGTGATACGATACTGGGGCAGTTGCCAAGGGGAGTGCCCATACCCATATGATTATGTCTCTTTCTTCGGAGGTGGTGATGATGGAGTTGGTAGCAGTGATGATGGAGTATCGTACATCGAACGTAGGAGATCCTCCAACTTGCGTATAATACCCTTGAGTGCGGCGATATGCTCCTTCAGCAAAATATTTTCACTTGTGAGATACTTGTTTTGTATTTGAGATAATTTAATCATGTTGAAAGCTTCAATCTCAGTTGGAGTAAAAAGGTTTGGAAGGGGTTGAAGGATGTCTTCTTCTTCTGCTGTCGGAGCCTGATCCTTCATAGCCTTCTTGATCCTATCCTCCTTGTTGATCTCCCCAGGTTCTTCTCTCTTCAGCTCTATCTTCATTAGCCAAGCATCGTTGCCCTCATTGTTGGAGGAGGAGGACGACATGATGCCTGGCCTTGTCAGCTCTAGCAGAAAATATCTCGAAACAAAAGCAGAAGATTTTCGCGTGGTGTTGTAGTCAAAACATTCAGGAGATTATATAGTGAATTTTTACCGACCAAAAGAAGTAACGTGCAAGAAAAGGGAGTCCGGAGGGTACACGAGGTGCCCACAAGGTAGGGGGGCGCGCCCAGGGGGGCAGGGCACGCCCCCCACCCTCGTGGATGTCTCACGTCCTTTCTGGACCGCTTCTTATTTTTCTATTTTTCTAAATATTCCAAAACGGAGAAAAATTGCCATTAGAACTGTTTTGGAGTCGGTTTACTTACCATACGACATACCTCTTCCTTTTCGGAGTTTGAATCGTTATGGAAAGTGTCCCTTATGTAATCCTCCGGGGTTACGGTTTCAATAACATTGGTTTCAACATTTATGGGATTACTTGAGATATAGTGTTTGATTCTTTAACCGTTCACCACCTTCGGATTTGTGCCTTCAAAGTTGTTGATTTTTATGGCACCGGATCGATAGACCTCCGCAATAACGTAAGGACCTTCCCATTTAGAGAGAAGTTTTCCTGCAAAAAACCTTAAACGAGAGTTGTATAGCAAGACATAATCTCCTACGTTAAACTCATGCTTTTGTATCCTTTTGTCATGCCATCTTTTGACTTTTTCTTTAAACAGTTTGGCATTTTCATAAGCCTGGGTTCTCCATTCATCAAGCGAGCTAATGTCAAATAACCTCTTTTCACCGGCAAGTTTGAAATCATAATTTAGCTCTTTAATAGCCCAATATGCCTTATGTTCTAGCTCAAGAGGTAAGTGACATGCTTTTCCATAAACCTTTTTGTACGGAGACATACCCATAGGATTTTTATATGCAGTTCTATAGGCCCATAATGCATCATCAAGTGTTTTGGACCAATTATTTCTAGATCTATTAACAGTCTTTTGCAAAATTAATTTCAGCTCCCTGTTACTTAGTTCTACCTGACCACTAGACTGTGGGTGGTAAGGGGATGCAATTCTATGATTAACATCATACTTAGCAAGCATTTTGTGGAAGGCACCATGAATAAAATGTGAACCACCATCAGTCGTTAAGTATCTAGGGACTCCAAACCTAGGAAAAAATAACTTCTCTAAACATCTTAATAGAGGTGTTGTGATCAACACTACTAGTTTGAATAGCTTCTACCCACTTAGTAACGTAATCAACAGCAACCAAAATATGTGTATTCCCATTAGAGGAAGGAAATGGTTCCATATAATCAAAGCCCCAAACATCAAATGGTTCAATAATAAGTGAATAGTTCATAGGCATTTCTTGACGTCTACTAATATTACCAATTCTTTGACATTCATCACAAGACAAGACAAACTTACGGGCATCCTTGAAGAGAGTAGGCCAATAAAAACTAGATTGCAGTATCTTATGTGCAGTTCTATCTCCAGCGTGGTGTCCCCCGTAAGCCTCAGAGTGGCACTTTCGTAGGATATGTTCCTATTCATGCTCAGGTACACAACGTCTAATAATACCATCTACTCCTTCTTTATAGAGGTGTGGGTCATCCGAGAAGTAATGTCTTAAATCATAGAAAAACTTTTTCTTTTGCTGGTATGTGAAACTAGGTGGTATAAATTTAGCAACAATGTAATTAGCATAATCAGCATACCATGGAGTAGTACGAGAAGCATTTATGATAGCTAATTGTTCATCAAGAAAGCTATCATCAATAGGTAGTGGGTCATGAAGAATATTCTCTAACCTAGATAGATTGTCTGCAACGGGGTTCTCAGCTCCCTTTCTATCAGTAATATGCAAATCAAATTCTTGTAGCAGGAGAACCTATCTAATAAGTCTAGGTTTAGCATCTTACTTTTCCATAAGATATTTAATAGCATCATGATCAGTGTGAATAGTTACTTTAGAGTCAACAATATAAGGTCTGAACTTATCACAAGCAAATACAACTGCTAAATATTATTTTTCAGTAGTATCATACTTTCTCTAGGCACTGTCTAGAGTTTTACTGGCATACTGGATATCATTTAATTTCTTATCAACTCTTTGTCCTAGAAAAGCACCTACAGCATAATCACTAGCATCACACATAATTTCAAAGGGTAAATTCCAGTCAGGTGGCTGGACAATGGGTGTAGAGATCAAAGCTTTCTTAAGTATTTCAAATGCTTGTACACAATCATCATCAAAGGCAAAAGGAACATCTTTTTGTAAGAGATTAGTCAGGGGCCTAGAGATTTTTGAGAAGTCCTTAATGAACCTCCTATAAAACCCGACATGACCAAGGAAACTTCTTATACCATTGACGTCCTTGGGACACGACATCTTCTCAATAGCATCAACTTTGGCTTTATCAACTTCAATACCTCTTTCAGAAATTTTATGCCCCAAGACAATACCTTCATTAACCATAAAGTGACACTTTTCCCAATTCAAGACAAGATTAGTTTCTTCACATCTCTGCAAAACTCGATCAAGGTTGCTTAAGCAGTCATCAAAAGAAGTTCCATAAACGGTGAAATCATCCATGAAAGCCTCAACAATCTTTTCACAAAAAGTCAAAGAATATAGCCATCATGCATCTTTGAAAGGTAGCAGGTGCATTACATAAACCAAAAGGTATACATCTATAAGCAAAGGTACCATAAGGACAAGTAAAGGCGGTCTTTTCTTGATCCTCTTTTGACACAGGTATTTGAGAGAAACCAAAATAGCCATCTAGAAAGCAAAAATGAGTATGTTTTGATAACCTTTCTAGCATTTGATCAATAAAAAGGTAGCGGGTAATGATCTTTCTTAGTAGCTTATTTAATTTGCGGAAATCAATTGCCATCCTATAACCTGTAACAATTCTTTGCGGGATCAATTCATCTTTATCATTAGGTACAACAGTAATACCTCCCTTCTTAGGGACACAATGGACAAGACTTACCCACTGACTATCAGCAACTGGATAAATTATACCTGCCTCTAGACGCTTTAGTATTTTTTTCCTTACTACCTCTTTCATCTTAGGATTTAACAACCGTTCGTGATCAACAACCAGTTTAGCGTCCTTCTTCCAATTTTATCTTGTGTTGGCATAGAGTGGGACTAATGCCCTTAAGATCATCAAGAGTATATCCAATAGCAGCATGGTGTTTCTTCAGAGTTTTGAATAATTTCTCTTCTTCCTGCTCTGAAAGGTTAGCACTAATAATAACAGGATATATTTTCTTTTCATTGAGATAAGCATACTTAAGGGTGTCAGGTAAAGGTTTGAGTTCAAACATGGATCACCCTTGGGTGGAGGAGGATCCCCTAGAATTTCAACAGGCAAGTTGTGTTTCAATAAAGGTCCCTGTTTAAAGAATATTTCATCTATTTCCCTTCTCTCATTCATATACATATCATTTTCATGGTCTAACAAATATAGTTCTAAAGGATCGTTAGGAGGCACAGCAATAGAAGCAAGACAATTAATTTCATCCTTACTAGGCAATTCTTTGTCATGGGGTTGTCTACGAAATTTAGCAAAGTTAAAATCATGAGACATATCCCCTAAACCAACAATAACAATGTCCTTTTCGCAGTCTATCTTAGCATTAATAGTATTCAAGAAGGGTCTACAAAATATAATGGGGCAAAAATCATCTTGTGGGGAACCAAGAACAAGAAAATCAGCAGGGTATTTAACTTTCCCACACAAGGCTTCAACATCTCTAACAATCCCAACTGGTGAAATAGTGTCTCTATTAGCAATCTTAATTGTAACATCAATACCTTCTAGTTCAGCAGATGTAATATCATGCATAATTCCTTCGTATAAGGAATGAGGTATTACACTAGCACTAGCACCGATGACACATAAGCCATGATAGCAATGATCTCCTATTTTAACAGAAATAACAGGCATGCCTACGACATGTCTATGTTTATTTTTAGTATTGGGTCTAGCAATTCTAGCAGCTTCATCACAGAAGTAAATAACATGCCCATCAATATTATCGACCAAGAGATCCTTAACCATAGCAATACTAGGTTCAAATTTAATTTGCTCAGAGGGTGTAGGTTTTCTAGTATTGCTCTTATGAACCACAGTTAAAGCTTTAGCATGATCCTTTATTCTAGCTGGGAAATGTGGTTTCTCAAAGTAAGCAGTAGGAACAATAGGATCAACATTATAAGTGATAGTCTTTTCTTCAACTCTAATAGGTTCAACTACTTTTACTTCAATGTGAGGATGAAATTTAAACCACTTCTCCTCAGGAAGATCAACATGAGTAGCAGATGATTCACAGAAAGAAGCTACTATTTCAGAGTCAAGTCCATATTTAGTGCTAAATTCACGGAAAACATCGGTATCCATAAAAGATTTCACACAATCAAACTTAGGTGTTATACCTGACTCCTTACCTTCGTCGAGATCCCAATCTTCAGATTTGCGTTTGATTCTTTCCCATAAATCCCATTTGAATTCAATAGTCTTCATCATAAAAGAACAAGTACAAGAAGTATCGAGCATGGAGCGATTATTGAGAGAAAGTCGAGCATAATTTTTTTGAATACTCATTTCTCTTGAGAGCTCATGATTGGGGCATGGATATAACATCGACTTAAGCCTCCCCCAATCTTGAGTGATACTTTCTCCTTCGCGAGGCCAAAAATTATATATATAATTACGATCACGATGAACCTGATGCATAGGATAAAACTTCCGATGAAATTCCAATTTCAACCGGTTGTAGTTCCATGATCCAGTATCATCGCATAGCCTAAATCATGTCAATGCCTCTCCCTTCAAAGATAAAGGGAAGACATTCTTCTTGATCACATCCTGGGGAATACCTGCAAGCTTAAATAATCCACAAACTTCATCCACATAGATTAGGTGCAAATCGGGATGCAATGTTCCATCTCCTGTAAATGGATTAGCTAGCAGTTTCTCTATCATACCCGAAGGAATTTTAAAGTAAACATTTTCCGTAGGTTCAGTAGGTTGAGGAGCAACTCTTTGCTCTACTGGTCGGGGTGAAGATACCCCAAACAAGCCCCTCAAAGGATTATGTTCCATAGTAACAAGTGACAGTAAATTTCGACACACGATATAAATTTTTCCTTATCAAATTCCAGTTACCAAAGGCGCTTCACTCCCCGGCAACAGCGCCAGAAAAGAGTCTTGATGACCCACAAGTGTAGGGGATCTATCGTAGTCCTTTCGATAAGTAAGAGTGTCGAACCCAACGAGGAGCAGAAGGAAATGATAGGCAATTTTCAGTAAGGTATTCTGTGCAAGCACTCAAATTATCAATAACAGATAGTTTTGTGATAAGGTAATTGGTAACAAGTAACAAATGGTAAAAGTAAATAAGGTGCAACAATATGGCACAATCCTTTTTGTAGCAAAGGACAAGCCTGGACAAACTCTTATATGAAGGAAAGTGCTCCCTAGGACACATGGGAATTATCGTCAAGCTAGTTTTCATCACGCTCATATGATTCACGTTCGTTACTTTGATAATTTGGTATGTGGGTGGACCGGTGCTTGGATACTGTCCTTACTTGGACAATCATCCCACTTATGATTAACCTCTATTGCAAGCAGCTGCAACTACAAAAGAAGTATTAAGGTAAACCTAACCATAGCATGAAACATATGGATCCAAATCAGCACCTTAAGAAGCAACACATAAACTAGGGTTTAAGCTTATGTCACTCTAATAACCCATCATCTACTTATTACTTCCCAATGCCTTCCTCTAGGCCCAAACAATGGTGAAGGGTCATGTAGTCCACGTTCACATGACACCACTAGAGGAAAGACAACATACATCTCATCAAAATATCGAACTAATACGAAATTCACATGACTACTTATAGCAAGACTTGTCCCATGTCCTCAGGAACAAACGTAACTACTCACAAAACATATTCATGTTTATAATCAGATGGGTATTAATATGCATAATGGATCTGAACATATGATCTTCCACCAAATAAACCAACTAGCATCAACTACAAGGAGTAATCAACAGTACAAGCAACCCATAGGTACCAATCTGAGGTTTTGATACAAAGATTGGATACAAGAGATGAACTAGGGTTTGAGAGGAGATGGTGCTGGTGAAGATGTTGATGAAGATAACCCTCCCCAAGATGGGAGAGTTGTGACGATGGCGATGATTTCCCCCTCCCGGAGGGAAGTTTCCCCGGCAGAACAGCTCCGCCGGAGCCGTAGATTGGTTCCGCCTCGAGACGACGACGCTTCGTCCCGAAAGCCTGCTTATGACTTTTTCCAGGTCAAAACACTTCATATAGCAGAAGATGGGCATCGAGGGGCTACCAGGTGGCCCACGAGGCGGGGGGCACGCCCAGGGGGATAGGGCGCGCCCCCACCCTTGTGGACGGCGCGTGGCCCCCCTCCTGTACTTCTTTCGCCAGATAATTTTTATATTTTCCAAAATTGACTTTCGTGGAGTTTCAGGGCTTTTTGAGCTGTGCAGAATCGATCTCCAATATTTGCTTCTCTTCCAGCCCAGAATTCCAGCCGCCGGCATTCTCCCTCTTCATGTAAACCTTTTAAAATAAGAGAGAAAAGGCATAAGTATTATGACATAATGTGTAATAACAGCCCATAATGCAATAAACATCAATATAAAAGCATTATGCAAAATGGACATATCAATAAGTCATAAATTCCATCGGTGTGCCGCCATCACTTGAAGAGTTGGTTCCTGTAGTCACGCGTTGGCAATGTCACCTCCCTTCTAAGCCTCCGAAAGCTGCTTGCACGCCAAGTGGGACCTCTTGAGCATCGCGCCTCAGGAGCTCTTACCGGACCCCGGGCCGCTCACCTCCTGGCCTTGACCACGACATCGCAACCTGGCATACCAACGACGACTGTAGCTTGCCTTGGGACTGGGACCTGCCGGCGTAGAGCACCATGCTATTGAAAGGGTAAAAAGGAACGACACTGCCGGAGCGAGGGTAGCAAACAGAGTCTCTTAGCAAGGATAATAAACACCGAATCAAAATCGTTACAAGTTCTTTACACGCCCCCATGGGGTTTACTTTGATTCCTCGCAAGGAGCATAAGAGAAGGATTTCCGGAGGCCCTAACAATGGCTACCATCGTCGACGCCATCATAAACAGTGGGCCACGAGAGGCCATCTCCGACCCCTCTCAAGTCATCGTCGGCGACGAGCTCGTGCATCCGATGTGCTCCGGGCACGGCGGGAGCTTGGAGGCGCGTAGCTGTCGTCGCTCGTCTCTGGAGACTCGTCTGCCTCGGGAGAGCCGCTGGACTCCCAAGGGCAATCGCTGTTGCTAGGAGAGCTGGCGGCGGGACCGATGGCTGGCATGGCGCCAGCCGCTATGCCACCCTGACGGCCCCCTCCGGGGCAGCACTCCAGGCGGCATCCCTCCTCGTCGAACACCTTGAAGAGCAGCACGGAGGCGCCGTCGTACTCGAAGTGGATTGCGAGGGCGCCCTCCGCGCGGCAGACGCGGGCGACCTCGCCCCATCCGCGGGTCATGAAGATCTTGCCCGGGGAGAGAACCTCAACCTCAGCCCCTGTCGCCGGGGCCCGACACTTGGCGTGCTGTAACCACAGCTCAAGCGCCCTCTCGGCAATATCTATTAAGAGAAGAATTGCAGGAAGCGAATCCAGGAGCTCGGAGGCATCGCCGCCCACACCACGAATTCGCGCGAAGAGCCGCTCGCTGGACGGCGGCATGCACCACACCGGCATGCTCGACGCGACTAAGGCGCGAGCGGCGCTGGGCTCCGCCTCCCCCTCCGGAGCCTTGTGCCCTGGCATACAAGGGTAGCGGGTAGCCGGGGGAGGTCGCTCGTGCTAAGGCCTCGTCACTTCCGGCCTCAGGACGGTGTCACAAGAGCAGAACGGCCTTTCTTCCGTGAGCAACCCCGGCTCTTCACGAGGGGCCTTTCCCTTCTCGGCGGTGGAGAATCGCCGAATCGGTGCCATAGGTGGCGCTTCAAAGCAAGGAGCAAGGAGGAAGAAGAAGAAGCAGGCGAAACGGAAGAAGAAGATGGCCAACAGGGGCTCCGCCCGTCGCCTCATTTATAGTGAGGAGGAGGCCAACCATTGGCCTCCATAATCGCAGGTAATGATGGTCTTTCGTGCATGCAGGGACTTGTCAAATCGTGCAGTTGCCGAGGCGGCGTGGGGAAGTGAAGACGCCCACGTCTTGTCAATTGCCACACGTCAATCAAGGCCGCAGGCTTTTGGGGCCCGCGACGCTTCGCACTTGACCCTTGGCTTTGCCGCAAAGCCAAGTCCGAGTGTACTAATACGTCCATTCTGCATCATGCTTTTATATTGATGTTTATTGCATTATGGGCTGTTATTACACATTGTGTCATAATACTTATGCCTTTTCTCTTTTATTTTACAAGGTTTACATAAAGAGGGAGAATGCTGGCAGCTGGAATTCTGGGCTGGAAAAGAAGCAATATTGGAGACCTATTCTGCACATCTCAAAAAGCCCTGAAACTTCACGAAAGTCAGTTTTGCAAAATATAAAAAATATCTGGCGAAAGAAGTACATGAGGGGGGCCACCCACCATCCACGAGGGTGGGGGCGCGCCCTACCCCCTGGGCACGCACCCCTGCCTCGTGGGCCACCTGACAGCCCCCCCGATGCCCACCTTCTGCCATATGAGGTGTTTTGGCCTGGAAAAATCATAAGGAGGCTTTCGGGACGAAGCGCCGCCGTCTCGAGGCGGAACCAATCTAGGGCTCCGGCAGAGCTGTTTTGCCGGGAAAATTTCCATCCGGGAGGGGGAAATCATCGTCATCGTCATCACCAACAACTCTCTCATCTTGGGGAGGGTTATCATCATCAACATCTTCACCAGCACCATCTCCTCTCAAACCCTAGTTCATCTCTTGTATCCAATCTTTATATCAAAACCTCGGATTGGTACCTGTGGGTTGCAAGTAGTGTTGATTACTCCTTGTAGTTGATGCTAGTTGGTTTATTTGGTGGAAGATCATATGTTCAAATCAATTATGCATATTAATACCTCTTTGATTATGAACATGAATATGCTCTGTGAGTAGTTACGTTTGTTCCTGAGGACATGAGAGAAGTCTTGCTATAAGTAGTCATGTGAATTTGGTATTCGTTCGATATTTTGATGAGATGTATGTTGTCTTTCCTCTAGTGGTGTCATGTGAACGTCGACTACATGCCACTTCACCATTGTTTGGGCCTAGAGGAAGTCATTGGGAAGTAATAAGTAGATGATGGGTTGCTAGAGTGATAGAAGCTTAAACCCTAGTTTATGCGTTGCTTCGTAAGGGGCTGATTTGGATCCATATGTTTCATGCCATCGTTAGGTTTACCTTAATACTTCTTTTGTAGTTGTAGATGCTTGCAATAGAGGTTAATCATAAGTGGGATGATTGTCCAAGTAAGGACAGTACCCAAGCACCGGTCCACCCACATACCAAATTATCAAAGTAACGAACGAGAATCATATGAGCGTGATGAAAACTAGCTTGACGATAATTCCCATGTGTCCTCAGGAGCACTTTCCTTCATATAAGAGTTTGCCCAGGCTTGTCCTTTGCTACAAAAAGGATTGGTCCATATTACTACACCCTATTTACTTTTACCATCTGTTACTTGTTACCAATTACCTTATCACAAAACTATCTGTTACCGATAATTCAGTGCTTGCAGAGAGTACCTTACTGAAAACTGCCTATCATTTTCTTCTGCTCCTCGTTGGGTTCGACACTCTTACTTATCGAATGGACTACGATAGATTCCCTACACTTGTGGGTCATCAAGAGTCTTTTCTGGTGCCGCTGCCGGGGAGTGAAGCGCCTTTGGTAAGTGGAATTATGTAAGGAAAAATTTATATCGTGTGCTAAAATTTACTGTCACTTGTTACTATGGAACATAATCCTTTGGGGGGCTTGTTCGGGGTATCTTCACCCCGACCAGTAGAGCAAAGAGTTGCTCCTCAACCTACTGAACCTACTAAAAATGTTTATTTTGAAATTCCTTCGGGTATGATAGAGAAACTGCTAGCTAATCCTTTTACAGGAGATGGAACATTGCATCCTGATTTGCACCTAATCTATGTGCATGAAGTTTATGGATTATTTAAGCTTGTAGGTATGCCCGAGGATGTGATCAAGAAGAAGGTCTTCCCTTTATCTTTTAAGGGAGAGGCATTGACATGGTTTAGGCTATGCGATGATATTGGATCATGGAACTACAACTGATTGAAATTGGAATTTCATCAGAAGTTTTATGCTATGCATCACGTTCATCGTGATCGTAATTATATATATAACTTTTGGCCTCGTGAAGGAGAAATTATCGCTCAAGCTTGAGGGAGGCTTAAGTCAATGTTATATTCATGCTCCAATCATGAGCTCTCAAGAGTAATGATTATTCAAAAATATTATGCTCGGCTTTCTCTTAATAATCGCTCCATGCTCGATACTTCTTGTACTTGTTCTTTTATGATGAAGACTATTGAATTCAAATGGGATTTATTGGAAAGAACCAAACGCAACTCTGAAGATTGGGATCTTGACGAAGGTTAGGAGTCATGTATAACACCTAAGTTTGATTGTGTTAAGTCTTTTATGGATACCGATGTTTTCCGTGAATTTAGCACTAAATATGGACTTGACTCTGAAATAGTAGCTTCTTTCTGTGAATCATTTGCTACTCATGTTGATCTCCCTAAGGAGAAGTGGTTTAAATTTCAGCCTCCCATTGAATTAAAAGTAGTTGAACCAGTTAAAGTTGAAGAAAAGACTATCACTTATAATGTTGATCCTATTATTCCTACTGCTTACATTGAGAAACCGCCCTTTCCTGCTAGAATAAAGGATCATGCTAAAGCTTCAACTATGGTTCGTAAGAGTAATACTAGAACACCTACACCTTCTGAGCAAATTAAAGTTGAACCTAGTGTTGCTATGGTTAAGGATCTCTTGGTCGATGGTATTGATGGGCATGTTATTTACCTCTGTGATGAAGCTGCCAGAATTGCTAGACCCGATACTAAGAATAAACATAGACCTATTGTTGGCATGCCTGTTATTTCTGTTAAAATAGGACATCATTGCTATCATGGCGTATGTGACATTGGTTCTAGTGCTAGTGCAATACCTCATTCCTTATATGAAGAAATTATGCATGATATTGCACCTGGTAAGCTAGAAGGTATTGATGTTACTATTAAGCTTGCCAATAGAGACACTATTTCACCAGTTGGGATTGTTAGAGATGTTGAAGTCTTGTGTGGGAAAGTTAAATACCGTGCTGATTTTCTTGTTTTGGTTCCCCACCAGATGATTTTTGCCTCATTATATTTGGTAGACCCTTCTTGAATACTGTTAATGCTACGATAGACTGCAAAAATGACATTGTTACTGTTGGTTTAGGGGATATGTCTCAAGATTTGAACTTTGCTAAATTTCATAGACAATCCCATGATAAAGAATTGCCTAGTAAGGATGAACTTATTGGTCTTGCCTCTATTGCTGTGCCTCCTAATGATCCTTTAGAACAATATTTGCTAGACCATGAAAATGATATGTATATGAATGAGAAAAGGGAAATAGATGAAATATTCTTTAAACATGGACCTTTATTGAAACACAACTTGCCTGTTGAAATTCTAGGGGATCCTCCTCCACCCAAGGGTGATCCCGTGTTTGAACTCAAACCGTTACCTGACACCCTTATGTATACTTATCTTGATGGAAATAAAATATATCTTTATTATTAGTGCTAACCTTTCAGAGCAGGAAGAAGAGAAATTATTGAAAACTCTGAAGAAGCACTGTGCTACTATTGGATATACTCTTGATGATCTTAAGGGCATTAGTCCCACTCTATCCCAACACAAAATAAAATTGGAGAAGGACGCTAAACCGGTTGTTGATCACCAACGGCGGTTAAATCCTAAGATGAAAGAGGTGGTAAGGAAAGAAATACTAAAGCTTCTAGAGGCATGTATAATTTATCCAGTTGGTGATAGTCAGTGGGTAAGTCATGTCCATTGTGTCCCTAAGAAGGGAGGTATTACTGTTGTTTCTAATGATAAAGATGAATTGATCCCACAAAGAATTGTTACAGGTTATAGGATGGTAATTGATTCCCGCAAATTAAATAAAGCTACTAAGAAGGATCATTACCCTCTACCTTTTATTGATAAAATGTTAGAAAGGTATCCAAACATACTCATTTTTGCTTTCTAGATGGCTATTCCGGTTTCTCTCAAATACCCGTGTCAAAAGAGGACCAAGAAAAGACCACTTTTACTTGCCCTTTCGGTACCTTTGCTTATAGACGTATGCCTTTTGGTTTATGTAATGCACCTGCTACCTTTCAAAGATGCATGATGGCTATATTCTCTGATTTCTGTGAAAAGATTGTTGAGGTTTCATGGATGATTTTTCCGTGTATGGAACTTCTTTTGTTGATTGATTAAGCAACCTTGATCAAGTTTTGCAGATATGTGAAGAAACTAATCTTGTCTTGAATTGGGAAAAGTGCCACTTTATGGTTAATGGAGGTATTGTCTTGGGGCGTACAATTTCCGAAAGAGGTATTGAAGTTGATAAAGGTAAAGTTGATGATATTGAAAAGATGCCGTGTCCCAAGGACATCAAAGGTATAAGAAGTTTCCTTGGTCATGCCGGGTTTTATAGGAGGTTCATTAAAGACTTCTAAAAAATCTCCAGGTCTCTAACTAATCTCTTACAAAAAGATGTTCCTTTTGTATTTGATGATGATTGTGTAGAAGCATTTGAAATATTTAAGAAAGCTTTGATCTCTGCACCCATTGTCTATCCACCTGACTGGAATATACCCTTTGAAATTATGTGCGATGCTAGTGATTATGCTGTAGGTGTTGTTCTAGTACAAAGAGTTGATAAGTAATTGAATGTGATCCAGTATGCTAGTAAAACCCTAGACAGTGCCCAGAGAAATTATGCTACTACTGAAAAAGAATTTTTAGCAGTCGTATTTGCTTGTGATAAGTCCAGGCCTTATATTGTTGATTCTAAAGTAACTGTTCACACTGCTCATGCTGCTATTAAATATCTTATGGAATAGAAAGATGCTAAACCTAGACTTGTTAGATGTGTTCTCTTGCTACAAGAATTTGATTTGCATATTACTGATAGAAAGGGAGCTGAGAACCCCGTTGCAGACAATTTGTCTAGATTAGAGAATATTCTTGACGACCCACTACCTATTGATGATAGCTTTCCTGATGGGCAATTAGCTTTCGTAAATGCTTCTCGTACTGCTCCATGGTATGCTGATTATGCTAATTACATTGTTGCTAAATTTATACCACCTAGTTTCACATACCAACAAAAGAAAAAAACCTATGATTTAAGACATTACTTCTGGGATGACCCACACCTTTATAAAGAAGGAGTAGATGGTATTATTAGACGTTGTGTGCCTGAGCATGAACAGGAACAGATCCTACGCAAGTGTCACTCCGAGGCTTATGGAGGACACCATGCTGGAGATAGAACTGCACACAAGGTACTACAATCTGGTTTTTATTGGCCTACTCTCTTCAAGGACGCCCATAAGTTTGTCTTGTCTTGTGATGAATGTCAAATAATTGGTAATATTAGTAGACGTCAAGAAATGCCCATGGATTATTCACTTGTTATTGAACCATTTGATGTTTGGGGCTTTGATTATATGTGACCGTTTCCTTCCTCTAATGGGTATACACATATTTTGGTTGCTGTTGATTACGTTACTAAGTGGGTAGAAGCTATTCCAACTAGTAGTGCTGATCACAACACCTCTATTAAGATGCTTAGAGAAGTTATTTTTCCAAGGTTTGGAGTCCCTAGATACTTATTGACTGATGGTGGTTCACATTTTATTCATGGTGCCTTCCGCAAAATGCTTGCTAAGTATGATGTTAATCATAGAATTGCATCCCCTAACCACCCACAGTCTATTGGTCAAGTAGAACTATAATGCCCAGGATGGGACTATACCTCCTACGTGTCGAGGCACGACTTAAAGGTATAAGACCATTCTGGAATGATCTCAAGTTTGGTATCTTTGCACGACTCATTTAAAAATAGGGATGAAATTGCAAAAGGATAGTTGGCTTACACTCGCCACATCACACAATTCATTACATAAGCAAATCATCATCCAAATAACATCACAACCCGACTACAGGTGAAGATCCAAATGAAAGATACCAAATACATAAAGCCACAGGTCCGAATCGCCCCTAGTAGAAACCACTACTGATCATCGGGATAGTGCACATAGTATCGACTACGTTCTTCATCGTACTCCCAGTACAGCTTCGTGCCGTCACCTGATTAGTTCACCATGGTACCTGCATCTGGTGTGGTGTAGAATCTGTGAGCCACGGAGGACTCAGCAATCCCGTTCCCGGGTAGCAAAACTATCTAAGCCTTGGGTGTGGAACAAGGCTGAAGAAAGATAAAAGGTTGCAGCTGCACTAGCACTAGCTTACGTGTTAAGAGCGAGAAGAGAAGTGCCATGAGCGACAAAGTGATCACGAAGTGATCCTATCTAAGCACGTCAATCATAACCCCACCGTGTTCACTTCCCGAACCCCTTTCGGAAAATGACCATCACGGTTACTCACGCTGGTAGTGTGTTCTGAACATGGTGTCAAGTTTTCTACAACCGGATATTAACAAATTCCCATCTGCCGCATAACCGCGGGCACAACTTTCGAAAGTTCAAAATCCTGCAGGGGTGTTCCAACTTGGCCCATTACAAGCCCACGATCCGCGGAGTCGCAAATCCAAGGTGGGAAGGCCCGAGTATTCTCGGAATCCCGTGCTCAAGATACTCCGACTAAGGTAAGACTAATCCAGCAAATCCTCCCAGCGTGCCGACACCCTGACAGTAGCCACGCGTATCTAGTCTCAGGCCACGACCGGATGGGACAAGCTACGGGTTTTTACCAACCCTCGAGTTTCCCCAAGGTGGCCCCGCAGGTTGCCTAGTTTGGACCAACACTCATGTGGAGCACTGGCCCGGGTTGTTGATTAAGAAGAGGGTTAATTACTCCCTATGAAAGTTTTTAGTTGTTTAGGCAAATAGTACCAATGTTGGGACTTGCTAGAAAAGACTTAGCGCTAAGCGGTTTATCGAGGGGGTCCCATAACCCCAACCGTGTGAGGAACGCATAATCAAGGAACATAACACCGGTTTATACGGTTCCTAGGGCGGCATGAGTGGAACAAATCACCAAGCAAGAGGCTTAGCCTTCCACCCATTACCAATATATAGATGATTTTGTTAAGAATTTATATAGTGTGATATCCCAACATAACTTCAACATGAAGCAAGAATCTTCAAATCTTTTCCTGCAACTAGCAATGCTATAAGAGGGGCTGAGCGAAGCCTACGTAGCCAAACAAAGGTTTGCATAGGTTGGGTGGTTAAACAAATTCATGATTACAATAGGAGGCTGACAAACAAACATGGGCATCGAGGCAATAAGCTAAAGAGCGAGACTTCTAGCAATAGGCAAAGATAGTAATGATATCTGGGTCAGGTCATCTTGCCTGTCGAGTCATCGATGGGATCGAAAGACGGCTCCTCGTTCTCAACCTCGGTAGTAACCTCGTTCTCGTACTCGGTCTCGGCTTCCGGCTCTACTCAACACAAGAACACACGAGGCACAAAATCAAACAAGGTGCAATGCACAATCTACAAGATGCACGTATGATGCACCTAGGATGTACTGCAGATGAACTTACGATGCATTACATGTCAAGGTAGGAAGCACACCAGAACAACACAAGAACATGACAATATGCTCAAGCAAGTAGGATGCAAGACATATCTATATAGGATGCAAAACATGTCAAGGCAGGAAGCACAGAGAAACAACACGAGAACAACAAGTTTAAATGAGGCCGGAATCCACATATAGCGAATCCGGTAAGTCCTCATATGCATAATTTGAAAATGGTCCAGATCTGAACAAACCTTAATTTAAAGTTGTTAAACATCAAGTTAACATGCATCATGATGATCTACACGAAAATCTAGTCAAGTTTCATATAAAGTTTGTTTAGAACGGAGCATGGCAACGGTGCAAAATGCACCCAAACACCCAAGCAAACATACTCCAAACATGTTAACAAGATGATATTATGATTCTACATGCAAAAACACACAAGTTTCATGTAGGGAACGCTCAAAACGGAGCAACGGACTAAAAGATACACCCGAAACAAGAAACAATGCAAAGCTGAAATTAACAACCACATAGCAACTTGGAAGCAAGATATATATACTCTACAGCACTCAGACATGGTGAAAAGAAGCATGGACATGAAGTAGACATATCCTACAGCAAACAACTCCATTGGAGCAACTCCATAGGAGGCATGGATCAATAGCAACAAGCTACAACATTTTGATCATGACATTAAAAACCTGACAGTAATATTTTATAGCAACTTGGGAGCAAGAATTAAATAAGCTACAACAAGCCATATGAGGAAGTAAGGGCATGAATGGATAGACAACAACATGTACAACAAGGAATGATCAATGGCCACCCCAAAACTAACATGGATTTGCCTAGGGCATCAAGCAAACATAGCATCAGGATATGACAGATTCCAGACTTCGTGAAATTTCACCAAGTGTTAAAACAGTAACATTAGCATGGCATGTTTGCGAGCATGTTTAAGTCATCTTAAAGCATAACATGGCAAATGGTTTGCACCACAACAAATAACACATGATGGAGAATCTAAAACATATGAGCATGTGACATGGGGACAAACACATCAATAGCAACAAGCTCCTCAACTAGGCATCTCGTAACAAGTTTCAAAACCTAACAGCCACATGCACTTTTGCAACAGAGATTAACATGGCAATAAGAACTCTAACATGCATGCTACAGCACCCAACATGTAGAGCATCTCATGATGAACATTTTGACATATCATTTGCTTCATTTGGATAAACATGCACCAAGTTATCACATCTCAAACATGGCATGAAAATAACAAGTAGCAGTAGTTTATATCAAGTATCACTCTTTTCATGATGATTAAGACATCTATATGGACTCAAACAAGCATGACACAATGGAACAAAACGTAGTACACATCACCACGATCATTTTGACATATCATATGCACAAATCGGACATACTCACAAAAAGTTATCGCCATCACAAGAAGCCATCAGACAACAAAATTCAAAAGGACTTAGAGGCAAAATCAACCTCATATCTGGTCAACGCGGGTCAATGCGGGTCGCAGGCGGAGCGGGTTGCGGGTTGCGGAGCGGGTCGCAACCGAAGCGGGTCCGCGGGCCCGCTAGGGTTCACCCGCGCGGCGGCTGGAGATCTGTATCGGGGATCCGGCGATCCGGCGATCCGGCGCCTCGATCCCGGTCGGCGATGGCCGGAGGACGACGGGCAGCGGCCGGCGGCTGGGCTCCTGGGCGTTCGGCGGCGAGGGGCCCGGAGGAGAGATCGGCGGCGGGGGCGTTCGGTGCTGGCGGCGGGGAGCTCGGGCACTCGGGCACCGGCGGGCGGCGGCGCTGACCCGAGGTGGCCGACGGCTGGCCGGAGGCGGCGGCTCGACAGCTGGCCGGCGGGGCGGAGGCGGGGACTGGCGGGGAAGAAGAAGCGGGGCGGCGGCGGCGCGGGGTCGGCCCGGAATCGGCGGCGGAGGGCCCGCGTCGGGCCTCGCGGGCCGACGCGGTGGGGAACGGCGGCGGACACGTGGCGTGTTACGATTGGCCGAGGGGCTCGGATTGGACGTGTCCGGCCAGAGCGGACACGTCCGGTGGCTGCGGGAGGAGAAAAATTAGGGTTTGGGCTAGAAATGGACATGGGGGGGGGGGCGTTTTTATAGGCACAAGGAGCTAGGAGAGTCCACATGGGGAGCGGTTTTCGGCCACGCGATCACAATTCGACGACCGAGATGATGGGAAGGGTTGTGCTGGGTTGGTGGGCTGTTGTGGAGGGGGTCTTGGGCCTCAAAGAAGAGGTTCTTTTATCCCACTAGGTTAACCGTTGGAGTACCAAACGAACTCCGAACGCGATGAAACTTGGCAGGCGGCCTACACGTATCAAAACAACATCGCACGACAAGTCTCACATCATTCCGGAAACATTACACGGCCACACACGAAAGAAGGACTCGGGGATGCCACGGGCACGTGTGAGAGCATCGAAACTCAAAACGGACAACGGGAAGAGACGAGTGGGACCGGATGCAAGTGACAACACAAATGCAATGCAATGCACATGAAAACATGACATGGATGAAATGCACACATGCACACGACAAAACGAAGAAACCCGAAAAGAGAGAAGAGCCCGAAAAGGAATTGATGAAGCCAAAATTTATATATGGCATATTGGGAAAGTGTTACATCTGGGGCATTACAAGAACTAAGTAACAGGGAGCTGTAATTAATTTTGCAGAAGACTGTTAATATATCTAGAAAGAATTGGTCCAAAAACTTGATGATGCATTATGGGTGTCGGTGTATTTGGAACGACACCTATGGGATCACAAGAATCCCTACTATGGTTGCGAGGCGTGGGGTTGAGAGAAGAGCGGATCAAACAGACAGCACACGGTCCCTTTACTCAGGTTCGGGCCGCGAGGATGCGTAAAACCCTACTCCTGCTTTAGTGGTTTATATGTTTGTGTTCTTTAGCTAGCCACGGGGCGTGGGGAGCTCCAAAAAGCCGAATCCTTCTCTTGGTCGCCTCGGGCCTCCTTTTGTAGGGAAAAAGGGGTTGCCACAGTGGCACACACAAGGTGGAAAGAGTACAGTGATGCGAGGTTATCCCTCGCATTACATGACAAGGCGCATTTAATGCGCTTAGCTTAGGTGTCCTTGCTTTATCGGGGACGGGGGAGACATCCGTCTTGTCCGTCGCCGCTCCTTCTTGTGTCGACACGCGCCCTAGCCAGCGATGCCTGAGATGCCATGTAGGTAGGCAGGCAGCTGAGGTGGCGCAATGGTTGGTCTCCACAAAGATCTGCATGCCGCCACGCAGGTGCGTGCCCAGCTGGTTGGGTCGGTAGCTGCATGGGTCGGTGGAAGCTTTAGCTGGCGTGGGCCTGATGGTGGCCCTGCGGGTGTCCCCAGCAAGGGCCTTGCTGGCGCCCCGACAAGGGTCTTGCTGCGGCGCCTACTGTCATCCCCGGCAAGATGCTTGCCAGAGGTCTTGTGGTCTTCCTTGGCTGGGATCCCGCCAAGGACCATCGTCTTCTTAGCGTGCATCTGATCTTGAATGTCTTCACAAAGATCTGCATGCCACTATGGGGATTCCTCCCGAATCCTTGCCCCATGGGGGCAGTGGACTCAAGGGTGATCCGCTCCGTAGGCGTGGGGCGAATTGCCGCGGCAAGGGTCTTGCCGGGGCTGCTAAAGCCGCCCCCGGCAAAGATCTTACCGGGGGAATCCGCTTCGTCCCTTTGCTATTTGTGGTCTTGGCTTTGGGCTTCAGTCTCCATCAAGCTTCGGTCTTACCCTGGCTCACCTCCCTTGCCGTGCTTGGTGTGGTGGTGCCCGTGGCTCAGACTGCCCGTGCACTGTCATAGGGGTACAAAAAGTGTACCCCCTTTTTGTACACCGACAGGAGCCCCCAGGCCTGGGCCACACATAAGCGCGACGCGTTGTTGGGCTAGGCCCAGAACGATGCGCAGGCAGGCGGGACGGTTTTTACCGAGGTAAGATTTTCCGCGCGCTGTGCCTCCCACGACCCGCGCGCATGGCACGGGGTGGAGGGGCGTGCGTGACGTGGGCGGCATGCGCGGGGCGGTTTCCGCAGGCATGCATCATGTCGCAGTAAAGAGGTGGCTTCGCGCCTTCCCCATAACCGGGGGGAGGCGTGGAGACGCGGCCTATTTACTGAATGGGGCCAAGGCGCGGTCCTCAAGGCGTCCACTCCCCACGATCACGGGGTAGGGAGAGGTCGCCTCATCCATCCCCTCAGTTCTGCACGTCTGTCACGTGCCTCCCATGCGCTTGGGGTGGCAAACGGTGGAGGCGGGAAACCGAGCCGTCGCTGGTTTGGGCGGCGGGTTGGTCCCGGCTCCCTGCGCCTTCTGCGTCTTGATTGGCCGAGCGGGGCGGTCGAGCCCTAGCCCCGCCCCTTTATAAAGAGCGGGAGGGGAGGGACGGCGCCCCGCACTCTTCCATCTTCTTTCTCCTTCAGCTTCTGCTCCTCTCTTCCGTTCGCCATGGAGAGAGGAAATCCCGGCCCTTCAACGGTGGTGGCGAGGGTCGCCACTCGACAACGCGTCCCTCCTTCTCCTGCACCCGCAGTGGTAGAACCGGCCACGAGGGGAAGGGGGAGGGGCGAGGCCGTGGGCGAGGCCGGTGCGCTCGGGGATGAGGAGGACGGGGCGGCCCGCCAGCCTCGCCCCCACCAGCAGCTCCTCCTCCAGTGGAGGGCCATGTTGGGGATGACCCTTGCGAGTTCTTCGTCGGGTTGCGGCGGCCGCCGCGCCGTCGCCTTCGTCTCCCGACCCCATTTGCACGGGAAATGGAGCTGGATCCGCCGGAGTCGCTGCGGCTGCACATGAGGGGCTGCGGGATCAGTGGCAAGCGGGTCCGCGTCGACTTCCCTGCTCCTCATGTGATGTATCTTTGTCAGGGATGGAAGACGTTTGCTCGTATCCACAGCCTGACGGATGGGCTCACTCTCCACTTCAAGTTGACGGAGGGTGGCCTTCTGTCCGTCAAGGTCTTCGGGCACTTTGGGACTCGTGCAAGGTGTTGCGTGGAGAGCTCCTCCGATGACAAAGATTCCTCCTCGAGCGAGGGTGACGAGGAGGACAGCGGCAGCGACGACGAGGGCGGTGGGCGGCAAGATGACGGGTCCGACTAGGTATCGGGCGCCGCTCCTGGTGGCACCGGCGACCCCATCATCCGCGTAGCCGGCTCCTTGAACTTCTCGGGGCCGTCCCCTTGGCGGCTGGCATAGGGAGGCTGCGGAAGAGGAAGAGGAAGAGGGCGGGCGGCAAGGTCGTCATGTCGGAGTACGCAGGCACCGACGCCTTCGACGCGTACTGACGTCCTGCCGCCTCGTCTTCGAGCTCTGCTTCCGGCGCCGCCATCACCATCCAGCCTTTGGGCGGCCACCAAGATGTCCTCTTGGTGTCTTTTGCCACCCGTAGCTCGCCTAGACGCTCCTTTTGCCCTTCTCGCCTCCTTGACCTACCTCCTAAGGAGAGGGACAAGAAAGGCATTACGGGCATCTTATCTCTTTTTAGTTTGTAAGCCTTCGGGCATCTGTTAAATTCAAAACTTGTAATCCCCTTGTTCATGTTTTTCATTCCCTACGGACTGTACCTGAATGGAATGTTTTTAATGAAAAAGGGATGTTTGCCGGGTCATTTGTTTGTGGGTGAAACCCACGACAAGGAATAAATCCTTGATATCTTTAAGACAAACATCTTCTCGCCCGGCAACAGGCCTTGCTGTCTCCCTACTTCGCTCGACCTTTCTCACGCCTCTGGCGGAGGCAGGGATGAAGTGGGCTTAGGCTCCTCGTTTCATCCTTTCGTTGCCGCGACTACGACCAAACTCAGTCCCAGGAACGAGCCCTAGGGCCTAGAGTTATGGGAGCACGGTAGCTTAAGGAAAAGAACGAGGTTTCACATACCTCAGTCCATAATGGAATGCATGATAAGGGATGAAGAACTTATCTGAAGCTGCAGCCCCCGGCAACCCTGGTTTGTCGTGGGTGAATCTTTGCTCTTGTAGCCCCCGGTAACACCGGCTTGCCGGGGCCTAGGTGCTAGTCTGTTCCTCTTTCTTCTCCCCAAGTGGCTTCGGCAAGGATATATGTGCGTCCTGGGAACCAAAGGAGACAGAGTAAAGACAAAGAGATGCAAACTCGACCTCTAAGCTAGGGGTTAGCCGCCGCTAAGCACTATCAACCCTAACCAAGGACAAGACTCGACTCAGCATGCATGCTATAACTTAGGGCGCCAGCGCTTCATTTATTTATGCTCAGGGTCTACGCCTGGCTTTGTACAAAGGGTTACATGCCTTGCCGGCAAGGCTTGTACAAAAGGGTGGCTTGCCGGGGGGCCCGGCAAGCCGCGCCTTATGGGTAGAACTTGCGAAGATGCTCAATATTCCAGGAATTGCTCACCGGAATGGCATTTTCGGTCTCCAGGCGGACTGCGCCAGGCCTGGTGACTCGTACTACCCGATAAGGGCCTTCCCACTTCGGCGTCAACTTGTTGGTATTCTTGGCCGATTGAACGCGCCGAAGAACAAGGTCGCCTTCCTCAAAGCTTCGGGCATGGACCTTGCGGCTATGGTAGCGGCGCAAGGCTTGCTGGTAGCGTGCTGCTCTCACAGCCGCCCGAAGACGATCTTCCTCAAGGAGCATTGCGTCATCTTGCCGGAGTTGCTCGTTCTCAAGCTCATCATAAGCAAGCACTCGAGGTGACCCATATATGAGTTCAGTGGGGAGAACTACTTCTGCCCCGTATATCAGGGCAAAGGGCGTCTGGCCGGTGGCTCGATTTGGCGTCGTTCTGATCGACCAAAGAACCGCCGGCAACTCATCAATCCAGCGCCTTCCACTCTTGTGCAGCCTGTCAAAGGTCTTTGTCCTTAGGCCTCGTAGCACTTCAGCATTTGCCCTCTCAGCTTGACCATTGCTTCGGGGGTGAGCAACGGAAGCGAAACAGACCTTGCTGCCAAGGTCTTGGGTATATTGCATGAAGGTGCAACTTGTGAACTGCGTCCCGTTGTCGGTGATGACCCTGTTGGGCACACCAAAACGGCATACTAGTCCCTTGAAGAACTTGACGGCTGACAGAGCTGTGACCTTCCTCACTGCCTCCACCTCCGGCCACTTCGTGAACTTGTCGATTGCAACATACAAGTACTCAAAGCCCCCGATAGCGCGGGGGAAAGGGCCTAGTATGTCGAGCCCCCAGACCGAGAAGGGCCAGGAGAGAGGAATGGTTTGAAGAGCTTGAGCTGGTTGATGAAGTTTCTTTGAATGGAACTGGCACGCTTCACACCTGGTGACCAGTGCCGTCGCATCCTGGAGGGCAGTGGGCCAGAAGAAGCCTTGTCGAAATGCCTTGCTGGCAAGGGCTCTTGACCCTATGTGGGATCCACATATGCCTCCATGTATCTCTGCCAACAGCCCCAGTCCTTCCTCTCGAGGGATACACTTCAATTTCACGCCGTTCGGCCTCCTTCTGTACAGGACGTCATCGACGAACTGGTACATAGCAGACCGACGGGCTACTTTTTCCGCTTCTTCCTGCTCCTCAGGAAGTTCCCCAGTCTAGAGGAATCAGACGGTATGCTGTGCCCACGCTAGAGCCTGAGGCTCGACTGCGAGGACTAAAGGAATTTCCTCCGCCATGGGAGCGGCTGTCTCGACGACAAGAGCTTGATGCTCCGCCGGAGCTAGCCGCCCCGGGGCGGGCTCAGTGTCCCCGGCAACATCCTTGCCGGTGGCTCCGGGGAGTTCGGTGGGAAAGTACTTGCCGGGCCCTAATTTCCTCCTCTTGTTTTGCTGTGTTGATGGATCAATGGGTGGCTGAGAAAGCTGAAGCACAAAGGTACCTGGTTCCACAGGTAGCTTGAGGGCAGCGCGCTTTGACAGGTAATCGGCGATGTCCTTCTCCGCTTGGGGAACGTGCTCCTCCTGTATACCATCAAAGCGCTCTTCCAGCTTTCTCACTGCATTGACGTAGGCCTTCATCAATGGGCTCTGGTAATCTTTGTTGACTTGCTTGATGACAAGCTGCGAATCGCCCCTGATGATGAGTTTCTTGATTCCGAGGTCTGCCTCGATCCTAAGACCAGCAAGCATCCCCTCATACTCAGCAGTGTTGTTCGTTGATACCTCCCTGGGGAAGTGCATCTGGACCACGTACTTGAGGTGCTCTCCAGTGGGCGCGACCAGCAGTACGTCGGCCCCGGCGCCCTGTAAGGAGAAAGCTCCATCAAAGTACATGATCCAGTTGCAACTCGCCTCTTTGCCGGGGAGAGCAGTTTCCTGGACTTCTTCATCAGGCGTCGCGGTCCATTCTGCAACGAACTCCGCCAGGACTCGGCTTTGAATCGTCGAGGTACTTTCAAACTTGAGGCCAAAGCTGGACAGCTCCAGTGCCCACTCTACAATCCTTCCCGTTGCATCTGGATTGTGCAATATCCGTTGTAGAGGGAGGCGAGTGATGACAGTGATCTCGTGCGCCTGGAAGTAGTGACGCACCTTCCTCGAGGCCATAAGAAGGCCGAAGAGCAATTTCTGCACACCGGAGTACCTTGATCTAGCCCCCTGCAAGAGGGAGCTAACAAAGTAGACCCAGTGCTGCATCATTTTCTTCCTTGGCTGCACTCCAACCGGCCGCGTCGTCTCTGCACTAGTGGCATCAGGCTCTGTCGCTGCTATCACCACATCATCAATTTCTCTCTGCGCCACTAGCGCGGCGCTGCCACCTGGTTTGTTGCCGCCAAGTATAGCAGCAACGGTTCTTGTGACTTAGGCGCAACTAGTATTGGCATGGAGAAAAGATACCTCTTCAAATCTTGTAATGCTGCTTCAGCTTTTGGTGTCCACTCCATCGGGCCTGCCTTTTTCAAAATCTTGAAAAAGGGGAGGGCGCGCTCGGCAGATTTGGAAATGAATCTGCTCATTGCGACAACGCAGCCAGCAAGCCGATGCACATCCTTGACCCGTTTGGGTGCTTCAATCTGCTCTATAGCTTTGATCTTGTCCGGATTGGCCTCTATCCCACGCTGCGACACAAAGAACCCGAGAAGCTTGACGGACGGGACGCCGAAGACGCACTTCTCAGGGTTCAGCTTGAGGTTGATCTTGCGTAGGTTTACAAATGTTTCTTGTAACTCCGGTATAAGGGTTGCCCTGTTCTTGGTTTTGACCACTATATCATCCAGATAAGCCTCCATATTTCTATGGAGCTGGGGTTCAAAACCAATCTGGACTGCCCTTGCAAACGTCGAGCCAGCACTCTTCAACCCGAAAGGCATTCATACAAAACAGTACGTACCACATGGGGTGATGAATGCTGTCTTCTCTTCGTCTTCTCTTGCCATGAAGATCTGATGGTCGCCGGAGTAGGCATCGAGGAATGACAACAGGTCACACCCAGCCGTGGAGTCTACAATCTGGTCGATGCGCGGCAACGGGAAGGGGTCCTTGGGACAAGCTTTATTGATATCTATGTAATCTATACACAGCCTCCACTTCCCATTTGCCTTGCGCACTACCACTGGATTGGCCAACCACGTTGGATGGAGCACTCCTCTTACCAAACCCGATGCTTCCAGTTTCCGGATCTCCTCTGTGATGAACTCTTGTCATTCCAAAGCTTGCTTCTTGACCTTCTGCTTGACGGGCCACGTATGAGGACAGACAACAAGGTGGTGCTCAATCACCTCCCTGGGAACGCCGGGGATGTCGGATGCTTTCCATGCAAACACGTTGACATTCGCCCGCAGGAAGGTGACGAGCGCGTCTTCCTCTTTGCCATCAAGGGCGGAGTTATGTTGAAAGCCCCTCCTGTGCCGTCCTCCTTGACGGAAACCTTCTTGGTTCCCGGCGGCGTGGCCTTGGATCTCTTGTTTCTGCCGGTGGAGCTCTCTGGCATGTCCTCGACGGGAGCGCGACACTCCGAAGAGGTGCGCTTGCCGGAGTGGGTGTCCGAGATCTCACCGGTCTTCTTCTTGCCGGTGGAGCTCTCTGGCATGTCCTCGACGGGAGCACAACACTCCGAAGAGGTGCGCTTGCCGGAGTGGGTGCCCGAGGTCTCACCAGTCCTCTTCTTCTTCCCTCCCGGGGCTCCAGTGGCAGGAGCAAGTGCCCTCGTGGCGGCAGCTGCTGCAACCGCTTGTTGGTATAGTTGATCATCGCAAATCAGCGCATCTTTCTTATCGGAGGGGATGGTGATGATCGTCATAGGTCCTGGCATCTTCAGGGTGTTGTAGGCGTAGTGTGACGCTGCCATGAACTTGGCCAGTGCTGGGCGGCCAAGGATCCCGTTGTAAGGCAAGGGGATCTTGGCAACATCGAACACGATCCTCTCCGTCCTGTAGTTCAGATCACTTCCAAAAGTCACGGCCAGCGTGACTTTCCCCTTTGGTTGACTTCTCCCCGGGTTGACCCCCTGAAACGTGCCCGTCTCTTCGAGGTCTCCATCAGGAACATGCAGCTTCTCGATCACGGTGGGCGAGAGTAGGTTCAGACTGGCCCCGCCATCGACTAGCATCTTTGTCACCTTGAGGTTGCATATTGTCGGTGAAACCAACAATGGCAAGCACCCGACCGCAGTAGTGCGATCAGGGTGATCCTCAGCGTAAAAAAATGATAGGTCTGCTGGACCATTTCAGCGGCTTTTGGGCACCGGACGACGGCTCCGCCGCAGTAATCTCACGCGCCCACTGTTTAAGTTGGCGGTGAGAAGTATGGAACGAGGCGCCGCCATCGATGCACATGGCCTCCGTAGGCTTCTGAAATTCTTGGTCGCCGGGCTCGTCGCCCTCCTCGTGATCGTCGTCTTCGGGCCTTCTGTCACGGCCCCGGGCGAGCCTCTCCTGCTATTTATCCTTGCCGCGACGGCCTGCTTGGCCGTCACGCTTCTTGCCAGACCCTTCAGCACCATCCTGGCCCTTCTCCTTGTCCCGCCTCTCATATCCAGCTCTCTGCTTCTCAGCAAGGAGCTCAACCTGTCGGCAGTCCTGGAGATCATGGCCCTTGGTGCGATGGATCTTGCAGTATCGGTTGCCGGAGTTTCCTGGCTTCTCAGCAGCCGCCAAGGCCCGTCAGGCAACACACCCGGCAATTTCCTTGTCGGGGTCACCCGCCCTGGTTTTCTTGGCGGAGCCGGTGTCATCAGATCCCTCGACGGCAAGTACGGCTTTACCTTTGCGCTTCCTGTTGCGGTGCCGGCCCTTCTTCGCCGGGGCGGCACTATCCTCATCTGAAGAGTCGGTTTCCGCACGGGCGTCTTCGCCGGGGTACTTCCTTCCCTCTTCAGCCCGGGCGCATCTGTCAGCAAGAACATAGAGTTCCGCCACATCTTTCACCTTGGTCATCGCCAGTTCTTCACGCATCTTGCGGTTACACACGTTCTGATGGAACACGTTGATGATGGCGGCAGGGCGAACATCAGGGATGTTGTACAGCACCCGGCTGAACCTCTGTATATAATTGCGCAGACTCTCGCCTTCCTTCTGGGGTACGACGTGCATGTCACTCGCCTGGCCATGGGCTTGGTGACCTCCAGTAAAGGCGCCAACAAACTCATGGCACAAGTCCGACCAGGAGGAAATAGAGTCTACCGGCAAGTGCATCAACCACGACATGGCGTTAGGTTTAAGAGCCAACAGAAAGTAATTTGCAAGCACCTTATCGTCGCGGGCTCCGGCAGCTTGCATCGCGATGGTGTAGATGCTGAGGAACTCCGACGGGTGGGTCTTGCCGTTGTACTTCTCGCCAACGTCAGGCTTGAATGTGCGGTGAGTGGGCCACTGGAACTGCCGCAGCTCACGGGTAAAAGCCGGAGAGCCTACCTCGTAAGGTAGACCTCCAGGGCTCTCCGGTGCTGAGCGATCCACGGCAGGCCCCGCTCGCCTGTCTGACTGGTGGCGCACTCCACGCCGGCGCTCGATGGTGGTTCGAGCGTCTTCATGAGCTCGCTCTTGAAGAACTTGACGCTGGTCGCCATGGGTCCGTGGGTCGGACGACTCTATGGAGACGGTGTCACCCGCGACGTCCCGACGAGTCGACACACGCGGTACCGGGCGAGGAGGAGGTGAATGCACCGTGGCCATGGCGTTGCCAGTCCTCCCGCCACCGGTGTGTGTGACCCCATCGGGGCGTCGACCTGGGAGCTCCACTGGACTTGGTTCATCCTTGTTGGCGACTGCGACAAGGCTTCGGATGGTGGCTCTCCATTCGTCGAGTTTCCCTGTAACGGGAGGAAAGTCGAGGAGCAACTGCGCGCGCGCCAGGGCTTTGGCTAGGGTTAGCGGTAGCGAAACCTGCACGGACCGCGACGCGCTTCGACCCCTGACCGTGTCAGGAGGAGCTCCGTCACGATCCCGCGGTCGCATGCCATTTCCACCAACGCTCCGGCGGGCGGGCAGGTCTTCTACGTCCCGGGAGTGGCGCTCGGGGCTCTTCCCATGGCGACGCCCGGTATCCTCGGTGCGATGACGCCGCTCGTCGCGCGCTACTTGGGAGGAGCGTGTTGTGGGCGCCGGCACGAGAGTCTTGGAGGCCCTCGCGTCGCCTTCGGGTGATGCGGCAGCGACCTTGGAAGGCCCCGCGCCACTCGCGGAGGGCCTGGCTCCGTCTTTGGACCTGGCGGTGTGCAGCCCATTACCAGGCGCACAAACATCGCCATCTCCCAAACTCCGGCTGCTGGGACGGCGTTGGTGTTCACGAGCAGCGCCCCGGGTCCTTTCCGCGACCGGTCCGCTACTCGCCCACGTCGGGACGGGCTGTCCGGCTTCCGACTGGCCAACCGCCACCGTCGTCTTCTTCTTGGGCGCCATGATGATGAAGAAGCGTCGAACTGACTGCTAAAGCCGATTCTCACAACTATGCCCCCTACCTGGCGCGCCAAAGATGTCGGTGTATTTGGAACGATACCTATGGGATCACAAGAATCCCTACTACGGCTGCGGGGCGCGGGGTTGAGAGAAGAGCGGATCAAACAGACAGCACACGGTTCCTTTACCCAGGTTCGGGCCGCGAGGATGCGTAAAACCCTACTCCTGCTTTGGTGGATTATATGTTTGTGTTCTTTAGCTAGCTACGGGGCATGGGGAGCTCCAAAAAGCCGAATCCTTCTCCTGGTCACCTCGGGCCTCCTTTTATAGGGAAAAAGGGGTTGCCACAGTGGCACACAAGAGGTGGAAAGAGTACAGTGACGCGAGGTTATCCCTCGCATTACATGACAAGGCGCACTTAATGCGCTTAGCTTAGGTGTCCTTGCTTTATCGGGGACGGGGGAGACATCCGTCTTGTCCGTCGCTTCTCCTTCTTGTGTCGACAGGCGCCCTGGCCAGCGATGCCTGAGATGCCATGTAGGCAGGCAGGCAGCTGAGGTGGCTCAATGGTGGGTCTCCACTAAGATCTGCATGCCGCCACGTAGGTGCCTGCCTAGCTGGTTTGGTCGGCAGCTGCATGGGGCGGTGGAAGCTTTAGCTGGCGTGGGCCTGATGGTGGCCCTGCGGGTGTCCCTGGCAAGGGCCTTGCCGGGGCCCCGGCAAGGGTCTTGCCGCGGCGCTTGCTGTCATCCCCAGCAAGATGCTTGCCGGAGGTCTTGTGGTCTTCCTTGGCTGGGATCCCGCCAAGGACCGTCGTCTTCTTAGCGTGCATCCGATCCTGAATGTCTTCACAAAGATCTGCATGCCACTACGGGGATGCCTCCCGAATCCTTGCCCCATGGGGGCAGTGGACTCAAGGGTGATCCACTCCGTAGGCGTGGGGCGAATTGCCGCGGCAAGGGTCTTGCTGGGCCGGCTAAAGCCGCCCCCGGTAAGGATCTTGTCGGGGGAATCCGCTTCGTCCCTTTGCTCTTTGTGGTCTTGGCTTTGGGCTTCAGTCTCCATCGAGCTTCGGTCTTACCCTGGCTCACCTCCCTTGCCGTGCTTGGTGTGGTGGTGCACATGGCTCAGACTGCCCGTGCACAGTCATAGGGGTACAAAAAGTGTACCCCCCTTTTTGTACAGCGACAATGGGCCTATAGAAGTGCATATAAAAATCCTATGGGTATGTCTCCGTATAAAATGGTTTATGGAAAAGCATGTCACTTACCTCTTGAGCTAGAACCTAATGCATATTGGGCTATTAAAGAGCTCAATTATGATTTCAAACTTGCCGGTGAGAAGAGGCTTTTTGACATTAGCTCGCTTGATGAATGGAGAACCCAAGCCTATGAAAATGCCAAACTGTTTAAAGAAAAAGTTAAAAGATGGCATGACAAAAGGATACAAAAGCGCGAGTTTAACGTTGGAGATTATGTCTTGTTATACAACTCTCGTTTAAGATTTTCTGCAGGAAAACTTCTCTCTAAATGGGAAGGTCCTTATGTTATCGAGGAGGTCTATCGATCCGGTGCCATAAAAATCAATAACTTCGAAGGCACAAATCCGAGGGTGGTGAACGGTCAAATAATCAAACACTATATCTCAGGTAATCCCATAAATGCTGAAACCAATGTTATTGAAACCGTAACCCCGGAGGAATACATAAGGGACACTTTCCATAACGATTCAGACTCCGAAAAGGAAGAGGTATGTGGTACGGTAAGTAAACCGACTCCAAAACAATTCTAATGGAAATTTTTCTCCGTTTTGGAATATTTAGAAAAATAGAAAAATAAGAAGCAGTCCAGAAAGGACACGAGGCGTCCACGAGGGTGGAGGGCGCGCCCTACCCCCCTGGGTGCGCCCCTACCTCGTGGGCACCTCGTGTGCCCTCCGGACTCCGTTTTCTTGCACGTTACTTCTTTTGGTCGGTAAAAATTCATTATATATTCTCCTGAAGGTTTTGACCACCGCACCATGCGAAAATCTTCTGTTTTGTTTCGAGCTATTTTTTGCCAGAGCTGACAAGGGCAGGCATCATGTCGTCCTCCTCCTCCAACAATGAGGGCAATGATGATTGGCTAATGAAGATAGAGCTGAAGAGAGAAGAACCTGGAGAGATCAACAAGGAAGATAGGATCAAGAAGGCTATGGAGGATCAGGCATCGGGAGCCGAAGAAGAAGACATCCTTCAACCCTTTACGAACCTTTTTACCCCAACTGAGATTGAAGCTTTCAAGATGATTGAATTAGATCAAATACAAAACAAGTATCTCACACGTAAAAATATTTTGCTGAAGGAGCATATTACCGCACTCAAGGGCATTATCCGCAAGTTGGAGGATCTCCTACGCTCGATGTACGACACTCCATCATCACTGCTGCCAACTCCATCATCACCACATCCGAAGAAAGAGATATAATCACATGGGTATGGGCACTCCCCTTGGCAAGTGCCAAGCTTGGGGGAGGTGCCCCGGTATCGTATAACCATCACTCATATCTTTACCGTTTTTCTTAGTTCGATCCTTTTGGTTATATCTTGATCTAGTAGAATAAAGTTTAGTATGATCTAGTTGTGAGCCTTGCCTTATGATCCTTATCTTTGTAATGGAGTCCGTGAGATTTATATAATAAATATTAGTTTTGAGTCGAGGGCTTTATTATCTCACCATGATCATAGAATAAAGAATAAAAAGAATCAAAGAGATCATATTGATCTTATGGAAAGCAATGACTTCACATATAAAGAGTATGATGAATAAAAGTTGTTGAGAGTTGAATATAGTTTTGGTCATCGTTGCAATTAATAGGAAGCAATAAGGAAAGAGAGGTTTTCACATATAAACATACTATCTTGGACATCTTTTATGATTGTGAGCACTCATTAAAATATGACATGCTAAGGAGTTGATGTTGGACATGGAAGACAACGTAATGGGTTATGTCTTCTTGTATCTGAAATAAAGTATATTGTCATGGATCATCCAACATGTTGAGCTTGCCTTTCCCTCTCATGCTAGCAAAATTCTTTGCACCAAGTAGAAATACAACTTGTGCTTCCAAATATCCTTAAACCCAGTTGTGACATGAGAGTCCACCATATCTACCTATGGATTGAGTAAGATCCTTCAAGTAAGTTGTCATTGTTGCAACTCTCTAAAATATGTATGATCTATTAGTGTGGAGAAAATAAACTTTATACGATCTTGTGATGTGGAAGCAATAAAAGTGACATACTACATAATAAAGGTCCATATCACAAGTGGCAATATAAAGTGATGTTCTTTTGCGCTAAGATTTTGTACATCCAACCGTAAAAGCACATGACAACCTTTGCTTCCCTCTGCGAAGGGCCTATCTATTGTTCTTACCTTATAAGAGTCATGGTGATCTTCACCTTTCCTTTTTACATTTTATCCTTTGGCAAGCACATTGTGTTGGAAAGATCCTGACATATATACCCACTTGGATGTAAGCTATCATGATCTATTACTATTGACATTACGCTTGAGGTAAAAGGTTGGGAGGCACCACTATAAGCCCCTATCTTTCTCTATGTTGATTAAAACTCCATACCCATAAGTATTGCGTGAGTGTTACCAATTGTGAAAGACTAAATGATAGTTGAGTATGTGGACTTGCTGAAAAGCTCTTATATTGACTCTTTCCGATGTTAGGATAAATTGCAATTGCTTCAATGAACGAGATCATAGTTTGTTAGTTTTCAATGAAGTTTCTGATTCATACTTGACATTGTGAATATATTGTTACTTTAGCATAAAAAATCGTATGAAAAAATATATATATATATAATGCTGTTATAAGAATGATCATGATGCCCTCATGTCCGTATTTTATTTTTTATCGACACCTCTATCTCTAAACATGTGGACATATTTTTCGATATCGGCTTCCGCTTGAGGACAAGCGAGGTCTAACCTTGGGGGAGTTGATACGTCCATTTTGCATCATGCTTTTATATCGATGTTTATTGCATTATGGGCTGTTATTACACATTATGTCATAATACTTATGCCTTTTCTCCCTTATTTTACAAGGTTTACTTGAAGAGGGAGAATGCTGGCAGCTGGAATTCAGGGCTGGAAAAGAAGCAAATATTGCACACCTATTCTGCACAGCTCAAAAAGCCTTGAAACTCCACGAAAGTCAGTTTTGGAAAATATAAAAAATATCTGGCAAAGAAGTACAGGAGGGGGACACCCACCGTCCACGAGGGTGGGGGCGTGCCCTACCCCCCTGGGCGTGTCCCCTGCCTCGTGGGCCACCTGGCAGCCCCCCGATGCCCATCTTTTGCTATATGAGGTGTTTTGGCCAGGAAAAAAAATCATAAGGAGGTTTTTGGGACGAAGCGCCGCCGTCTCGAGGCGGAACCTTGGCGGAACCAATCTAGGGCTCCGGCGGAGCTGTTCCGCCGGGGAAACTTCCCTCCGGGAGGGGGAAATCATCGCCATCATCATCACCAACAACTCTCTCATCTTGTGGAGGGTTATCATCATCAACATCTTCGCCAGCACCATCTCCTCTCAAACCCTAGTTCATCTATTGTATCCAATCTTTGCATCAAAACCTCAGATTGGTACCTGTGGGTTGCTAGTAGTGTTGATTACTCCTTGTAGTTGATGCTAGTTGGTTTATTTGGTGGAAGATCATATGTTCAGATCCATTATGCATATTAATACCCCTTTGATTATGTGTTTATTTGGTTTATTTGGTTTATTTGAATATGCTCTGTGAGTAGTTACGTTTATTCCTGAGGACATGGGAGAAGTCTTGCTATAAGTAGTCATGTGAATTTGGTATTCGTTCGAAATTTTGATGAGATGTATGTTGTCTTTCCTCTAGTGGTGTCATGTGAACATCGACTACATGACACTTCACCATTGTTTGGGACTAGAGTAAGGCATTGGGAAGTAATAAGTAGATGATGGGTTGCTAAAGTGACAGAAGCTTAAACCCTAGTTTATGCGTTGCTTCGTAAGGGGCTGATTTGTATCCATATGTTTCATGCTATGGTTAGGTTTACCTTAATACTTCTTTTGTAGTTGCGGATGCTTGCAATAGAGGTTAATCATAAGTGGGATGCTTGTCCAAGTAAGGGCAGTACCCAAGCACCGGTCCACCCACATACCAAATTATCAAAGTAACGAATGAGAATCATATGAGCATGATGAAAACTAGCTTGACGATAATTCCCATGTGTCCTCGGGAGCGCTTTCCTTCATATAAGAGTTTGTCCAGGCTTGCCCTTTGCTACAAAAAGGTGTGACACCCGAAGACCGACGTCCCAGAAGATTCCAGATGTTCCGGGTTCTCCCGTGTGTTTCTTTGTGCTTGTGTTATTTATTTTTGCATTGCATCATGTCATCCTGCCATCATGTCATTAATCTTTGCATCTCAACCTAAATAAATTGTGTGGACCTTCGGTCCATTTAAATCGAGGGAAGGATGACTTCTCTTTATAACATATAAAAGCCTCTCAATATTATTAGGGAGCTATATTTAAAACATTCCAATTGTTTGGGATCACCGTAACACACTCGCATTTATTCTTCAGACCTCTTTCGCTTAAAGTTTCACCGCCAAACCGTCTCTTCTATCCTTTTCCCTTATGTCGAGGCTCCTCCTAAAGTCTTGACTCCTTTCAAACTCCTTAAGACAAGCTAATTATTTTAGTTTGCACTTCCCTATTTTGTTGGAACCACTTTTGTTGGGTTGGTAATATTCCATAAAGCCTTACAAAAATGTTCCACCTTTTATTTCTTCTTCATGGCCTCTTTTCTTAATTTTTGAACCCTCTCTATTTTATTTCTCCTAAAGAGATAAGGAGAGAGAGGCCAGCCATTTTTTCCTCCCTCCTAGGCCATGGGCCTCAGCCTCCAGCCGGCAGCCCAGCCGCAGGCTCAGTCGGCCACTTCCCCCAGCCGGCCCATCAACTCCCCCCCATAACCCTAGCTAGCGCAGCTCCTTCCCTCGCTCCTCCTTTCCTCCCCCCGCGCCGCCAGAGGCCTCGAGCCCCGTTTCCCTCGCTCTCCCCTCGTCCCGACCGCTCCCTCCTTCCTCGCAGCCCCCGATTCCCTCGATCTCTTCTCCCTCCTACCCATCCGGTCGAGGCCCCGAGCCCCAGCGCCCGCGAGCCTCACGCTTCTGGCCGCGGCGCTCGCACCCTCAAGCCGCCCTCCGTCTCCTCGCGCGGAGCTGCGCCCGTGCCCTCCATCGCCAACAGCGGCCGCCTCGCCACACCCTTCCGCCGGCCGCCCTGTCTCCCTCCAGCGCGCGCGCCTCCCTCCAGCCGCATCACCCGCGGGCCGGCCAGGAGCTGCGCGTCCAGCGCCCCTGCCTCACCTCCGGGCCATCGCGGCTCCTCCCTCCGCCGTCCGGCGGGCCACCAGCGTCGCCCCGCCACCTCCTCGTCGCCACCAAGGCCCTGGCCTCGTCCGGCCGGTCAGGAGCCGCCGCCGGCCACCAAGTACAGCGCCGCCGCGCCTCAACCTCCTCACCTTCCTCCTCCCGTCAGCCCTCTCTGCCTGCCGCTGCCATGGCCTCGTCACATTGCTGCCTTTTTCCCTTTGTTGTGAAGACCGCAGCCGCAAGACCAAGATGGTGCCAAGTACCTCGTCGACCCGTGAACGACTACCATCGACCCTGGAGGACCCCAAGACCGTCGAGTACATCCGGAATCGCCAAGGACTGCAAGTACCACGACGCCCGTCGAACACCAAGTACCCCCTTCATTTTTGTCAAGACCGGCAAGTTGAAGACCCCAAGTACCATGACTACCGGAAGCGCCAAGTACCTCTTCTCGCGACACGAACATCTACGGAATGTGTACCTCTACGAACGTGAACAACTACCGTCGCCGAGACCCTCATGTACCTCTACGAACGTGAACGACTACCGTTGCCCCGAAGATGTCCGATGTCGCGACAAGTACCACGACACGATAACAGAACGCCTACTTCCTCTACGAATCGCGAGAACGACTTCTTCCACTACTTCCTCTACGATCTTGATCCGCCCCGAAACGAATGCTTGTTCCGAAGGTATAACCCGAGACGATGACCCGTGGAATGCTTGTGTTGTATGAAATGTTTGCCCTTGTGTGCACCATGCCCGTTTCGTCCGTTTGTCATGTTCCTCGGTTGCCTCGTCGCCGACTCGTGGGAACCCGGTGACGGGATCACCCCACCTCTTTCATCTTGTTCGACTCGATCACTCCGCCTTTGCTTTTGCACCGGTCTCTCAACGAGTTACCGGAACCGAGATGTTGCCATTGCATCATTTTCGGATCGTTGTCGTGGCACCCTTTTCTTCCACCACGGTGACAATACTTCATATCTTCTTCCTGTCAACTTTAATAAAAATTGCATAAAACATGATCATGTCATCCGCATCATGTTAACAACACTAAAATGTTTAATTGTTGTTTGCTTATAATTACTAAACATGCTCATGGGGATTTTCCGGAATTGTTGTTGTCATTTCCGGCCTCATTTAAAATGCCTAGATAGGTAGTTTGCTCTTGCTTCACCTCTTGCTATGTTAAAAACATTTAATCTTGTCTTGTAAATCAACGAGAGTCAATTAAATAATTAAAATGTGGTGTTTCGTCAATATGCAACTCGTTGCATATTGAGCTCCACTTAACTTGTAGTACTTGTTTGTGCACTCTGCCATGCCATGCATAATTAACCGGACATGCATCATGCTTGCTTGTGCATCGTATGCCATGTTTAAGCTTGTGTGTTTACCGTGTTGCTTGTTTCTTTCCGGTTTGCTTCTCTTGATAGCTTCGGTTTCGTTCCGGAGTTGTGAGGATTATCTCGTCTATGTTGCTCCGACTACTTCATGGAACCGTTCTTCTCCCTTGCGGAATCCCAGGCAAGATGATCCTACCCTTGGATACCTTTACTACCGTTGCCATGCTTAGTTGTCTCGATGCTATCGTTACATGTCGCGCTACCCATCTTATTGTCAGCCTCTCCTTGTTGCCATGAAACCTCTAACCTTGAAACCTTCCTAGCAAAACCACTATTTGGCTATGTTACCCGCTTGCTCAGCCCCTCTTATAGCGTTGTTAGTTGCAGGTGAAGATGAAGTTTGTTCCAGGAGGGAACTTGTTGTTGGTATATCACAATATCTATTATTATTATTAACACACCTGTATACTGGGCATGAATGGAAGGCTTGGCCTTTTGCTCGGTGTTTTGTTCCACTCATGCCACCTTAGGCGCCGATAAACCGGCATTATGTTCCTTGATTTTGCGTTCCTTACACGATGGGTGGATGGGGACCCCTTGACAGTTCGACTTTGAATAAAACTCGTCCAGCAAGGCCCAACATTGGTTTTAATTTGCTCATAATAACAACTTAATTAATTAATTAAATTGCATAGGGAGTTAGCGCTACCCGAGGATTCTTTCTACATAGCAGGGGGGCCAGTGCTGATGGTGTTGGTCCCAAACGGGGAGCCTGCGGGGTCACCACGAGGAAACTCGAGGATTGATATAAACCCGTAGCCTCGCCCATCCGGTCGTGGCCTGAGACGAGATACACGCGGCTACTATCAGGGTGTCGACACACCGGGAGGTCTTGCTGGACTTGTTTTACCATTGTCGAAATGTCTTGTGCACCGGGAAGCCGAGCCTGATCGGATTTTCCCTAATATAAGGGGTGATGATATTATATTTATCACTTCAGCTAATCGTGAGAGCTTGTGATGGGCTAAGTTGGAACACCCCTGCAGGGTTATGATCTTTCGAAAGCCGTGCCCGCGGTTATGTGGTAGATTGGAATTTGTTAATGTCCGGTTGTAGAAAACTTGGCAGATGATCCGAAGTAAAACACACCACTGTGTGAGTAACCGTGACTGTCTCTTTTCACTTTGAGAAGAGAACACGGTGGGGTTTCGCTTGATTCGTATGTAGTTCAGGATCTTTAGCGATCACTACTTTTGCGACCGTTTGCGTAGAAGCTCATCTTATTCTTGTACTCGTAAGTTAGCCACCATATGCTTTGCTTAGCCGCTGCTGCAACCTCACCACTTTACCTCTTCCTACCCATAAAGCTTTGCTAGTCTTGATACCCATGGTTATCGGATTGCTGAGTCCTCGTGGCTCATAGATACTACAACACCAGATGCAGGTTCAGCCGAGATTGATACAGGAGCTGGTTCAAGTACTTCACTGGGAGCTCGATGAAGAGTTTGGCTGTATGCTTGTGACGTTTCGACGATCAGTAGAACTTCTACTAGGATTCGATCTAGACATGTGGTTTAACATTATGTTTGGTATCTTGTCTTTTGGATCTTACCCTTAGATGGGTTGTGATGTGTTGAATGATGTTCTGCTTATGTAATGTATTGTGTGAAGTGGCGAGTGTAAGCCAACTATCTCCTTTTGCAATTTAACCCCCCTTTTACATGATTCGTGCAAAGATACCAAACTTGCGATCATTCCAGAATGGGCTTATATCTTTAAGTCATGCCTCGACACGTAGGAGATATAGTCCCATCCTGGGCATTACAAAAGGATTGGGCCATATTATTGCACCCTATTTACTTTTACCATTTGTTACTTGTTACCAATTACCTTATCACAAAACTACCTGTTACCGATAATTTCAGTGCTTGTAGAGAGTACCTTACTGAAAACTGCCTATCATTTCCTTCTGCTCATCGTTGGGTTCGACACTTGTAATGCCCAGGATGCGACTATGTCTCCTACGTGTCGAGGCATGACTTAGAGACATAAGCGCATTCTAGAATGATCTCAAGCATGGTATCTTTGCACATCTCATGTAAAAGTTCAGGGATGAAAATGTAAAAGATAGTTGCCTTACACTCGCCATGTCACATAATGAATTCAATAACATACAATCATCCAATTAACACAGGGTCTAGCTACGGATGAAAACCAAACGAGAAAGATACCAGAAACACAAGCCCGGATCCTCCTAGTAAGAACCACTACTGATCGTCGGGATACGATACATAGTAACGACCACGCTCCTCATCGAACTCCTAGTGAAGTTCTGATCCATCTCCTGCATCGTTCTCGGCGGTACCTGCACCTGGTGTGTGTTGTAATCTGTGAGCCACAAGGACTCAGCAATCCCGTTCCTGGGTATCAAAACTACCAAAGCCTTAGGTGTGGAACAAGTATTAAAGTGTTTGTGGCAAGCACTAAGCAACTAGCTTACGATTTTAGAGCGAGATGAGAACATGTGCCAACGATCGCCAAGTTGATCAAGAAGTGATCCTAGCTACTCACGACCAAGCATGACCCCACCGTGTTCACTTTCTGAAGCCCTTCGGAAAGAGACCATCACGGTTACTCACACAGGTAGTGTATTCTTTGGATATGGTGTCAAGTTATCTACAACCGGATATTAACAAATTCCCATCTGCCACATAACTGCGGGCATGGCTTTCGAAAAATCAAAACCCTGCAGGGGTGTCCCAACTTAGCCCATCACAAGCTCACGATCTGCGGAGTCGCAATTCCAAAGTGGGAAGACCCGAGTATCCTCGGAATCCCGTGCTCAAGATATTTCTAAAAAGGTAAAACTAATCCAGCAAGACCTCCCGGCGTGCCGACACCCTGATAGTAGTCACGCGTATCTCGTCTCAGGCCACGACTGGATGGGACATCCTACAGGTATATACCAGCCCTCGGGTTTCCCCAAGGTGGCCCCGCAGACTGCCCATTTTGGACCAACATTCATGAGGAGCACTGGCCTGGGTTGTTAATTAAGAACTCGGGTTTGCAACGCCCTATGCAAGTTTTAGTTGTTAGGCAAAAGTAAAACCAATGTTGGGCCTTGCTGGAAAAGCTTTAAGCAGTGCGAATTATCAAGGGGGCCCATAAACCCCAACCGTGTTGGGAATGCAAAAACAAGGAACATAACACCGGTTTATCGGGTCCTAAGGTGGCATGAGTGGAACAAAACACCAAGCAGAAGGCAAAGCCTTCCACCCATTACCAATATATTGGTGCATTAATTTACATAAGAGATATATTGTGTTAACCCCCAAAAACAAGTCCAAACGTGGAGCAATCTTCAAAACTTCACCTGCAACTAACAACGCTATAAGAGGGGCTGAGCAAAAGCGTACTTAGCCAATCAACGGTTTGCTAGGAAGGCGGTTAGAGTGTTTCATGGCAATAATAGGAGGCTGACAAACATGAATAGGCATCGAGGCATATCTAAAGAGCGAGACAATTATCATAGGTAGAGATAGAGGTGATATCGGGGAATGGTCATCTTGCCTGTTAAGTCTACGGAGGGATGATGTCTACACACGCTTCTACTCTTCTAGACTATGTTGGGCCTCCAAGCGCAGAGGTTTGTCGGACAGCAGCAATTCCCTCAAGTGGATGACCTAAGGTTTATAGAACTCAGGGAAGTAGAGGTTGAAGATGGTCTCTCTCAAGCAACCCTGCAACTAGAATACAAGAAGTCTCTTGTGTCCCCAACACACCTAATACACTTGTCAAATGTATAGGTGCACTAGTTCGGTGAAGAGATATTAAATGGCAAGTGATATGGATGGCAAAAAAAGTAATATAAATCTGTAATAAAAAGTGCAGCAAGCAAACAAGTGGTAAACGTGAGCACAAATGGTATTGCAATGGTGGAAACAAGGCCTAGGGTTCATACTTTCACTAGTGGCAACTCCCAACAACATTAACATAATCGAATCACATGATATTTCCCATAAAACATGCAAAGGGGACGCACTCGGAGGTCATTCCTTCGTGGTCAAGAGAGGACGAGAATTATGTAGGGCTACAAAAGCACACCTCAAAGTTCGTAGTTCTCAATCTAAGGATTTCCCAATGTCACCGCGGTCATCCAAAGAGAGTCCCACAATCACCACAACATATCTAAAGGATAGTCAAAGACAAGCACCAAGAGACTCTCAATCTTCAATCAACACACAAGAGAGGAAACACTCATGAAAATATTGTTCTAATCCATGTCCAATAGACCACTGTCACCTTGGTCTCTGGGATTATACTAGATAAAGACAAGTGAGTACATCAATCCAATACATAGAGGAAGGGGAAATATCATGGGATCACCCTAGATTAACATAGCCTATGATCACAACGAAGATCACATCATGGGAGAGAGAATTGACCACATAGCTACTGGTAAGAACCTCAGCCCCGAGGAGGAACTACTCCCGCATCATGGAGGGAGGAAGCAACGTCGATGGAGATGAATCCGGGGGCACTTCCCCGTCCCGGCAGGGTGCCGGCGCAGGAATTCTGGTCCCCCGAAGCTTGATGGCGATGGCGGCGGAGATCGGAATCGCGTCTGGAGAAAAGGGGTCTGGAATCAGGGTTTCCGCGACACGGTGTAAATATATGCCAAAGGGGGCATCGAAGGGGGTCAGGGGTGCCCAGGCGCTCCCCCGGCGCGGCCAGGGGGGGGCGCGTGGGCAGGCCGCCTGGAGCCCCTGTGGGTCCCCTCCGGCCCTACTTTGGCCGCATGGAAGCTTCCGGAACGCTGATTTTTTATATAATTTTTCTGGATTTTTTTCTGGCAGTTCTCGTAATGTGAAAACCTGAAATACAAAAACAGCCGAAAACAGAAACTGGCACTGGGGTGCACTGAGTTAATAGGTTAGTCCAAATATGATCAAAAGTGTATGGAAGTGTATAAATAACATAGCAATATCACCCAAAAGAGGCATGGAGCAAGCAGAAATTATAGATACGTTTTGGACGTATCAACATCCCCAAGCTTAATTCCTGCTCGTCCTCGAGTAGGTAAATGATAACCAGAATAATTTCTGTGGTGACATGCTATTAACCATATAGGACTTTTTCATAGTCATATGACAAAAGCTTACTGAGACAATGAATCTATAGTAATTAAGTTGCCTCATGAGAAAATCACAAAGAACTGAAAGTTTTACAATATGATATTGAAACATCAAATAGATTTGTAATGAACATGATGTGCAAATATGATAAAGTGATATCTAGCTTGCCCCCTTTAGTGAAGCAAAACATAAATGCAGGGGCACCTCCAAGGTTTAAGTGATGACTAGATACAATGATTTCAAAATAAACGATATCACAATCATGCAAAAGACAATGCTACTTTGGGACAATGCACATTACACTCAGAATGACAATCATGCTCTCAGTAGTTGGTGCTTTTAAAAGAAGGTGGAGACTCTCGAACCGTGGCTTTTGTTGGCAAGGTTGAAAACCCGTAGTCGGAAACAAAGACAAAACATGTACCAGAGCTCTTGGTTTTAAAACAGAGGTAATAATTTTTTTTAGATCATGCATGTTTCGTCAACGAATGCTAGCAGACAACTCAATCACTTCTTGAGATGGACAAGTTTCGAGGAACGGCTCCCGAATAAGGACGATCACATCCTCTTAATCTCCTTTGTTTATCACTGCCAAAGTTTTATGATTACTCATGAACAAAGCGTGAAGGAGGGTTTGTTTGTTATATTATCTTTTTGAGCCGGGCGCACTCAATGCCAGTTCCTTCTCGTATTATGGGTTTGCACATTATACATGCAATCCCGGGGTGAAGCTTGTCCAACTTAAAAAGATCATGAATTAACTACTACTTCCTCATGAACTTAAAACAGAGGCACACAATAGGAATGCTTTTTCTTTGAATAATTTCGAGATGGTACATGCAAGTCTCCGTTAGGAATGGCAGGTAAATACCATGTAGGAAGATATGGTGGACTCATATGGCATAACTGGATTAAAAGGATGTGGATGCACAAGCAGTCAGTCCGCTTAGTACAGGCGAAGGTTAGCAAAAGACGGGGAGCGACCAACTAAGAGAGCAATGACGGTCATAATCATGCAGAGCGACAAAGCAACATTGAATCAGGCATGGAAGTTATATCGCTACTCAGAAACAAAAGATCATCAAGGCTTGACAGACTTTCTTTACAGTCTTAAATATGTGTGAGCATACGCCAAGTCAATCAAAATAAATTCTTTGAAGGAAGATATTACTAAACCATACCACATCATAGGCAAACAAATCATATTGGTACTCCAATAACACATTGGGAACCCCCCAGCTATTTGAGACTAACCATAAGAAAACATGAACTACTAAGCGCCATTATGCACGTAGCATCTTTATCATAGACATATCAACCAATGCAACGGAAGCAAACTCTCTTAATAAGATAAACATGATAATTAAAGAGAGTTCAAGCAACCAACTAAACAAAAGCTCTTTAAAAAGATAAGCATGAAAGTTAAGAGCTAAGCATGATAGTAGCTATTAAAAGACAAAGAACACACACAACAAAGATAGACATGCAAATTCTATGTTATGTTCTAGGTAGAAGTGGAGCGTGTTTCTCTCCCACATAAAGAAAGCTGAGTACCAACTCGTTATGAAAAGCTAAAGAAAACTAAAAGGAAAACTAAAACAAGACGCTCCAAGCATAGCACATAACACATGAAGTGATTAAAATATAGTGGAACGAAGGACGAACTGATAATGTTGATGGAGAAGGGGATGCACGGGGGCATCCCCAAGGTTAGACGCTTGAGTCTCCTTGAATATTTCTTGGGGGTGCATGGGGGCATCCCCAAGCTTGAGCGTTTGACACTCCTGAATCTTTTTATCATCTTCCCTCGCACACTTGAAAACTCCCTTCATACATAACTCATCATAATCTGATTAGCGAGGTTAGTACCCATAATAAAATAATTGTTCCTTGCTGGAAATAAAGATATTCTTGAAGTTCTACTGTTTCTCAAGATTGCCAAAAGGTTTTTGCAAAGAAAAAGCAAGCTCTAGGTTTGCAAAATGAAGGAAAGGCAAAACAGGACAGAATCTGTGAAAAACAGAACAGCAGGTAGTAAATGATTTTTCCAGGGCACTTCTGCAACTCTAATAAAAAAACTCAAAACAGACGCACGAAAGACAATTATATAGAGCAAGCTGTCGAAACAATTCAGACACAAAATATGATCTGGTGATTTTATACGAATTTTTCTATCCAAGGACGGAATCTGTTTCCTGGACAGCACGTCACAACTTTTGAACTTTCTTGCAATCAGAGGCTAAACTTGGCACAAAGCTGAAAAATAAAGATACAATGATGTTGCTACAGTAGTAAGAAACATCAAGACCACTAAAACTGAAAGTAAACATAACAAGGGTTGTCTCCCTAGAGCTCTTTCTTTATAGCCATAAAGATAGGCTTAAGACTTTAATGATGCTCTCGTAGGAATAAGAGCTGAAGAACAAAAGAGAGCATCAAGAAGCAAATACCAAACACATTTAAGCCTAACATGCTTCCTATGCATAGGAATATTGCAATAGAATAATTCATTGAAGCACAAAGCAACTAGCATAGGAAGGCAAAACAAGCATAACTTCAAAATATTCACCATAAAGAGAGGAAACTTCTTATTATTAAGATATTTAGAACCAAGTCTCCCTCTCTCATTATAAATTTTAGTGGCATCATGGATGAACTCAACAATATAAGCATCACGTAAAGCATTGTTACCATGATCCACATGCAAAAAGGTACTCTTACTCTCCACATAAGCATAATCTTTCTCATTGGTAATAGTGGGAGTAGGACTATCATAAACAACTTGAACACTATAGATTACTTGTGTATTAGGAGGGTGGTGTTCAACAAGGGAGTAATTCCCTCCATGATTATGACAAGTTTGAAGGAAATATGCCCTAGAGGCAATAATAAAGTTGTTATTTATATTTCCTTATATCATGATAAATGTCTTTTATTCATGCTAGAATTGTATTAACTGGAAACTTAGTACATGTGTGAATACATAGACAAAACAGAGTGTCCCTAGTATGCCTCTACTAGACTAGCTCATTGATCAAAGATGGTTATGTTTCCTAACCATAGACATGAGTTGTCGTTTGATCAATGGGATCACATCATTAGGAGAATGATGTGATGGACAAGACCCATCCGTTAGCATAGCACTTTGATCGTTTAGTTTTGCTGCTATTGCTTTCTTCATGACTTATACATGTTCCTATGACTATGAGATTATGCAACTCCCGAATACCGTAGGAACACCTTGTGTGCTATCAAACGTCACAACGTAACTGGGTGATCATAAAGATGCTCTACAGGTGTCTCCGAAAGTATTCGTGGTGTTGGCATAGATCAAGATTAGGATTTGTCACTCCGAGTGTCGGAGAGGTATCTCTGGGCCCTCTCGGTAATGCACATCATAATAAGCCTTGCAAGCAAATGACTAATGAGTTAGTCACGAGATGATGTATTACGGAACGAGTAAAGAGACTTGCCGGTAACGAGATTGAACTAGGTATAGAGATACCGACGATCGAATCTCGGGCAAGTAACATACCGATGACAAAGGGAACAACGTATGTTGTTATGCGGTTCAACCGATAAATATCTTCGTAGAATATGTAGGAGCCAATATGGGCATCCAGGTTCCGCTATTGGTTATTGACCGGAGAGGTGTCTCGGTCATGTCTACATAGTTCTCGAACCCGTAGGGTCCGCACGCTTAACGTTTCGTTGACGATATAGTATTTAATGAGTTATGAATGTTGATGACCGAATGTTGTTCGGAGTCCCGGATGTGATCACGGACATGACGAGGAACTCTGGAATGGTCCGGAGATAAAGATTAATATATGAGATAATAGTGTTTGACCTCCGGAAGGGTTCCGGAATTCACCGGAAGGGGTTCCGGATGTTTCCCGAAGTGTTTGGGTACGAGAACACTTTATTTGGGCCAAAAGGGAAAGCCCACGAGGCTTTAGGAAAGTGCAAAAGGAAGTTTTGCGGAGACCAGAGGCTAGACGCCAGGAACCCTGGCGTCTAGGGGGTAGACGCCGGGAACCCTGGCGTCTAGCCCTGGAGTCCGAGTGGGACTCTTTCCTTTCGGGCAAAACCGACTTTGAGGAGGCTTTTGCTCCAAGTTTCGACCCCAGGGCTCAACATATAAATAGAGGGGTAGGGCTAGCACCCAAGACACATCAAGATACACCAAGCCGTGTGCCGGCTACCCCGACCCTCTAGTTTATCCTCCGTCTAGTTTCTGTAGTGCTTGGCGAAGCCCTGCAGAGATTGTTCTTCATCAACAACCGTCACCACGCCGTCGTGCTGCCGGAACTCATCTACTACTTCGCCCGTCTTGCTGGATCAAGAAGGCGAGGACGTCATCGAGCTGAACGTGTGCTGAACGCGGAGGTGCCGTACGTTCGGTACTAGATCGGGACGGATCGTGAAGGTGCACGACTACATCAACCGCGTTGATAAACGCTTCCGCTTTCGGTCTACGAGGGTACGTAGACACACTCTCCCCTCTCGTTGCTATGCATCTAGTAGATAGATCTTGCGTGATCGTAGGAATTTTTTTTTGAAAATACTACGTTCCCCAACAGTGGTATCAGAGCCAGGTCTATGCGTAGATGATATGCACGAGTAGAACACAATGAGATTGTGGACGATGCTAGTCATACTGCTTACCAGCATGTCATACTTTGCTTCGGCGGTATTGTGAGATGAAGCGGCCCGGACCGACATTACGCGTACGCTTACGCGAGACTGGTTTCACCGTTACGAGCACTCGTTGCTTAAAGGTGACTGGCGGGTGTCTGTCTCTCTCACTTTAGCTGAATCAAGTGTGGCTACGCCCGGTCCTTGTGAAGGTTAAAACAGCACATACTTGACGAAACATCGTTGTGGTTTTGTATGCGTAGGTAAGAACGGTTCTTGCTAAGCCCGTAGCAGCCACGTAAAACTTGCAACAACAAAGTAGAGGACGTCTAACTTGTTTTTGCAGGGCATGTTGTGATGTGATATGGTCAAGACATGATGAGTTATACGGCTTTGTATGAGATGATCATGTTTTGTAATGTTATCGGCAACTGGCAGGAGCCATATGGTTGTCGCTTTATTGTATGAAATACAACCGCCATGTAATTGCTTTATTTTATCACTAAGCGGTAGCGATAGTCGTAGAAGCAATAGTTGGCGAGACGACAACGATGCTACGATGGAGATCAAGGTGTCGCGCCGGTGACGAAGGTGATCATGACGGTGCTTTGGAGATGGAGATCAAAAGCACAAGATGATGATGGCCATATCATGTCACATATTTTGATTTGCATGTGATGTTTATCTTATTATGCTTCTTATTTTGCTTAGAACGACGGTAGCATTATAAGATGATCCCTTACTAAATTTCAAGGTATAAGTGTTCTCCCTGAGTATGCACCGTTGCGAAAGTTCGTCGTGCCGAGACACCACGTGATGATCGGGTGTGATAAGCTCTACGTTCAAATACAACGGGTGTAAGCCGGTTTTGCACACGCAGAATACTCGGGTTAAACTTGACGAGCCTAGCATATGCAGATATGGCCTCGGAACACTGGAGACCGAAAGGTCGAGCGTGAATCATATAGTAGATATGATCAACATAAGATGTTCACCATTGAAACTACTCCATCTCACGTGATGATCGGACATGGTTTAGTTGATTTGGATCACGTGATCATTTAGATGACCGGAGGGATGTCTATCTAAGTGGGAGTTCTTCAAGTAATATGATTAAATTGAACTTTAATTTATCATGAACTTAGTCCTGGTAGTATTAGCATATCTATGTTGTAGATCAATAGCTCGCGATGTTGCTCCCCGTTTATTTTTTATATGTTCCTAGAGAAAACTAAGTTGAAAGATGTTAGTAGCAATGATGCGGAATTGTTCCGTGATCTGAGGATTATCCTCATTGCTGCACAGAAGAATTATGTCCTTGATGCACCGCTAGGTGACAGACCTATTGCAGGAGCAGATGCAGACGTTATGAACGTTTTGACAAAAGCTCGGTATGATGACTACTTGATAGTTTAAGTGCACCATGCTTTACGGCTTAGAACCGGGACTTCAAAAACGTTTTGAACGCCACAGAGCATATAAGATGTTCCAAGAGTTGAAATTAGTATTTCATACTCATGCCCGTGTCGAGAGGTATGAGACCTCTGACAGTACTTTGCCTACAAGATGGAGGAGAATAGCTCAACCAGTGAGCATGTGCTCAGATTGTCTGGGTACTGCAATTGCTTGAATCAAGTGGGAGTTAATCTTCCAGATAAGATAGTAATTGACAAAGTTCTCTAGTCACTATCACCAAGTTAGTAGAACTTCATGATGAACTATAATATGCAAGGGATGACGAAAGTAATTCCCGAGCTCTTCGCGATGCTGAAATCGGCGAAGGTAGAAATCAAGAAAGAGCATCAAGTGTTGATGGTTAACAAGACCACTTGTTTCAAGTAAAGGGCAAAGGGATAGAAGGGGAACTTCAAGAAGAATGACAAGCAAGTTGTCACTCCCGTGAAGAAACCCAAAAGCTAAACTCAAGCCTGAAACAAGTGCTTCTACTGCAAAGGAAATGGTCACTGGAAGTGGAACTGCCCTAGATACTTGGCGGATAAGAAGGATGGCAAAGTGAACAAAGTTATATTTGATATACAGATTATTGATGTGTATTTTACTAGTGTTCATAGCAACCCCTCGGTATTTGATACTGGTTCAGTTGCTAAAGAGTAGTAACTCGAAATGGGAGTTGCATAATGAACAGAAACTAGTTAAAGGATGAAGTGACGATGAGTATTGGAAGTAGTTCCAAGATTGATATGATCATCATCGCACACTCCCTATACTCTCGGGATTAGTGTTGAACCTGAATAAGTGTTATTTGGTGTTTTTGTTGAGCATGAATATGATTTGATCATGTTTATTGCAATACGGTTATTCATGTAAGTTAGAGAATAATTGTTATTCTGTTTACATGAATAAAACCTTCTATGGTCATACACCCAATGAAAATGGTTTGTTGGATCTCGATCGTGTGATACACATATTCATAAAATTGAAGCCAAAAGATGCAAGGTTAATAATGATAGTGCAACTTATTTGTGGCACTGCCGTTTAGGTCATATTGGTGTAAAGCGCATGAAGAAACTCCATAGTGATGGACTTTTGGAATCACTTGATTATGAATCACTTGGTGCTTGCGAACCATGCCTCATGGGTAAGATGACTAAAACTTCGTTCTCCGGAACTGTGGAGCAAGCAACAGATTTGTTGGAAATCATACATGCTGATGTATGCAGACCAATGAGTGTTGAAGCTCACGGCGGAAATCGTTATTTTCTGACCTTCACTGATGATTTGAGCAGATATGGGTATATCTACTTAATGAAGCACAAGTCTGAAACATTTGAAAAGGTTCAAAGAATTTCAGAGTGAAGTGAAGAATCATCGTAACAAGAAAATAAGAGTTTCTACGATATGATCGTAGAGGTAAAATATTTGAGTTAGCGAGTTTGGCCTTCAGTAAAAACAATGTGAAATAGTTTCACTACTCACGCCACCTGGAACACCACAGTGTAATGGTGTGTCCGAACGTCATAACCGTACTTTATTAGATATGGTGCGATCGATGATGTCTCTTACCGATCTACCACTATCGCTTTTGGGGTCATGCATTAGAGACATCTACATTCACGTTAAATAGGGCACCATCTAAATCCGTGGAGATGACACCGAATGAACTATGGTTTGGCAAGAAACCAAAGTTGTCGTTTCTTTAAGTTTGGGACTGCGATGCTTATGTGAAAAAGTTTCAACATGATAAGCTCGAACCCAAATCGGAGAAGTAAATCTTCATAGGATACCCAAAAAGAAACTGTTGGGTACACCTTCTATCACAGATCCGAAGGCAAGATATTCGTTGAGAATGGATCCTTTCTAGAGAAGGAGTTTCTCTCGAAAGAAGTGAGTGGGAGGAAAGTAGAACTTGATGAGGTAATTGTACCTTCTCTTGAATTGGAAAGTAGTACATCACAGAAACTGGTTCTAGTGATTCCTACACCAATTAGTGAGGAAGCTAATGATGATGATCATGAAACTTCAGATCAAGTTTCTGCTGAATTTCGTAGATCAACCAGAGTTTGTTCCGCACCAGAGTGGTACGGCAACCCGGTTCTGGAAGTCATGTTACTGGAACATGATGAACCTACGAACTATGAGGAAGCGATGATGAGCCCAGATTCCGCAAAATGGCTTGAGGCCATGAAATCTGAGATGGGATCCATGTATGAGAACAAAGTGTGGACTTTGATTGACTAGCCCGATGATCGGCAAGCCATCGAAAAATAAATGGATCTTCAAGAGGAAGACTGACACTGACGGTAATGTTACTGTTTACAAAGCTCGACTTGTTGCGAAAGGTTTTCGACAAGTTCAAGGAGTTGACTACGATGAGACTTTCTCACCCGTAGCGATGCTTAAGTCTGTCCGAATCATGTTAGCAATTGCCGCATTTTATGAAATCTGGCAAATGGATAACAAAGCTGCATTCTTTAATGGATTTATTAAAGAAGAGTTGTATATGATGCAACCAGAAGGTTTTGTCGATCCAAAAGGTGCTAACAAAGTATGCAAGCTCCAGCGATCCATCTATGGACTGGTGCAAGCATCTCGGAGTTGGAATATACGCTTTGATGAGGTGATCAAAGCATATGGTTTTATACAGACTTTTGGAGAAGCCTGTATTTACAAGAAGTGAGTGGGAGCACTACAACCTTTCTGATAAGTATATGTGAATGACATATTGTCGATCAGAAATGATGTAGAATTTTCTGGAAAGCATGAAGGAGTGTTTGAAAGGAGCTTTTCAAAGAAAGACCTTGGTGAAGCTGCTTACATATTGGGCATCAAGATCTATAGAGATAGATCAAGACGCTTGATAAGACTTTCGATGAGTACATACCTTGATAAGATTTTGAAGTAGTTCAAAATGGATCAGTCAAAGAAGGAGTTCTTCCCTGACTTGTAAGGTGTGAAGTTGAGTAAGACTCAAAGCCAGACCACGGCAGAAAAATATAGAGAGAATGAAAGTCATTCCCTATGCCTCAGCCATAGGTTCTATAAAGTATGCCATGCTGTGTACCAAACAGGTTGTGTACCTTGCCATGAGTTTGTCAAGGGGATACAATAGTGATCCAGGAGTAGATCACTGTACAGCGGTCAAAATTATCCTTAGTAACTGGATGACTAAGGAAATGTTTCTCGATTATGGAGGTGATAAAGAGTTCGTCGTAAAGGGTTACGTCGATGCAAGCTTTGACACTAAATCCAGATGACTCTAAGTATCAATCTGGATGCGTATTGTAAGTGGGAGCAATTAGCTAGAGTAGCTCTATGCAGAGCATTGTAGACATAGAAATTTGCAAAATACATACGGATCTGAATGTGACAGACCCGTTGACTAAACTTCTCTCACAAGCAAAACATGATCACACCTTATTACTCTTGGGTATTAATCACATAGCAATGTGAACTAGATTATTGACTCTAGTAAACCCTTTTGGGTGTTGGTCACATGGTGATGTGAACTAAGGGTGATATTCACATAAGGATGTGAACTATCGGTATTAAATCACATGGCGATGTGAGCTAGATTATTGACTCTAGTGCAAGTGGGAGACTGAAGGAAATATGCCCTAGAGGCAATAATAAAGTTGTTATTTATATTTCCTTATATCATGATAAATGTCTTTTATTCATGCTAGAATTGTATTAACTGGAAACTTAGTACATGTGTGAATACATAGACAAAACAGAGTGTCCCTAGTATGCCTCTGCTAGACTAGCTCATTGATCAAAGATGGTTATGTTTCCTAACCATAGACATGAGTTGTCGTTTGATCAATGGGATCACATCATTAGGAGAATGATGTGATGGACAAGACCCATCCGTTAGCATAGCACTTTGATCGTTTAGTTTTGCTGCTATTGCTTTCTTCATGACTTATACATGTTCCTATGACTATGAGATTATGCAACTCCCGAATACCGTAGGAACACCTTGTGTGCTATCAAACGTCACAACGTAACTGGGTGATCATAAAGATGCTCTACAGGTGTCTCCGAAAGTATTCGTGGTGTTGGCATAGATCAAGATTAGGATTTGTCACTCCGAGTGTCGGAGAGGTATCTCTGGGCCCTCTCGGTAATGCACATCATAATAAGCCTTGCAAGCAAATGACTAATGAGTTAGTCACGAGATGATGTATTACGGAACGAGTAAAGAGACTTGCCGGTAACGAGATTGAACTAGGTATAGAGATACCGACGATCAAATCTCGGGCAAGTAACATACCGATGACAAAGGGAACAACGTATGTTGTTATGCGGTTCAACCGATAAAGATCTTCGTAGAATATGTAGGAGCCAATATGGGCATCCAGGTTCCGCTATTGGTTATTGACCGGAGAGGTGTCTCGGTCATGTCTACATAGTTCTCGAACCCGTAGGGTCCGCACGCTTAACGTTTCGTTGACGATATAGTATTTAATGAGTTATGAATGTTGATGACCGAATGTTATTCGGAGTCCCGGATGTGATCACGGACATGACGAGGAACTCCGGAATGGTCCGGAGATAAAGATTAATATATGAGATAATAGTGTTTGACCTCCGGAAGGGTTCCGGAATTCACCGGAAGGGGTTCCGGATGTTTCCCGAAGTGTTTGGGTACGAGAACACTTTATTTGGGCCAAAGGGGAAAGCCCACGAGGCTTTAGGAAAGTGCAAAAGGAAGTTTTGCGGAGACCAGAGGCTAGACGCCAGGAACCCTGGCGTCTAGGGGGTAGACGCCGGGAACCCTGGCGTCTAGCCCTGGAGTCCGAGTGGGACTCTTTCCTTTCGGGCAAAACCGACTTTGAGGAGGCTTTTGCTCCAAGTTTCGACCCCAGGGCTCAACATATAAATAGAGGGGTAGGGCTAGCACCCAAGACACATCAAGATACACCAAGCCGTGTGCCGGCTACCCCGACCCTCTAGTTTATCCTCCGTCTAGTTTCTGTAGTGCTTGGCGAAGCCCTGCAGAGATTGTTATTCATCAACAACCGTCACCACGCCGTCGTGCTGCCGGAACTCATCTACTACTTCGCCCGTCTTGCTGGATCAAGAAGGCGAGGACGTCATCGAGCTGAACGTGTGCTGAACGCGGAGGTGCCGTACGTTCGGTACTAGATCGGGACGGATCGTGAAGGTGCACGACTACATCAACCGCGTTGATAAACGCTTCCGCTTTCGGTCTACGAGGGTACGTAGACACACTCTCCCCTCTCGTTGCTATGCATCTAGTAGATAGATCTTGCGTGATCGTAGGAAAATTTTGAAAATACTACGTTCCCCAACAAAGTTTCATAACGATAATTTCTCCTTATGTCATAGGTACCTTTATAATCACTATAGGTTGGAGTTATGACATCATCATAGTAGAGAAGAGCATTATCATTGCTAGCAACTATATTTGTAATCATGTTGTCTTTATTCTTACTAGCAAAAGAATTATCAATTATCACATCACTAGTGGGTAAAGGGTTTGCAATCCTATCATCCCCAAGCTTAGAGCTTCCCATATCATCACTTTCAGAGTTGGTACCAAAAAGATTTTCAAGATCATAAGTAGCATTATCATCATTTTCCCAATCACAATAAGTAACATGCATATCATAATCAAAATCATCTTCAATGGTACCTACGGACGTATCATCAAGATGATAATTAAGGCAATAAACTTCACCTTCTTCTTTAAACTTACAATCGTTAGGATAAAAGTTGATGGGAGGAATATGCTCAGGCCAGGTTGATACCCATTCTTCTTCTTTCTTGCTCCTCTTCCTCCTCCTCTTCTTTTTCTTCTTCTTAACCTTAGGAGGGAGTGGTTGGAGATGAAGCTTCTCCACATATCCTGGTTTATCATTAGAAACAATAGGGGAAACTTGGGAGAAACTCTCCTTTTTATTAGCAGAAATATAAGAGACATTTTTATACTTTGGTAAGGTTCCCTCCTTTATAATCTTACCTATGTAATCATTTTCATGGCAATTAACAACACAATAGAGATGGCAATTTTGCAAAGTGTTTTTTATTCCTATGGCATTAACATCTAGCCATGAAGTCTTTTCTGATAACTCTTCACACATCAAAAATAACATAAGCTCATCATAAAGATCAGAGGTGATCATGTTATCACACAACCGGTTAACAGTTATGTTTTGAAAGTTCATGCATTGAAAATTAAAGTGACCCTCTATACGGCAAAGTTCACAAGTAAAAGGATAAAGGTCACACAATTGTCTAGCAATTTCATTTAAATCTCTGACCCAAGTGATTGTTCTTTCATGCTTATGTTGCTTACAATACTTCTCTTCTTCAATCATAGGCCTTTCACAAGGTCTATCCACTCCACAAAAATTAACATGCTTATATAAAACTTCATTTTTAGGAATTGGATCATGCATGTTGCAATCATCATGAACAATTTCATTTTCTTTGCAAGTCTCTTTAAAAGGTTTATGATACTTGATCCAATCCTCCTTAGGCATATTAAGATGTGAAGCAAAAGATTTGAGGAAATCAACAAGGAGTTGAGAATCAAGCCCAAACTTAGCACTAAACTTATTAAAACTTGTAGTTTCAACAAAGGACTTAATGCAATCATACTCATAAATTATACCTGACTCTTTACCTTTGTCGATCTCCCAATCTTCAGTGTTGCGTTGAATTCTTTCAAGGAGTTCCCATTTAGCATCAATCTTTTTGTTTGTGAAAGAACCCATAGAGGAAGCGTCGAGCAAATCATTATCCTGTCGACAAAGCCTCGCATAGAAATTAGTAATAATCATATCTTTGGGGAGCCCATGGTTAGGACATTTTAGCATTAACGTTTTCAGTCTCCCCCAAGCTTGAGCTATGCTCTCTTCGTCATGAGGATAAAAATTATAAACATAATTCCTATTCTCATGGACTTCATGAAGAGGATAAAACTTGGAGTAAAAGAGAGACTGGATCTCTTCCCACTCCAGCAGGTGAGAGTCATTTAGTAGCCTATACCATTCCAATGCTTTTCCTTTCAGTGACAAGGCAAATAATTTCCTCATGACAAACTCCCTTGATACACCTGCAAGCTTAAATAATGAACATAGTTGTGACAGATATAGCAAGTGTTCACCGGGATGTCTGTCTCCTGCATAACGATCAGCCAAAACATAATCGATAATACCAGCTGGTATTTTATAGGGCACAATTTCAGTAGGGGGAGGAGCAACCACCACAGGTGTGGGGCGTCTTCCCGCAAGCAATGATCCAATAGCAAGGTTGTCCATAAGCATAACTAGTGAAATAAAAACAAGAAACAAAAAGATTTAATTGCAAGATCTAAAGATATACCTTCAAGCGCTCACCTCCCCGGCAACGGCGCCAGAAATAGCTTGATGTCTACACACGCTTCTACTCTTGTAGACTATGTTGGGCCTCCAAGCGCAGAGGTTTGTAGGACAGCAGCAATTTCCCTCAAGTGGATGACCTAAGGTTTATCGAACTTAGGGAAGTAGAGGTTGAAGATGGTCTCTCTCAAGCAACCCTGCAACTAAAATACAAGAAGTCTCTTGTGTCCCCAACACACCTAATACACTTGTCAGATGTATAGGTGCACTAGTTCGGCGAAGAGATGTTAAATGGCAAGTGATATGGATGGCAAAACAAAGTAATATAAATCTGTAATAAAAAGTGCAGTAAGCAAACAAGCGGTAAACATGAGCACAAATGGTATTGCAATGGTGGAAACAAGGCCTAGGCTTCATACTTTCACTAGTGGCAACTCCCAACAACATTAACATAATCGAATCACATGATATTTCCCATAAAACATGCAAAGGGGACGCACTCGGAGGTCATTCCTTCGTGGTCAAGAGAGGACGAGAATTATGTAGGGCTACAAAAGCACACCTCAAAGTTCGTAGTTCTCAATCTAAGGATTTCCCAATGTCACCGCGGCCATCCAAAGAGAGTCCCACAATCACCACAACATATCTAAAGGATAGTCAAAGACAAGCACCAAGAGACTCTCAATCTTCAATCAACACACAAGAGAGGAAATCACTCATGAAAATATTGTTCTAATCCATGTCCAATAGACCGCTGTCACCTTGGTCTCGGGGATTATACTAGATAAAGACAAGTGAGTACATCAATCCAATACATAGAGGAAGGGGAAATATCATGGGATCACCCTAGATTAACATAGTCTATGATCACAACGAAGATCACATCATGGGAGAGAGAATTGACCACATAGCTACTGGTAAGAACCTCAGCCCCGAGGAGGAACTACTCCCGCATCATGGAGGGAGGAAGCAACGTCGATGGAGATGAATCCGGGGGCACTTCCCCGTCCCGGCAGGGTGCCGGCGCAGGAATTCTGGTCCCCCGAAGCTTGATGGCGATGGCGGCGGAGATCGGAATCGTGTCTGGAGAAAAGGGGTCTGGAATCAGGGTTTCCGCGACACGGTGTAAATATATGCCAAAGGGGGGCATCGGAGGGGGTCAGGGGTGCCCAGGCGCCCCCCGGCGCGGCCAGGGGGGCCGCGTGGGCAGGCCGCCTGAAGCCCCTGTGGGTCCCCTCCGGCCCTACTTTGGCCGCATGGAAGCTTCCGGAACGCTGATTTTTTATATAATTTTTTTGGATTTTTTCTGGCAGTTCTCGTAATGTGAAAACCTGAAATACAAAAACAGCCGAAAACAGAAACTGGCACTGGGGTGCACTGAGTTAATAGGTTAGTCCAAATATGATCAAAAGTGTATGGAAGTGTATAAATAACATAGCAATATCACCCAAAAGAGGCATGGAGCAAGCAGAAATTATAGATATGTTTTGGACGTATCAAGGGATCGTAACCTTGCTCCTCAAACCCAGTCTCGATAGGAACCTCGAACTCTGAATCGTCATCAGGCTCTAACCAGCACAACAATACAAACACCAGAACAACAATCAATCATCATGCAATGCTCAAACACATGATGCAAGATATGATGCATATGAGCATGGGCAGGATATGATGCATCTCAAAGAAACATAATGGTGCACATGTGACAAGACAATAAGCAAGATCACAACACATGTAGGGACACATCATGCAAAAAGAAACAAGAACAAACATAGTCACAAGTGGTTATGTAGTTGAATTAACCAAGCACCCAACAAGTTTTAAAAGTGGTTTAACATGGCAAGGGGTGTAACTAGGACCAACAATATCATGCTAGCATTTTAAATGGGCCGGAAAGAACAAACAACAATTTTTGGAAACTCCCATGTACATAAGAACACATATAGGACAGATCTCATGCAAACATATTTTAGAGTTGTTAAACATGCAAAGTAACAGCACCATCTTAATCTACACATTTTCCACCCCAAAAACATATAAAGTTTGTCAAATTTTGAGCTATGGTTATTTAGTTATGAATTTAACAAGTTTGAGCATATTTTAAACTCAAAATAATTCAAACAACAATTTAAATGTTTTTAACATGGCAACAAACTGCATATAAATAATCTACACTAAAAACTAAGCAATTTTCATATATAAAGTATTTTGAACAGATGCATATATCAAAAGATATGAAAAATATGCAAAAGATAAACAAAAACTAAATTTAAAACAAAAACAGAAAAGAAAAGGAACTAAGCTGACCCAGCCTAGACTAGCCCTAGCTACTGACTAGTGGGTCCAGGGGACTGATGTGGCACCTGTGTGGGTGCGGGAGTGTGTGTGGGTGCGCTGGGAGGCTGCCATGTGGGGCCAAGCTGTCAGCGAAACAGAAATGCAAAATGGGGCCTAAATTCCACTGGCCTGGCGGGGTTTCGAACCCGCGTCTGCGAGTAACAAGCGAGAGGCTCACGTCACTGGGCTACGGTGTGGCGACTGACAGAGAAGGAGGTGCATATCTGAAATACAAACCTCAACAGCTAACAGGCCACTCGACGCCGGCAAGACAGAGGCGACGACGAGGGCGTTGGGGCAGCACCGGCGACCAAATGGAGCGGCGGATCCACTAGATGGATTCGCTGAGGAATCCCGGACCTCTTGGTGACATTGGAAGAGCCAGACGACGACGGAGTCGACGTTGGCGCGCTATGACAGAAGCGGCACGGCGGAGATGAACGCGGTGAGGCCAGGGGCTCTGCTCGCAACTACGCAGGGGGAAACGCCTAAGATGAGCACGACGAAGCTAATGGGCACCTAAACAGGGCGAGAGGAGGTCGGAGCACTCTTCGACGACGAGGTCCGACGGCGATGAGCTCGGGTGCTCGGCGAACTAGCATCTAGAAGGCGCAAAAGAAGGGGAAAAAGGCATGGGGAGGAGCAGAGGCTCACCACGAACACGGTGGTGTGTTCGGCTTGACGGGAGGAGGACGGAGTCGACGGCGACGTCGATCGAACACCCGCGGTGGCCGGAGTCGAAGATGAGGAAGAAGAAGAAGAAGCTGTGGCCTTCAGCTCCGTGTAGTGGACGTCGTGGACGTAGTCGACGTCGGGGAAGAAGAAGGACACCCTTGGCGAGGCAGCGGAGGACAAGGAGCACGCCGGCGACGAGCCCGTGCGCTCAGATGCGCTCGGGACGGCGATGGCGCGGCGGATCTGGTGGCTCTAAACTTACCTGACGGCGGGAGGAGGAAGAGGTGAGCCCTAGAGGGTTGGTGGACACGGGGGTTGGCTTAAGAGGGGCCCGAGGCGAAGGAACGGACGGAGACACGCTCATGCTCGCGGTCCCCATGGCGCGAACGGGAGGAGGAAGAAAGGTGGGTGCGGGGTTGTGCACGGTCGCTGACATGCGGGCCTATCTCATCCATGTGGAGACGCAGCAGAGGGGGCAAGTGTGTGCGTGGGTGAGAAAAGGCGTGAGGGACGTGTGGGCTGAGCTAGCTGGGCTGCTGCGGCTGGTTGCTAGCTGGGCCGAGGGGGAAGGCCAAGCCTAGGCGGCTGCTGGTGCGCTGCTGGCTGCTAGGCTGCGCTGCTGCTGCTGGTTGCTGTTTTTTTCCCTTTTCTATTTCCTTCAGGCAGAAAACAAAAGGGAAAAACCCAAGTCAAAAGAGGAGTTAGGAGGAAAATAAAATATTCCCTAGCTCCTGGAATTATGCCCTATTTTATAAAAATGACTTGGGCATTTTTAGAGGTAGAAAAATAAAACAAGTTTGAATATGGTTCAAACTTTGTCATTTTTGAACCTGACCAAATCATTTCCAAATAGGTTGAGGTTTTGCAGGGTGACTTAGGACAAGGTACCAAATAAGTAGGGAGGAGATGAACATTTAAAAAGAAGAGGTTAAGCCACTTGCAAAATTTAAAGAAATGGAAAGAAACGAGGGGAAGTGGTGCAAGTTGAAAGGGGGTTTAAGGAAAGGCATGATCTTGCATCAAACCACTCTAGCAAGATCAAGAGGAACACACTTGACATCAAGGGAGAGCAATGCACAATGATGCAATGATGATGATGAAGTAATGCATGAATGCATAAGAAAAGAAAATATGACAATGCAAAACAAATGAGAAGGCATAATTGAAAAGAACCCCCAAGGAAAGGACAAGGATCAAATGGTAAATGTTTATATTGCCATATAAGGAAGTATTACACTTGGGGTGTTACAAACTCTCCTACACTACAAAAAGATCTCATTCCGATATCTAGGAATGAAAGAAGGCAGGATACTCGGAACGGAGATGATCTTCTCGTTCCCATGTAGCTTCTCGGTCGGTATGGTGTGACCACTTCACTTTCAAGAATTTGATGGACTTGTTGCGGGTCTTGCGCTCAGTTTCTTCAAGAATAGCAACGGGGTGCTCACGATAAGACAAGTCTTGCTGAAGATCAATCTCTTCGAAAGGAATGGTGCGTTCAGGCGTCTTGAAGCACTTGTGGAGTTGTGACACGTGAAACACATCGTGCACATTTGCAAAGTTGGAAGGAAGCTTGAGTTGGTAGGCTAGATCGCCTCTCTTACCAAGAATCTTGAAAGGGCCCATGTATCTTGGAGCAAGCTTGCCCTTGATACCGAACCTCTGAGTGCCCTTCATGGGAGAAACACAGAGATAGACATGATCACTAATGTCGAAAGCCAAGTCACGATGCTTGCCGTCATAGTAGCTCTTTTGGCGCGATTGCGCGGCTTTGAGATTCTCACGTATGACTTTGCACATCTCTTCGGCCTCTGAGATCAAATCGTTTCCAAGGAGTTGACGTTCACCAGTCTCGGACCAGTTGAGAGGGGTACGACACTTTCTGCCATAGAGTATTTCAAACGGTGCTTTGCCTGCACTTGCTTGGAAGCTGTTGTTGCAGGATAATTCGGCAAATGGAAGGCAATCTTCCCATTTCATACCGAAGGAGATTAGACAAGCTCTGAGCATATCTTCAAGAATTTGGTTCACTCTCTTGACTTGACCACTAGTCTGTGGGTGAAAAGCTGTGCTGAAGCGAATCTTGGTACCCATAGCTGACTGAAAGGAATCCCAGAACTTGGAAGTGAACAAGCTTCCACGATCTAAGGAGATTACTTGAGGGATTCCATGCAAAGAGACAATTCTCGAGGTGTACAGCTCCGCCAATTGAGCTGCGTTGATGGATTCTTTGACTGGAAGAAAATGAGCCACTTTCGTTAGCTTGCCAATCACCACAAAGATAACATCATTTCCTCGCTTGGACTTGGGAAACCTGATATGTCTCTAACGTATCTATAATTTTTGATTGCTCCATGCTATTATTTATGATGTTTTGGATGTTTAATGGGCTTTTGTTATACACTTCTATATTATTTTTGGGACTAACCTACTAACCCAAAGGCCCAGTCCAGATTGCTGTTTTTGCCTGTTTTAGGATTTTATAGAAAAGGAATATCAAACGGAGTCCAAACGGAATGAAACCTCCGGGAGAGATATTTTTGGAGCAAAATACACGGGGGAGACTTGAGAACCACAGAGTAGGGCTGACGTGGCGTCCACGAGGGTGGGGGGCGCCCCCCCTATAGGGCGCGCTCCCTACCTCGTGGGCACCCCGTCTGGCCGCCGGTGCCCTCCTTCCTCCTATATATACCTACGTACCCCGAAATTATCAGAACAACAGAGAAAACCCTAGTTCCACCGCCGCAACCTTCTGTTCCAGTGAGATCCCATCTTGGGGCCTGTTCCGGAGCTCCGCCGGAGGGGAGATCTACCACGGAGTGCTTCTACATCATCATCATCGCCTCCCCATGAGTTGTGAGTAGTTTACCACAGACCTTCAGGTCCATAGCTAGTATCTAGATGGCTTCTTCTCTCTCTTTGGATCTCAATACCAAGTTCTCCTCGGTCTTCGAGGAGATCTATTCGATGTAATCTCTTTTTGCGGTGTGTTTGTCGAGATCCGATGAATTGTGGGTTTATGATCAAGATTATCTATGAGAAATATTTGGTTATTTTCTGAACTCTTTATGTGTGATTATAATATCCTTGCAAGTCTCTTCGAATTATTGGTTTGGTTTGTCCTACTAGATCTATAGTTCTTGCAATGGGAGAAGTGCTTGGCTTTGGGTTCAATCTTGCGGTGTCCTTTCCCAGTGACAATAGGGGCAGCAAGGCACGTATTTTATTGTTGCCATCGAGGATAAAAAGATGGGGTTTATATCACTATGTTTGAGTTTATCCCTCTACATCATGTCATCTTGCTTAAGGCGTTACTCCGTTCTTATGAACTTAATACTCTAGATGCATGCTGGATAGCGGTCGATGTGTGGAGTAATAGTAGTAGATGCAGAATCGTTTCGGTCTACTTGTCTCGGACGTGATGCCTATATATAATGATCATGCCTAGATAGTCTCATAATTATTCACTTTTCTATCAATTGCTCGATAGTAATTTGTTTATCCGCCATAGAATATCGCTATCATGAGAGAAGCCACTAGAGAAAACTATGGCCCCCGGGTCTATTCTCAATATATCAATCTACAATCTACTTTACTTTTCCGCTTTTACTTTCTGTTCTTATATCAAAAAATATCAAAAATATCAAACTATCATCTCTATCAGATCTCACTTTCGTAAGTGACCGTAAAGGGATTAACAACCCCTTATCGCGTTGGCTACAAAGTTCTTATTTGTTTGTGCAGGTGCGAGGGACTCGTGCGTGGTCTCCTACTGGATTGATACCTTGGTTCTCAAAACCCGAGGGAAATACTTACGCTACAGTGCTGCATCACACTTTCCTCTTCGAGGGAATACAACGCAAGCTCGAGAAGTAGCAAGAAGTATTTCTGGTGCCATTGCCGGGGAGGCTTACGCAAAAGTAATATACCAAGTACCTATCACAAACCCTTATCCTTCGCATTACATTTATTTGCCTCTTGTTTTCCTCTCCCCCACTTCACCCTTACTATTTTATTCCCCCTTCTTCTACCGTGTGTTTATCGTTCGCTTGCTTCTTGTTTGCTTGTGTCTCTATGTGCCTTCTATGTGCTTGCATCTTTGCTTGCTAAAAATCTATTGTTATGGATCAGCTTAAAGTGTTCTACTTGGATCATCTTCGATCCTTATGCTCTCGTGCTGAAACCCCAACTAGCCTAGTTGATGGGAAATCTTTAGATGAGCATGCTCATTTTGTGCGTCACCGTTTGTCTGGAAAAGGGAGACTCTTATGGGATCAAATAAATAGATTACTGTGTTATGCTTGGAATCTTTGTGTAATTTGTGATTTTACTTGTTGCTCTAAGAACCCTAAAAAACACCTCCCCTACCTATGTGAGTTTAATGATAATGAAATCTTATCTTCTTATGCAAAGGGTGTTTATAGTTACTATGATATCAAACAAATTGAAGAATTCGTTGCTTTTAAGGGTGCTTATGAAGTTCCTTCTTTGATCGAAAAGTATGATATTACTCTCTATGAATCTGAAATTTTTGACATACTTAAATATGCCTATGAAAACTATGCTCATAATGTCAATGTCAAAGAATTTATCGAAAAAATGACCGCTGCTTTGAAGGAAAATAATGATATGCATGAATCTATAGATAATTATGATTCCGATGATTTGATTGAAATATCCCTTGATGAACATGATGCTTGCTATTCTTGTGGCCATGATGCCAATATTTATGAAGATGAATTTGCTATAGTTCCTTATGATAAACATGAGATCGTTCCAATTGCACCCATACTTGATAGTTCCTTTGATGAAAAGCATGATTGCAATGATGATATCATAAATTCTATTAATGTCAATTGTGCTAATGATATGCAAAACCCTAAGCTTGGGGATGCTTATTTTGCTATGCCCACTACTTGTTGCAATGATCATGATTGGGGTGATGTTTCTTATGATCTTGAAAATTTATTTAAGCCCCATGATATATATGAGATTGATAATAATGTTTGCAATAATATTGAAAGTGGGTTTGTAAGAGTGTCAACTTTAGATCCCACATATTTGGAGAATGATCAATCTTATGAAATTTTTGATTAAAGTGGGTTTGGAGAGGTCATGACTTTAGTTAATGTTGATCCCACTATTTCGGAAGAGTGTCAACTTCGCATGCATGTGGATCATGTTGAGAATATGTTTTGTGATAGCTATATTTTCGAATTTAATTATGTTCCTACATGCAATTATTATGATAGAGGAAAATATGGATGTAGAAATCTTCATGTTACTACATTACCTCTCTTCATGTTGATATTGATCTAGTTTCTTTCTTCTTCCTTGCATATGTTACATCTTGCTTGTCTTCCTAATTTGTTTTCCTATAATATGCCTATGCATAGGAAGCATGTTAGACTTAGATGTGTTTGTCACATGTTTTATGATGCTCTCTTTGTGCTTCAATCCTTATCTTTCATGTGAGCATCACTGAATTATCAAGCCTATCTTAATGGCTATAAAGGAAGAGCTTGTTGGGAGGCAACCCAATTTAATTTTTTTTTTGTTTTTGCTTCTGTTTAGGAATAAATATTGCATATAGCTTCTGTTTAGATGTGGTTTTGTGTTTTAATTAGTGTTTGTACCAAGTAGAACCTTTGGGAAGACTTGTGTGAAGTTTATATGATCTTGCTGTGAAAAACAGAATCGTTAGCGCTCGCTAGAATGGTCACCAGATTTTACTGGAGCGTGCTATTTAGTTGATTCTTTTTGAAGACGATTAATAGAAAAATTCCTCACGTTTACCAATTTATTTCAATTTTTTGGGAGTTACAGAAGTATGTGAAAACTGCAGATTACTACACACTGTTCTGTTTTTGACAGATTCTGTTTTTTGTGTGTTGTTTGCTTATTTCAATGCATCTATGAGTAGTATTGGGAAGTATGAACCATAGAGAAGTTGGAATACAGTAGGGTTAACACCAATATAAACAAAGAATGAATTCATTGCAGTACCTTTGAGTAGTGGTTTGTTTTCTTATACTAACGGAGCTCACGAGATTTTTGTCTAAGTTTTGTGTTGTTAAGTTTTCAAGTTTTGAGTATTGCTTCGATGGACTATGGAACAAAGAGTGGCAAGAGCCTAATCTTGGGGATGCCCAAGGCACCCCAAGGTAAAATTCAAGTACAACCAAAAGCCTAAGCTTGGGGATGCCCCGGGAAGGCATCCCCTCTTTCGTCTTCATCCATCGGTAACTATACTCGGAGCTATATTTTTATTCACCACATGATATGTGTTTTACTTGGAGCGTCTTGTATAATTTGAGTCTTTGCTTGTTAGTTTGACAAAATCATCCTTGATGGACACACCTATTTGAGAGAGTTAAATATGGCCTAGGAATTGATAGAACACTCTATGTGCTTCACTTATATCTTTTGAGTTGAATAGTTTTTGCTCTAGTGCTTCACTTATATCTTTTAGAGCACGGTGGTGATTATATTTTGTAGAAATTGTTGATCTCTCATGTTTCACTTATATTCTTTTGAGAGTCTATTAAAACAGCATGGTAATGTGCTTTGGCTATAAAACTAGCCTTCACATGATAGACATCCAATATCAATGTAGTAAAAACTTTCACACTAAGTGCATTGAATATGATGAGAAGTTGGATGCTTGATAATTGTTTTGAGATATGAGGATAGTGATATTAGAGTCATGCTAGTGGAGTTATTATGAAATTGAGAAATACTTGTGTTAAGGTTAGTGATTCTTGTAGCATGCACGTATGGTGAACCGCTATGTGACAAAGTTAGAGCATGAGGTCTTTGTAAAGTGTCAACCTTTGTGTGCAGGTCGGGGGTGCGCGATGGTTAACTCCTGCCAACCTCCCCCCTAGGAGCATGCGTTGATTGCTTTGTTTTGATGACTCGTATATTTTTGCAACAAGTATATGAGTTCTTATGACTAATGTTGAGTCCATGGATTATACGCACTCTCACCCTTCCACCATTGCTAGCCTCTCTTGTACCGCGCAACTTTCACCGGTACCATACACCCACCATATATCCTTCCTCGAAATAGCCACCATATATTTTCCTCAAAACAGCCACCATACCTACCTATCATGGCATTTCCATAGCCATTCCAAGATATATTTCCATGCAACTTTCCATCGTTCCGTTCACATGACACGCTTCATATTGTCATATTGCCATGCATGATCATGTAGTTGACATCGTATTTGTGGCAAAGCCACCATGCATAATTTTTCATACATGTCACTCTTGATTCATTGCACATCCTGGTACACCGTCAGAGGCATTCATATAGAGTCATACTTGTTCTAGTATCGAGTTGTAATATCGAGTTGTAATTCAATGAAAGTGTGATGATAATCATTACTAGAGCATTGTCCCATGTGAGGAAAGGCTAAATCAAGAAAGCCCCTCCAAAAAAAGATAAAATAAAGGCCAAAAAAATAACCCAAAAAAAAGAAGAAAAGAAAAAGGGACAATTGCTACTATCTTTTTCCACACTTGTGCTTCAAAGTAGCACCATGTTCTTCATGATGTAGAGTCTCATGTTTAGTCACTTTCATATACTAGTGGGAATTTTCATTATAGAACTTGGCTTGTATATTCCAACGATGGGCTTACTCAAATGCCCTAGGTCTTCATGAGCAAGCAAGTTGGATGCACACCCACTAGTTTCTTTTGTTGAGCTTTCATACATATTTAGCTCTAGTGCATCCGTTGCATGGCAATCCCTACTCACTCACATTAATATCTATTGATGGGCATCTCCATAGCCCGTTGATACGCCTAGTTGATGTGAGACTATCTCCCTCCTTTTTGTCTTCTCCACAACCACCTTTCTATTCCACATAGTGCTATGTCCATGGCTCACGCTCATGTATTGTGTGAAAGTTGAAAGGTTTGAAAGAATAGAGTATGAAAACAAGTGCTTGGCTAAAATCGGGGTTGTGCATGATATGAACATTTTGTGTGATGAAGAGGGAGCATAGCCAGACTATATGATTTTGTAGGGATAACTTTCTTTAGCCATAGTATTTTGAGTAGACATGATTGCTTTGTTAGTATGCTTGAAGTATTATTATTTCTTATGTCAATATAAACTTTTGTCTTGAATCTTTCAGATCTGAACATTCATGCCACAATTAAGAGAATTACATTGAAAAACTATGTTGGTTAGCATTCGACATCAAAAATTCTGTTTTTATCATTTACCTACTCGAGGACGAGCAAGAATTAAGCTTGGGGATGCTTGATACGTCTCCAACGTATCTATAATTTTTATTGCTCCATACTATTATTTATGATGTTTTGGATGTTTAATGGGCTTTGTTATACACTTCTATATTATTTTTGGGACTAACCTGCTAACCCAAAGGCCCAGTATAGATTGCTGTTTTTTGCCTATTTTAGGGTTTTACAGAAAAGGAATATTAAACGGAGTCCAAACGGAATGAAACCTTCGGGAGAGATATTTTTGGAGCAAAGTACGCACGGGAGACTTGAGAACCACGAAGTAGGGCTGATGTGGCATCCACGAGGGTGGGGGGCGCCCCCCCCCCTATAGGGTGCGCCCCCTGCCTCGTGGGCACCTTGTCTGGCCCCTGGTGCCCTCCTTCCTCCTATATATACCTATGTACCCCGAAACTATCAGAACAACAGAGAAAACCCTAGTTCCACCGCCGCAACCTTCTGTTCCCGTGAGATCCCATCTTGGGGCCTGTTCCGGAGCTTCGTCGGAGGGGGGATCTATCACGGAGTGCTTCTACATCATCAACATTGCCTCACCATCAGTTGTGAGTAGTTTAGCACAGACCTTCGGGTCCATAGCTAGTATCTAGATGGCTTCTTATCTCTCTTTGGATCTCAATACCAAGTTCTCCTTGGTCTTCGAGGAGATCTATTCGATGTAATCTCTTTTTGCGGTGTGTTTGTCGAGATCCGATGAATTGTGGGTTTATGATCAAGATTATCTATGAGAAATATTTAGTTCTTTTCCGAACTCTTTATGTGTGATTATAATATCCTTGCAAGTCTCTTCGAATTATTGGTTTGGTTTGTCCTACTAGATCTATAGTTCTTTCAATGGGAGAAGTGCTTGGCTTTGGGTTCAATCTTGCGGTGTCCTTTCCCAGTGACAGTAGGGGCAGCAAGGCACGTATTGTATTGTTGCCATCGGGGATAAAAAGATGGGGTTTATATCACTATGTTTGAGTTTATCCCTCTACATCATGTCATCTTGCTTAAGGCGTTACTCCGTTCTTATGAACTTAATACTCTAGATGCATGCTGGATAGCGGTCGATGTGTGGAGTAATAGTAGTCATTGTTGAGGATATCGCTTATCGTTATCGTCTCGGTCAGCCGGGGATTAAAGATTAATCGGAAATCGGCCGATTAATCGATTTTACCGGTCACCTATTAATCAGCCATTTTTCTCAAATCCCAGGTTCCCAACACTAAAATATGATATATTTAACACCAAAACAATATTGGACAGAAGTGTTACCTTGATTCCTAGCCTTTAAACCCTGGTATAATGACTAAGAAAATAGGAGAACAGTACATATTGCGTAATAAGGTTCACAAAACGCAAATAAATATAGTTTTTGCAAACACAGTGCTACGATTAGGCCCGATGTATCGGTAGATTCCCGATAAATCACTTATCTTAGCGATAAATCGGCCCAAATGATAAATGGTGAAGATAAGGCAAAATCTTATCGGTCACCCCAAGAGTAGCGATAAATCGGGCGATAAATCGTTGAATCGGAAGATTTCTTGAACAGTGATAGTAGTAGATGCAGAATCGTTTCGGTCTACTTGTCTCAGACGTGATGCCTATATATAATGATCATGCCTAGATAGTCTCATAATTATTCGCTTTTCTATCAATTGCTCGACAGTAATTTGTTTACCCGCCGTAGAATATCTCTATCATGAGAGAAGCCACTAGAGAAAACTATGGCCCCCGGGTCTATTCTCAACATATCAATCTACAATCTACTTTACTTTTCCGCTTTTACTTTCTGTTCTTATATCCAAAAATACCAAAAATATCAAACTATCATCTCTATCAGATCTCACTTTCGTAAGTGACCGTAAAGGGATTGACAACCCCTTATCGCGTTGGCTACGAAGTTCTTATTTGTTTGTGCAGGTGCGAGCGACTCGTGCGTGGTCTCCTACTGGATTGATACCTTGGTTCTCAAAACCTGAGGGAAATACTTACGCTACTGTGTTGCATCACCCTTTCCTCTTCGAGGGAATACAACACAAGCTCGAGAAGTAGCAAAACCCTGTGACGAAATCCATCTCAATGTGATCGAATTTCCAATCGGGAATAGGTAGAGGTTGAAGGAGTCCAGCTGGACGTTGGTGCTCTGCCTTCACTCTTCTGCAGACATCACACTCGTTCACGAATTGAGCAATCTCTCTTTTCATGCGAGTCCACCAATAGGATTGCTTGAGGTCATGGTACATCTTGGAGCTTCCTGGATGTATTGAGAGGAGTGAGTCATGTGCTTCGTTCATTATGAGCTTTCTGAGATCACCTTTGGGAACCACAATTCTGTCCTCAAAGAACAAAGTGTCTCTGTCATCAATACGATAGCACTTGTACTTGGGAGTAGCCTTAGCAATACCATGTTTCACTTTATGCACCATAGCATCACTGAGATGGGCCTCACAGATTTGATCTTCCAAGGTAGGAGCAACTGGAAGGTTGGCAAGAAATCCTTGCGGAACAACTTGGAGGTTGAGCTTCCTGAATGATTCACAAAGTTCAGGTTGGAACGGTTTGAGGAGGAGACTGTTGCAATACGCCTTTCTGCTCAAGGCATCTGCAATGACATTGGCCTTGCCAGGAGTATACTCAATGCTTGGATCGTACTCTTGAATCATCTCAACCCAACGAGTCTCGCGAAGGTTAAGGTTTGGCTGAGTGAAGATGTACTTCAAGCTCTTGTGATCGGTGAAGATGTCCACTTTTCTGCCCAATAGAAGGGGTCTCCACGTGATCAAGGCATGAACAACTGCTGCTAGCTCAAGATCATGTGTGGGGTAATTCTTCTCATTTGGTTTAAGCTGACATGAAGTGTATGCAACAATCTTCTTGTCTTGCATGAGAACACCACCAAGACCTTGCAATGAAGCATCGCAAAAGACTTCACAAGGCTTGGACTCATCCGGAGGAGTAAGAACCGGAGCAGAAATGAGCTTCTCTTTGAGTGTCTTGAATGCCACATCACAATCAGGAGTCCACGAGTACTTGACATTCTTCTGCAGCAAGTGGGAAAGAGGCTTGGCAATCTTGGAGAAGTTCTCAACGAACCTTCTACAATAGCTTGCGAGACTGAGGAAACTACGGAGTTTTTTGACATTCTGAGGAGGTTCCCAGTTGACAATAACTTCGACCTTCTCGGGGTTAACAGAAATGCCCTCGGCAAATATAATATGGCCAAGGTAGAGGACTTTATCAAGCCAGAATTCACATTTGGAGAACTTCGCATAGAATCAGTGCTCACAGAGCCCGTCAAGGACCAAACGGAGGTGCTTGGCATGGCCTTCTTCATTCTTGGAGAATACCAAGATATCATCGAGGTAGACGAGCACGAATTCATTGGTGTAGGGGTTGAATATGAAGTGAATCATCCGAGAGAAGGTGGGTGGAGCATTTGCAAGCCCGAAAGAGATGACCGTGTATTCATAGGAGCCATAAATCGTTCTGAATGCGGTCTTGGGAATATCCTCTTCACGGATACGAATCTGATGGTAGCCCATCCAGAGATCAAGTTTCAAGAAAACCTTGGCTCCTTTGAGCTGCTCGAACAATTCATTGATATTGGGGAGCGGGTACTTATTCTTTATTGTCTTCTTGTTCAATGACCGGTAATCAACGCAAAGGCGTTCCGTGCCATCCTTATTCTTGACAAAAAGAACACCACAGCCCCAAGGAGAAGTACTTGGTCTGATTAGACCCATACGTTCTTGCTCATCGAGTTGTTTCTTCAGCTCCTTCAACTCATCAGGAGAAAGCTTGAACAGACACCGACAAGCTGGCTCGGTACCAGGTTCAAGTTCAATGACGAATTCAACTGGACGGTTGGGAGGCATGCCTGGAAGCTCTTCAGGGAATACATCCTCATATTCACAAACCATCGAAATATGGGAAATGGCATTAAGCTCGCCCTTTTCATTGAGAGAGAATATCCTGATTGTGTTATCCCGAGCTGCGAAGATAATCACATCTTCGTTAGGATAAGTTTGCTTGACCTCCTTGTTTGCACAATCAATATTTGCATCATGCTTGGAGAGCCAATCCATCCCAAGAATAAGATCAATGTTGGAGTTACCGAGAACAACCGGGGAAACCAGAAAACTGTAATCACCCATATGAATAGAGATATCCGGAGCCACCATACTAGAAGTCATGTGTTTGCCCAAAGAAATGATTTGCAACTTATCTGGTAAGGCCACTGTGTCCACGTTGTGCTTAGATGCAAATGGGCATGACATGAAGGAAAGTGATGCACCAGAATCGAACAAGACTTTTACAGGAATAGAGTTACCTGAGAGGTTACCCATTATCACATCGGAAGAATTCTCTGCTTGAGCTGCATTCATTAGATTCACTCTAGCTGACTTGGGATTGTGCTTGACAATAGCATTAGTGACAGGTGGAGGAGGCGGAAGGCGCCTTGGGTTGGGACACTTGTTGGCATAGTGACCCTTCTGAGTACACTTGTTGCAAGTAACTTCTGAAAGAGGCCGATGATAAGGACCACTTGGTCTTGGAGCTTGGAACTGAGGCTTGGACTGGTTGCTTGGGTTGGGTAGGTGGGAGAATCCACGACTACCTGAGTGCTTGTTGTTGCTTGGAGGACGGAGCACTGGAGGAGGCGGTAGCTAGAACTTCTGTTGCTTGGCAACCACTTGAGAGGAAGAGGAGGAGTGAACAACATCTCTTATCCTCTTTTTGGAAGCTTCACACTTGATTTGAGCCGCCTCTTGCTTGAGAGCCATGTTGTAGAATTGGTCAAATTCATCTAGCTCGAACATGGTGAGTGCAAGTTGGAGTTCATGTTTCAGACCACCTCGAAACTGGTATATTTTGCTCTTGGCATCTGGGATGTCTTGCTTCGCATAACGGGCAAGATTTTGGAACTTGACATTGTATCGATAGACGGACATGGTGCCTTGCTTCAGGTTGCGGAATTGCTCACGCGTGCCTTCAATGACACTTGTTGGAATGTGATGAGAACGGAAATCACGGCAGAAATCAGTCCACAAGATCTCACGACCACCTCTGGAGTCTTTGTACTGATGCCACCAATCTGCAGCTTGATCTTTGAGTTGGAAAGCGGCAAACTTGACATAATCTTTAGTTTTGACGTTACTGCATTCAAAGTGTTTCTTGATGTCTGTGATCCAATCTTCCGCATCAAGCAGATCAACACAGAAACTGAAAGACTTTGGTTGGTTTGCCAAGAATTGGTTCAGAGTCGCAAAGTGAGGTTGATTGAACAAATTTCCTTGTGTCGGGGAAACTGGTCGCCCACGAACACCTATGGGACCGGAGCCCCTTTTCGGTACGGCAAGGGGGCGGAGGATGCACGAAGAGCAGATCGAGGCAAACACGCGAGCAGTTTACCCAGGTTCGGGCCGCACGGATGCGTAAAACCCTACTCCTGCCTTGGTTTGTATTGCGTTCTAGGCTCGGGAGCGATAAGAACTACAGTGATTGATCGCTAACGAGACCGAGCATGAGAGTGATTGAGGATCGGAACCCCCTCTACGTTGCGCATGGGCCTCCTTTTATAGGTCAAAGGGGTCACCGACAGGTGGCAACGTAGTCGAGGGTAAAAATGTAGAACGGGTGGTAGTTGGAACAGTGTATGCATAGTGCTCTATACCTAACTCTGACGGCAGGAGACAAGGGCATTAAATGCCCGTCGCCGTCGCTCCAAACAGTGCAAAAAGCGTCCGTCAGGGCGCCACCGTCCGCCACGACGGTGGCCTTGACATCGCAGCTTGCCACCGTGTACCCCAGGCTGCACAGCCTTTCGCCATGTGTGCCTAGAAAGGTCCCAGGGCGACGCGTGGGCGGATGAGCTGGAGCGCGGGTACTTAGTGGAAGTTTGCCGCGGCTGCTATCTTGTCACGCCCGGAAGCTTGTCGCTCTTCGGGCCTTGTCGGGACGCGTGGTGCATCGCGGCAAGTCTCTTGAAGTGCCATATTTGGGCCTTCCCGGCAAGCTCCTCTTGCCAGGGTCCTGTACCAAAGAAGTGGTCTTGAGCCTTGAGTGGCCTTCCCGGCAAGCTCCTCTTGCCGGGGCCTTGTCTCTTTAACTTGAATACTTTGTTCTTGAATGGCTCCAAAGGAACCACATCGAGCCTTGGCGGTCGCGTGGCAAGCCCCGCCACGGGACGCTGCAACTGCCCGTGTACAAGTTCGGGATACTAAGGTACCCCTACTTTAGTAAACCGACACCTTGGCCTTGGGTCCCTTGATTGCCCTGATTTGCTTGATTGGCTTGGAAATTCTGCATCATTTGCATGAGCAACTGGGTGTTCTGGTTGGTTGCCTGCATAATCGCTCTCCATGCCTCAGACGGAGGAGGAGGGGAAGGAGGACGCTCTTCTTCACCCTCTTGGTTTGGGTTGGGAACTTTCTTAGGAGCCATCCTGAAGACGATGACAACTATTAGCCATCGAAGCAAAATAATAGATAAGCTGAATCAATGGCTAGATATTTTCAACATATAGTCTTCACAAAGAACATTTGAACAAAATTGAACGAATGAATTTCATAGCTTAATGGTCCAACAACTTGTCGAGAAGCCACTTGGGAGAACAAAATGATAGAATGAAACAACAAGGTACAGATGGAATAAATACATAATAGAGGTTTCGTCCCACATATTCGTGCTGAATGCCCCATGGTACGTGTTACAAAGGGTCTTGCAATCCCCGGATCAGCATAGCCAAGGATCGTTTAAGATGCAACTCCCAATTGGAACAGTGCCCATGAAACCTCTTCACTAGTTGTTGAACCCCAAACCTCATACCATGCACTCGTTGGAAGATTACCTATGAACTACTTGCAAACCCACCTATTAATTCCCGATGCTTTCCGGTTATGCAATCTGGTGTTGGGGATACAGGGGAAGCACCGCACACTCAACTCTAAACCTACATCCAGCTGTATCCATCCGTCAACACATAACCAGTCATCTTGGGAAATTGTTTACCTTGGACCTTTGAAACGCATCCGCTATACTAGCTGTGGCAATACTCCCGAACTATCTCCCCAGTACTGGGTGATGTCGGGGTTATCTCACCACCAGACATGCATAGAAGAGTTTTCGATGTCGGCCGTCTCTGGTATTCTAGAACCGCTACGATACATTTGTGAGGACAACACCTTGGAGCTCAACTCCCCGGGACACTGCCACAACCCCTAAATGAGAGGAGGCCTCGAGAACAATGTTCTCGTCACAAAGATATCGGAAGAATCCAAACAATACCTGCGTGATCCTAAAAAACATTTTGGTGAAATTTTGAGAGTAGAGGAGATAGAACAACGTCAGGAGTCCTCACCAGAGCGATGAAGGGGATGAGGAGTAAAAAGAAATCCTACTCTCCGACATATATATAGGACTCAAAACATTTTTGTGTGTGCCTAGATTCAACCGTCAGCGGTTCGATCAATCAGGGGGCTCCTAGGTCGGAGAAGGCTCTGAATACCAACTTGTAATGCCCAGGATGCGATTATGTCTCCTACGTGTCGAGGCACGACTTAGAGACATAAGCGCATTCTGGAATGATCTCAAGCATGGTATCTTTGCACATCTCATGTAAAAGTTCAGGGATGAAAATGTAATAGATAGTTGGCTTACACTCGCCACGTCACACAATGAATTCAATAACATACAATCATCCAATTCACACAGGGTCCAGCTACAGACGAAAACCAAACGAGAAAGATACCATAAACACAAGCCCGGATCCTCCTAGTAAGAACCACTACTGATCGTCGGGATACGATACATAGTAATGACCACGCTCCTCATCGAACTCCCAGTGAAGTTCTGATCCATCTCCTGCATCGTTCTCGGCGGTACCTACACCTGGTGTGTGTTGTAATCTGTGAGCCACAAGGACTCAGCAATCCCGTTCCCGGGTATCAAAACTACCAAAGCCGTAGGTGTGGAACAGGTATTAAAGTGTTTGCGGCAAGCACTAAGCAACTAGCTTACGAGTTTAGAGCGAGATGAGAACATGTGCCAACGATCGCCAAGTTGATCAAGAAATGATCCTAGCTACTCATGACCAAGCATAACCCCACAGTGTTCACTTTCTGAAGCCCTTCGGAAAGAGACCATCACAGTTACTCACACAGGTAGTGTATTCTTTGGATATGGTGTCAAGTTATCTACAACTAAATATTAACAAAATCCCATCTGCCACATAACCGCGGGCACGGCTTTCGAAAGATCAAAACCCTGCAGGGGTGTCCCAACTTATCCCATCATAAGCTCACAATCTACGGAGTCGCAACTCCAAAGTGGGAAGACCCGAGTATCCTCGGAATCCTGTGCTCAAGATATTTCGACAAAGGTAAAACTAATCCAGCAAGACCTCCCAGCGTGCTGACACCCTGATAGTAGCCGCGCGTATCTCGTCTCAGGCCACGACCGAGATTAACATGGCAATATGGCACCTAACATGAATGCCACAACAACCATCATGTAGAGCACTTCACAATGAACATTTGGACATATCATATGCTCCGTTTGGACCAACATGCACAAAGTTATCAACATCACAAGCATGCAACAAATTTACAGTTAACATAAGTTTTAAAATTATAGTACTCTTGCAACGATGATTAGAGCATCAAGATGAACTCAAACAAGCATGCCACAATGGAACAAAATGAAGAGCATATCACCACGATCATTTTGACATATTATATGCACAGTTTGGACAACCACACAAAGAGTTACAACCATGCAAAGATGCCAACAACTTAACAGATTCTAGGGACTTAGCCATTTTTAGGAAAAAAAACAGAGCAGCGTAGGGTAGCTAAATAATGCACATGTGGGGTTTTGGGTCGGTGCTCACACCTGGGCTCGGCCTATCCGGTGGAAGAGGAGGAAGTAGGCCGGCGAGGAAGATGGGCATTGGCCTGTCGGCGCTGGAGCTGGGGCCGGCCCAGCACGGGGTTGCGGCCCACGCGGGGAAGAGCGAGGTGGGCCGGCTCTGCGCCTGGGCTTGCGGGGCCCATGAGGCCGGCGACGCTAGGGAGGCTAGCGCGCTGTGCCCGCGCGCAGGACGACGAAGGGGCGGCGGCGGCGAGCAGGCTCCGGCGAGGG
>LR738715.1:598522359-598615960 GCA_902687465.1 Secale cereale | reverse complement strand
GGGGGGGGGGGGGGTCCGAGGCGGGCGTCAGAGGCGGGAACGTGTAGATCCGGGGACGGGGTCCCGGATCCGGTGATAGGGGCGTCCGACGACGCTCGAGGAGGCCGTAGGCGGCGCTGGTGAGTTCGAGGCTGCAGCTGGTTCGTCGGATGACGGTGGCTGACGCCCGAACCTGCGAGGAGAGAGGGAGCCACAAGAACTGAGATGGCGGCGCAGCTCGAAGGAGGAGAAGGACGAGATCGGCGAGCGGAACCTTGGGTCGTCGGCGGCTGGAACCTGCAGATCCGGCGAGGCGGTGAGAGCTCCGACGAGCTCGGGCGCTGGGGCACGGGGCAGAGCGGTCGGGCCTCGGGCCTAGATCGGGGCCCGGGCGGGCTGGCTGCGGGCTCCCGCGGGCCTGGCGCGGTGGGATGTGGAGGAGGCGACATGACGCGCTGCCGTTGGCTGGAGGGCGGCGACTGGCTGAGGTGGCCCAATGGGGGCGCCCCAAGTGGCAAAAATGAGGTGGCTGCACCAGAAATTTTTGAGGAGAAGGGATTGGCTGCGCGCAGAAAACGAGGCATGGGGGCTAGAGGTAGGGGAAGGAGGCTAGGCTGCCAAATTAGGCAAGGGGGTTTGTTTAAATAGGGTAGGGGCTAGGGTTTGGTGGATTTTGGGGCCGTTTGGGACCTTCGGATCCCGATCTAACGGCCCGGAGCAAAGGGGGAGTGTAGGTGGGTTAGAGGGCTGGTTAGTGGGCAGTGCAGAAGGCCTCGGGCTGAGACGGGAGAAGAGAGAGAGTGGCCCAGCGGCAGTTTCCGAGACCGAAACGTCCGACGAATTAACCGGTGACTAGTGCCACTATAGTTAATGGTTGGGCTATCAAACGAGCTCCGAATGCAACGAAATTTGGCAGGCGGTCTTTCTATAGTATAATAAGACCACATGCCAAGTTTCAACCCATTCCGAGAACATTTTCTGGCCACTCATAAAATAAATAACCGGAGGTGCCGCGGGCACGGGCAAGTGTGTCCGGGCTCAGAACGAACAACAGAAAGGACGGGCGGACTCGAACGAATGCAAGTTTTGAAAACATGCTGATGCAATGCACACAATGACATGTCAAGTTGCAACACGCAAGCAGATGACATGGCAACGAAGATGAATAACTGGCTGACACCTGGCGCACCGGTCTCGGGGTGTCACAACACTCCCCTACTAACAAGAGATCTCGTCCCGAGATCTTAGGAACGAGACGGAAGGGAAAAAGGAAGAACAAAGTTCTTCGAGGACAAAAGAGTGAAACCAAATAATATCGAGAGGTTGAGCCACTCAAAAAGAAGAACACAACGAAGAAGAACGAAGTTGCAAGGACTTTGTTAAATAAGAGGACAAGGAATACGACGAGAATCAAGGAGGTTGAAAGGCACGAAACAAGAGCTGAAGGAATAAGAATGAATTCGAAACCACTCCGGTTAATAAGAGATAGAAAGGAATTTGAACGAAGTAATTTAGGCAGCACTCCGGCTGAGCATTGAAGAAATATGACTTGAACTTGAGAAGATGGAACGATACATGCCGAGATGGACAAGAAAAACCTCTGGAAGAATTAAAGGATGGAATGAGAAGAACGGAGAAGAAGGTGACAACTTCCATCACGAATGAATTTGAAAGAGAATCATCAAGAGAAAGGCTTGAACGGAGTTGTTGAGAAAATCAACAACAAAAGAATAAGCTTGAAGTGGACTTAAGAAAAACATCTCAAAGCTTGAGGTGAATTACCGCCACAACGAAAAAATGGATTAGCTGAGAATGAAGAAATGCAAAAATCCACTTCAAAAGAATATGGATAATTATTTGCACTCGAGAGGCAAAAGAATAAATACTTGAGCTTCTCCACAAGAATCTTGAAGAACACTTGAAGAATGAACAAGATCATGAAGAACCGCCATGAAGAACTCCGATAACGAAAAGGATGATGAAGGATGAAATGAATAAGAATAAGATTAAAGCCTTGCGATGATTTAGACGGGGTTCCGACGAGATAGCCGAGAAAAGATTGAACTTCGAAAAAGAAAAGAATAAAACACTTGGAACTAGAATTTATTCATCAAGAATAAACTCTGAAGGAAGGGATTAATCAACTAGAAGAAAGAATAAGAATTATGTTATGCTTCCCCTTCATCAATTAAATTGATGATAAATAATGGATTCGCATACTACTTATTCTTGTTGAAAAGATTAAAGAGGGATATATCGCGAACTTGCGAAAATCTTCATGAAACACCGGTAGGATTGGAAAACAAATGAATCGATTGATATGATAACGCCGGAAAATGACTCTTGAGCGTACCACCGTAAGAATTGAAGCCGAGTGAAGAAAAGGAACGAACCACCATGAAGAATAAAATCTAATGATGAAAGACAACAAACCACCGTAAAGAATTAAAATCGAGTGATGAAAAAGAACAAGCCACCGGGAAGAATTAAAATCAAGTGCGCCGGGAAGAATAAGCACTTGGGGAATTTAGATGCAAGAGAACGAAGAGGTCGCGAACGGTTTAAAGAATGCTTGAACGAAGCACCGGATGGATGTGAGAAGAACGAAGAGGCATCAATGAAGAATATTTGAAAGACGAAGTTGAAAACTAAGAACGAAGAAATCTTTTGAAATGATGGCCTTCGGAGGAACACAATGAAAAAGAATTCATGAAATACTCCGGAAGAATGAAATGAGAAAGGTTAAACCAATGATGAAAATAATTTGCAAACGAACTTCGGAAGGCACGTGACTGATGGAATCCATTCTTACATCACACATTGAAAAGAATTCGGGAATACTCCAGGAAATTAGAAGAGTCAGGTAAGATCCTGGGAAGAAACCTGTGGGTTATGGGCCCACTAAAAGAAAAACACCATTGGAAGGAAAAGGAGATGATACACCGGAGCGATTGAAAAACTCAAATGAGGTGACAACCTCGAATTAATTGGAACACAGACAATCTCCTGAGATTTCTTCGGAACTCCGGAATAATTAAATGGTGAGAGACGAACGAGCAAGGGAAAATATCTGAGCCGAGGGAAAAGAATATGGTGAACACCGAAAACTTGAATTGATTCCACCAGAAAAGAAATAGATGAAGAAGGACGAACGAGAGGAGAATTCTCCAGTTGAAACAATTGATGAAAGAAAGCAAAGACTTCGCACGAGTAGGATGGATACTCCATTAAGGACTCCGGCTCCGAGATGCAAAAGGGTGAGAGGGCGGGAAAGAAAGAAAACTTCGGAAGGGGTAAACAACACCGGTTGGTTGAAAAGAACTGAGGTAGAATTTGCAAAGAAGAAGAGGGTCGAATCCACTTGACGAGAGATGCACCAGATGACAAGAACAGACATCGCAACGAACGAAAACTAACCGCGCGATCCTAAAAAAATTGAAGGGGAAGAGGAATAATTCAAAACACCTACGTCAAGATTCCACACCAGAGCGACGAAGGGGCTGAGGAGTAAAAAGAATTCCTACTCTCCGATATAACTAGACCCCGAAAAAGTTTTTGCTAGACTTGACAACGGCCAAGCTACGATCAATCAAGGGGGCTCCTATGGTCGGTCGAGGCTCTGATACCAACTTGTCAGGCCCAAGATGCGATTCTATCCCGATCACGTGACACTTACGTGATTGGGGCACAACCGCATTTCGGGCGCTTAGCAAGATGGATATCATTACATCACACCATTACATACACACATGGGGGATACAACAATTCATACAAGTTACATGAATACAACAACATCAATACAAGGCATTCGACTGCGGATGCAAACATGAAAAGCACAACGACATCCATCTGCTATCCCAGGCTGCCGACCCGGAACCTAACCCAAGACTGAAGAAGAAGAAGAAGAAGAAGAAGAAGAAGAAGAAGAAGAAAGAACGCCAACTCAAAGAACATCGCTCTCGCGTCAAGACATCGGAAACCTGCACCTGCAACTATTATTGTAGTATCTGTGAGCCACGAGGACTCAGCAATCCCATACCCATGGGTAACAAGACTAGCAAAGCTTAATGGGTAGGAAGAGGTAAAGTGGTGAGGTTGCAGCAGCGGCTAAGCAATATGGTGGCTAACTTACGAGTACAAGAATAAGATGAGCATCTACGCAAACGGTCGCAAACTAGTAATGATCGCTAAAGATCCTGGACTACCTACGAGTCAAACATAACCCCACCGTGTTCTCTTCTCAAAGTGAAAAGAGACAGTCACGGTTACTCATGCGGTTGTGTGTTTATTTCGGATCCTGTGACAAGTTTTCTACAACCGGACATTAACAAATTCCAATCTACCACATAACCGCGGGCACGACTTTCGAAAGATCATACCCTGCAGGGGTGTCCCAACTTAGCCCATCACAAGCTCTCACGATCAGCAAAGATAATAATAATAATATTACCCCTTATCTTAGGGAAGGCCCGATCAGACTTGGAATTCCCGGTGCACAAGACATTTCGACAATGGTAAAACAAGTCCAGCAAGACCTCCCGGCGTGCCGACACCCTGATAGTAGCTGCGCGTATCTCGTCTCAGGCCACGTCCGGATGGGTGATGCTACAGGTAAAACCAGCCCTCGGGCTTCCCCAAGGTGGCCATGGAGGCTCCCCATTTGGGACCAACACCATCAGCACTGGCCCCCCTGCTATGTAGAAAGAATCCTCGAGGGTGCGACCCCCTATGCAATTTAATTATTTAATTAAGTTGTTATTATGAGGCAAATTAAAACCAATGTTGGGCCTTGCTGGAGGAGTTTTATTCAAAGACGAACTGTCAAGGGGTCCCCATATACCCAACCATGTAAGGAACGCGAAATCAAGGAACATAACGCCGGTTTATCGGCTCCTAAGGTGGCATTAGTGGAACAAAACACCGAGCAAAAGGCCAAGCCTTCCACCCATTGCCAAGTATATAGGTCTGTTAATAATAATAATAGATATTGTGATATTCCAACAACAAGATCCGACATGGATCAATCTTCATCTTCACCTACAACTAACAACGCTATAAGAGGGGCTGAGCAAGCGGGTAACATAGCCAAACAACGGTTTTGCTGGGAAGGTGTCAAAGGTTAGAGGTCTCACGGCAACAAGGAGAGGGGTTGACAATAAAGATGGGTAGCGCGACATATAACGATAGCATCGAGACATCTAGCATAGCAATGATAGTAAAGGTATCCAAGGTGAGGGCCATCTTGCCTGAGAGCCCACAAGGAAGAAGAATGAGTCCCTGAAGAAGAAGCCTCGAAGACGAACCACCTGAAGTCGAACGAATCCTCACGATCGCAACGGAACAAGCACTAACGAGAAGAAGCAAGCAACACGGTAAACACACCACTCAAGAACATGACAAGAAGCTCAACCAAGTATGATGCAAGACAAGTCTATATGATGCAAAATATGGCAAGGGATGATGCACACAAGAACAACATCACCCAACAAGTTTAAATGAGGCCGGAATCAACATATAACTATTCCGGTAAGCCCTCATATGCATATTTGGAAATTGGTCCAGATCTGAACAAACCTTAAGTTAAAGTTGTTAAACAGCAAGTTAACATGCACCATGATGGTCTACTCGAAATTCTAGTCAAGTTACATATCAAGTTTGTTTAATTCGGAGCTACGGCCTAGAAGATATGAGCAAAACAAAACAAGCATGTCAACGGTGCAAGATGCACCCAAACATCAAGCAAACACACTCCAAATAGGTAAACAACATTATATTATGCTTCTACATGCAAAATCACACAAGTTTCATATAGGGCACACTCAAAACGGAGCAACGGTTTGACACATACACATGAAACAAGATATAACAACAAGCTGTACACAATCAGCCACATAGCAACTTTGGAGCAAGGTAAATATATGCTACAACACCCAAACATCATAACAAGAGGCATGGATGTGAAATAGACATTATACTTAACAAGCATGAACTTAGAACACACCCAAAAACTTGCTGGAACATAATTAACCAAGCATGGCAAGTTGCAATAAATTTATCCAGACTTAGTCAAAATCTGGGAAGGCAGAAACATCATCACGATGCTGCCTTCGGAGGCACAAAAAAACAAGCATATCAACTCAACTAAGTATATAAAGATCATGGACATATAATAGACATATCATACATCAAACAACTCCATTGGAGCAACTCCATAGGAGGCATGGATCAATAACAACAAGCTTCGCCAAATTGATCATGCTGATAAAAATCTGACAAGTAAATTTATAGCAACTTGATAGCAAGAAATAAATAAGCTACAACTGTCCATATGTGCAAACAAGGGCATCGATGGATATAGCATAACATGGACAACAAGATATGATCATTTGCCATACTAAAACATGCAAGGATTTGAGTGGGGCATCCAGCAAACATAGCATCAGGTTTAACAGATTCCAGACTTAGCAGCTTTTCACAAAGTATAAACATCAACATTGACATGGCATGTTTACAAGCTTGTTTAGGTCACCTCAAGGCATATCATGGAAAATGGATTGCACCACAGCAAAGACCATATGATTGTGCTTCTAAAACATATAGACATGTGGCATGAAGACAAACACATCAACAACAATGAGCAAGTGAAATCATCATATCATAACAAGTTTCAGCACTTAACAGCCACATGCACTTTTCCAATAGAGATTAACATAGCAATATGGCACCTAACATGAATGCCACAGCAACCATCATGTAGAGCACTTCACAATGAACATTTTGACATATCATATGCTCCATTTGGACCAACATGCACAAAGTTATCAACATCACAAGCATGCAACAAATTTACAGTTAACAACAGTTTTAAACTTATAGCACTCTTGCAACAATGATTAGAGCATCAAGATGAACTCAAACAAGCATGCCACACTGGAACAAAATGAAGAGCATATCACCACGATCATTTTGACATATTATATGCACAGTTTGGACAACCACACAAAGAGTTACAGCCATGCAAAGATGCCAACAACTTAACAGATTCTGGGGACTTAGCCATTTTTAGGAAAAAAATAGAGCGGCGTTGGGTAGCTAAATAACGCACAGGCGGGGTTTTGGGTCGGTGCTCACACCTGGGCTCGGCCCATCCGGTGGTAGAGGAGGAAGTAGGCCGGCGGGGAAGCTGGCCTTGGCCTGTCGGCGCTGGAGCTGGGGCCGGCCCAGCACGGGGTTGCGGCCCACGCGGGGAAGAGCGAGGTGGGCCGGCTCTGCGCCTGGGCTTGCGGGGCCCATGAGGCCGGCGACGCTGGGGAGGCCGGCGCGCTGTGCCCGCGCGCAGGACGACGAAGGGGCGGCGGCGGCGAGCAGGCTCCGGTGAGGGGGGGTCCGAGGCGGGCGTCGGAGGCGGGAACAGGCAGATCCGGGGACGGGGTCCCGGATCCGGCGATAGGGGCGTCCGACGGCGCTCGGGGAGGCCGTAGGCGGCGCCGGCGAGCTCGAGGCTGCGGCTGGTTCGGCGGACGGCGGCGGCTGACGCCCGAACCTGCGAGGAGAGAGGGAGCCACAAGATATGAGATGGCGGCGCAGCTCGAAGGAGGAGAATGATGGGATCAGCGAGGGAACCTGGGGTCGTCGGTGGCGGGGACCTGCAGATCCGGCGAGGCGGTGAGAGCTCCGACGAGCTCGGGCGCTGGGGCACGGGGCGGAGCGGTCGGGCCTCGGGCCCAGATCGGGACCCGGGCGGGCTGGCCGCGGGCTCCCGCGGGCCTGGCGCGGTGGGAGGTGGAGGAGGCGACATGGCGCGCTGCCGTTGGCTGGAGGGCGGCGACTGGCTGAGGTGGCCCAATGGGGGCGCGCCAAGTGGCAAAAATGAGGTGGCTGCACTAGGAATTTTTGAGGAGGAGGGATTGGCTGCACGCGGAAAATGAGGCAGGGGGGCTAGAGGTAGGGGAAGGAGGCTAGGCTGCCAAATTAGGCAAGGGGGTTTGTTTAAATAGGGTAGGGGCTAGGGTTTGGTGGGTTCTGGGGCCGTTTGGGACCTTCGAATCCCGATCTAACGGCCCGGAGCGGAGGGGGAGTGTAGGTAGGTTAGAGGGCTGGTTAGTGGGCTGTGCAGAATGCCTCGGGCTGAGACGGGAGAAGAGAGAGTGGCCCGGCGGCAGTTTTGGAGACCGAAACGTGCGACGAATTAACCGGCGACTAGTGCCGCTATAGTTTAACGGTTGGGCTATCAAACGAGCTCCGAAGGCGACGAAATTTGGCATGTGGTCTGTCTACTCTATAATAAGACCACATGCCAAGTTTCAACCCATTCCGAGAACATTTTCCAGCCACTCATAAAATAAATAACTGAAGGTGCCGCGGGCACGGGCAAGTGTGTCTGGGCTCAAAACGAACAACAGAAAGGACGGGCGGACTCAGACGAATGCAAGTTTTGAAAATATGCTGATGCAATGCACACTATGACATGGCAAGATGCAACATGCAAGCAGATGACATGGCAACGAAGACGAATAACTAGCTGACACCTGGCGCACCAGTCTAGGGGTGTCACACCTCAACTCTCATTGGACTGCATACATCAGTATGTATGATTTCCAACAAGTCAGCTGCTCGCTCCATTCTTCCGGAGAACGGAGTTTTAGTCATCTTTCCCATGGTTCGCAAGCACCAAGTTATTCATAATCAAGTGATTCCAAAAACCCATCAGCATGGAGTTTCTTCATGCCCTTTACAACAATATGACCTAAACGTCAGTGCCACAAATAAGTTGCACTATCATTATCAACTTTGCATCTTTTGGCTTCAATATTGTGAACATGTGTATCACTATGATCAAGATTTAATAAAAGTAGACCACTCATCAAGGGTGCATGACCATAAAAGATATTACTCATATAAATAGAAAAACCATTATTCTCTGATTTAAATGAATAACCGTCTCGCAACAAACAAGATCTAGATATAATGTTCATGCTCAACGCTGGCACCATATAACAATTATTTAGGTCTAAAACTAACCCCGAAGTTAGATGTAGAGGTAGCGTGCCGACGACGACCACATCAACTTTGGAACCATTTCCCATGCACATCGTCACCTCGTCCTTAGCCAATCTTCATTTAGTCCATAGCCCCTGTTTTGAGTTACAAATATGAGAAACCGAACCAATATCAAATACCCAGGCGCTACTACGAGCATTATTAAGGTACACATCAATAACATGTATATCAAATATACCTTTGTTCACTTTGCCACCCTTCTTATCCGCTAAATACTTGGGGCAGTTCCGCTTCCAGTGATCAGTCCCTTTGCAGTAGAAGCACTCAGTTTTAAGCTTGGCTCCAGACATGGGTTTCTTCTCGGGAGTAGCATATGGCTTGCTATTCTTCTTGAAGTTCCCCTTCTTTCCCTTGCCCTTTTTCTTGAAACTAGTGGTCTTGTTCACCATCAACACTTGATGCTCCTTCTGGATTTCTACCTCCGCAGCTTTGAGCATTGCGAAGAGCTCGGGAATTGTCTTTTGCATCCCTTGCATATTATAGTTCATCACGAAGCCTTTGTAGCTTGGTGGCAGTGATTGAAGAACTCTGTCAATAACACTACCATCATCAACTTTGACTCCAAGTTGAGTCACGTGGTTGTGGTACCCAGACATTCTGAGTATGTGTTCATTGACGGAACTGTTCTCCTCCATCTTGCAGCTATAGAAATTGTTGGAGACTTCATATTTCTCAACTTGGGCATTTGCTTGAAATATTAACTTCAACTCTTGGAACATCTTATATGCTCCATGACGTTCAAAACGTCTTTGAAGTACTGATTCTAAGCCATAAAGCATGACACACTCAACTATCGAGTAGTCATCAGATCGAGGTTACCAGCCGTTCATAACGTCTGAAGTTGCTCTTGCAGCAGGCCTGTCACCTAGCGGTGCTTCAAGGACATAATTCTTCCGTGCAACAATGAGATAATCCTTAAGTTACGGACCTGGTCCGTGTAGTTGCTACCATCATCTTTCAATTTAGCTTTCTCTAGGAACGCATTAAAATTCCGGGGAACGGTAGCATGGGCCATTGATCTACAACAACATAGATATGCAAAAACTATCGGGACTAAGATCATGATAAATTAAAATTCAATTAATCATATTACTAAAGAACTCCCACTTATATATACACCCCTCAAGTTATCTAAATGATCACGTGATCAAAATCAGCTAAACCATGTCTGATCATCACGTGAGATGGAGTAGTTTTCAATGGTGAACATCTTATGTTGATCACATCTACTATATGATTCATGCTCGACCTTCCGGTCTCCAGTGTTCCGAGGCCATGTCTATACATGCTATGCTCGTCAAGTTTAACCTGAGTATTCTGTATGTGTAAAACTGTCTTACACCCGTTGTATGTGAACGTAGAGCTTATCACACCCGATCATCACGTGGTGTCTCGGCACGACGAACTGTTGCAACGGTGCATACTTAGGGAGAACACTTGTCCCTTGAAATTTTGCAAGGGATCATCTTATAATTCTACCGCCGTACTAAGAAAAATTAGAAGCATAATAAGATAAACATCACATACAATCAAAATATGTGACATGATATGGCCATCATCATCATGTGCTTTTGACTCCATCTCCAAAGCATCGTCATGATTTCCATCGTCACCGGCTTGACACCATGATCTTCATCGTAGCGTCGTGGTCGTCTCGCCAACTAATGCTTCTACTACTATCGCTAACTCATAGTGATAAAGTAAATCAATTAAATGGCGTTCGCAATTCATACAATAAAGAGACAACCATAAGGCTCCTGTCGGTTGCCGATAATTTACAAAACATGATCATCTCATACAACAATGTATAAGTCATCACGTCTTGAACATATCACATCACAACATGCCCTGCAAAAACAAGTTAGACGTCCTCTACTTTGTTGCTGCAAGTTTTACGTGGCTGCTACGGGCTTCTAGTAAGAACCGTTCTTACCTACGCATCAAAACCACAACGATTTTTCGTCAAGTGTGCTGTTTTAACCTTCAACAAGGACCGGTCATAATCACACTCAATTCAACTAAAGTTGGAGAAACTGACACCCGCCAGCCACCTGTGTGTAAAGCTTGTCGGTAGAACGAGTGTCATAAACTTGCTCATGTAATGTCGGTCCGGGCCGCTTCATCCAACAGTACCGCTGAATCAAGTATGACGTTGGTGGTAAGCATTTAGACTATTATCACCCACAACTCTTTGTGTTCTACTCGTGCATATCATCTACGCATAGACCTAGCTCTGATACCACTATTGGAAAACGTAGTATTTCAAAAAATTCCTACGATCACACAAAATCTATCTAGGTGAAGTATAGCAAGACCGAAAGCAGAAGCGTTTAGTAATGTGGTTGATGTAGTCAAAATTCTTCACGATCCAACCGATCCAAGTACCGAACGTATGGCACCCCCATGTTCAGCACACATTCAGCACGATGATGTCCCTCGAGCTCTTGATCCAGTTGAGGACAAGGGAGAGTTTGGTCAGCACGACGGCGTGGTGACGGTGATGATGAAATTACCGGTGCAGGGCTTCGCCTAAGCAATGCAACAATATGACCGAGGTGTGTAACTATGGAGGGAGGCACCGCACACGACTAAAAGATTGGATTGTGTGTCCTAGGGTGCCCCCTCCCCACGTATATAATGGAGAGAGGAGGGAGGGCCGGCCGGCCCCTAGGGCGCGCCCCATGTGGGGATTCCTACTAGGACTCCTAGTCCTAGTAGGTTCCCACCAAAAGGAAGAGAGGGGGAAGGAAGGAGAGGGAGAGGAGAAGGAAAGAGGGGGTGCCGCCCCTCCACCTAGTCCCATTCGGACAAGGCCCATGGGGGGCGCGCGGCCAGCCCTTGTGGCCTCTCCTCTCTCTCCCCTAAAGCCCACTAAGGCCCATTAGTTCCTCCGGGGGTTCCGGTAACCCACCGGCACTCCGATATTTATCCGGTAACCCCTGGAACTCATCTGGTGTCTGAATAACCTTTCCAATATATAATTCTTTATGTCTCGACCATTTCGAGACTCCTCGTCATGTCCGTGATCTCATCCGGGACTCTGAACAATCTTTGGTCCTGAAAAACACATAACTCATAATACGAATCATCATCGAACGTTAAGCGTGCGGACCCTACGGGTTCGAGAACTATGTAGACATGACCGAGACACATCTCCGGTCAATAACCAATTGTGGAACCTGGATGCTCATATTGGCTCCTACATATTCTACGAAGATCTTTCTCGGTCAAACCGCATAACAATATACGTTGTTCCCTTTGTCATCGGTATGTTACTTGTCCGAGATTCGATCGTCGGTAGGGGAAAAAAATCTGAAACTTTGTAGCTTTGATCATGACCAAATATTTTAGTGACTCGCAAAATTTTGTGGCCAAATGACATCCTAGGAGCTCTATAAAATAATAAAATTTGTGCTCAGACGTATATGCACTCTTTGAGATTTGTATGTCGTTTGTATGAAGATCATTTGATGTTATCTGGCCAACAAGTTTTGGAAGCACCTAAAACATTTCTTCATAATCAATGCCACACAATTTTACATTTCTTTGATTTTTTTGCTATTTATTCTGATTTATTGTTCATCGTGAGTGCAATGAACTTGGATGTAGCCACACTTTCCCATATCCTTAATATACAACATGTATCAAATCTATCCACACAAACTTTTTTAAAGGGGAGGCAAAATACTTGCCTCATTCATTAATTAAGAAGAAGAATAGACTTAGGGTGTGGCTACAACAACTGACAACAAAAATTATAAAAGTCGTTACTACCTCGGCATCAAATTTCCCAACTGCCTCGCCCTCGCAAGGACCCAAAGCTTAGCTTCATTCTTGAGAGAACCCAAAATGACTTGGAGTGGAGAAGATTTATTCGGAAAAACCCTAGCGTTTCTTTCATTCCAAATGGTCCAATTGGTAAGCAATGTAAGAGTTGCCATCGCCTTGCTTCGCATGGTCAAATGAGTCCACCAACTGCGAACAGAATGATGTGTTGCCCATTGGGAGGGATTGAGACCCTCCATTCCCAACCACTCATTAATCAGACACCATAGCCTCAAAGTGAATCGACATTTGTATAGAAGGTGAGCGGCGGTCTTGTACTCTCTCTTGTATAGAGGGCATAGGCCGCAATTTTTTAACCCGTGCCTAGTCATGTGATCAATCGTCTACGCCCTATTTTGACTAGTGAGGCATGCGAAGAATTTGACTTTGGGGGCGGCGGTCCAAATGACCTTGTTCATGGGGGTGAGGATAGCGCCCATGAATTGCGCCTTATAAGCCGACTTGGCCGAGTATTTTGCACTAGCGGAGAGATTCCAAGTGATGGTGTCGTGGACTATTTAGGCGTGTGGTTCACTTGCTAGTTATATACGTATCTCAATTCAAATTAGAGCATCTACGGCTGGACTTGGTAAATCCGCCCCATATACGTACACGGACGAGCCCGAGCACGCCCGCAGACGCATCTGGATGGGTCCTCATATCCTATGCCCGGCATCCACGTATCCAAAATCCGGACTCTCAAATCCATAAACATCGATCATACGTGCCAATGTCGCATGAAAATAACAAATGTTGATACCGAGAATACATAGTGTTTACATAAATTTTATTTTAAGTGCACAACTCAATCATTAACTCTTTGGTTTTCATTGTGGGTCCACATATGCTCCACAAGATCACTGAGTAGCTGCGCATGCACATGATGATGTGATGTCTACACACGCTTCTACTCTTGTAGACTATGTTGGGCCTCCAAGCGCAGAGGTTTGTAGGACAACAGCAATTTCCCTCAAGTGGATGACCTAAGGTTTATCGAACTCAGGGAAGTAGAGGTTGAAGATGGTCTCTCTCAAGCAACCCTGCAACTAACATACAAGAAGTCTCTTGTGTCCCCAACACACCTAATACACTTGTCAGATGTATAGGTGCACTAGTTCGACGAAGAGATGTTAAATGGCAAGTGATATGGATGGCAAAACAAAGTAATATAAATCTGTAATAAAAAGTGCAGCAAGCAAACAAGTGGTAAACGTGAGCACAAATGGTATTGCAATGGTGGAAACAAGGCCTAGGGTTCATACTTTCACTAGTGGCAACTCCCAACAACATTAACATAATCGAATCACATGATATTTCCCATAAAACATGCAAAGGGGACGCACTCGGAGGTCATTCCTTCGTGGTCAAGAGAGGACGAGAATTATGTAGGGCTACAAAAGCACACCTCAAAGTTCGTAGTTCTCAATCTAAGGATTTCCCAATGTCACCGCGGCCATCCAAAGAGAGTCCCACAATCACCACAACATATCTAAAGGATAGTCAAAGACAAGCACCAAGAGACTCTCAATCTTCAATCAACACACAAGACAGGAAATCACTCATGAAAATATTGTTCTAATCCATGTCCAATAGACCGCTGTCACCTTGGTCTCTGGGATTATACTAGATAAAGACAAGTGAGTACATCAATCCAATACATAGAGGAAGGGGAAATATCATGGGATCACCCTAGATTAACATAGCCTATGATCACAACGAAGATCACATCATGGGAGAGAGAATTGACCACATAGCTACTGGTAAGAACCTCAGCCCCGAGGAGGAACTACTCCCGCATCATGGAGGGAGGAAGCAACGTCGATGGAGATGAATCCGGGGGCACTTCCCCGTCCCGGCAGGGTGCCGGCGCAGGAATTCTGGTCCCCCGAAGCTTGATGGCGATGGCGGCGGAGATCAGAATCGCGTCTGGAGAAAAGGGGTCTGGAATCAGGGTTTCCGCGACACGGTGTAAATATATGCCAAAGGGGGCATCGGAGGGGGTCAGGGGTGCCCAGGCGCTCCCCCGGCGCGGCCAGGGGGGGGGCGTGGGCAGGCCGCCTGGAGCCCCTGTGGGTCCCCTCCGGCCCTACTTTGGCCGCATGGAAGCTTCCGGAACGCTGATTTTTTATATAATTTTTCTGGATTTTTTTCTGGCAGTTCTCGTAATGTGAAAACCTGAAATACAAAAACAGCCGAAAACAGAAACTGGCACTGGGGTGCACTGAGTTAATAGGTTAGTCCAAATATGATCAAAAGTGTATGGAAGTGTATAAATAACATAGCAATATCACCCAAAAGAGGCATGGAGCAAGCAGAAATTATAGATACGTTTTGGACGTATCAACATCCCCAAGCTTAATTCCTGCTCGTCCTCAAGTATGTAAATGATAACCAGAATAATTTCTGTGGTGACATGCTATTAACCATATAGGACTTTTTCATAGTCATATGACAAAAGCTTACTGAGACAATGAATCTATAGTACTTAAGTTGCCTCATGAGAAAATCACAAAGAACTGAAAGTTTTACAATATGATATTGAAACATCAAATAGATTTGTAATGAACATGATGTGCAAATATGATAAAGTGATATCTAGCTTGCCCCCTTTAGTGAAGCAAAACATAAATGCAGGGGCACCTCCAAGGTTTAAGTGATGACTAGATACAATGATTTCAAAATAAACGATATCACAATCATGCAAAAGACAATGCTACTTTGGGACAATGCACATTACACTCAGAATGACAATCATGCTCTCAGTAGTTGGTGCTTTTAAAAGAAGGTGGAGACTCTCGAACCGTGGCTTTTGTTGGCAAGGTTGAAAACCCGTAGTCGGAAACAAAGACAAAACATGTACCAGAGCTCTTGGTTTTAAAACAGAGGTAATAATTTTTTTTAGATCATGCATGTTTCGTCAACGAATGCTAGCAGACAACTCAATCACTTCTTGAGATGGACAAGTTTCGAGGAACGGCTCCCGAATAAGGACGATCACATCCTCTTAATCACCTTTGTTTATCACTGCCAAAGTTTTCTGATTACTCATGAACAAAGCGTGAAGGAGGGTTTGTTTGTTATATTATCTTTTTGAGCCGGGCGCACTCAATGCCAGTTCCTTCTCGTATTATGGGTTTGCACATTATACATGCAATCCCGGGGTGAAGCTTGTCCAACTTAAAAAGATCATGAATTAACTACTACTTCCTCATGAACTTAAAACATAGGCACAAAATAGGAATGCTTTTTCTTTGAATAATTTCGAGATGGTACATGCAAGTCTCCGTTAGGAATGGCAGGTAAATACCATGTAGGAAGATATGGTGGACTCATATGGCATAACTGGATTAAAAGGATGTGGATGCACAAGCAGTCAGTCCGCTTAGTACAGGCGAAGGTTAGCAAAAGTCTGGGAGCGACCAACTAAGAGAGCAATGACGGTCATAATCATGCAGAGCGACAAAGCAACATTGAATCAGGCATGGAAGTTATATCGCTACTCAGAAACAAAAGATCATCAAGGCTTGACAGACTTTCTTTACAGTCTTAAATATGTGTGAGCATACGCCAAGTCAATCAAAATAAATTCTTTGAAGGAAGATATTACTAAACCATACCACATCATAGGCAAACAAATCATGTTGGCACTCCAATAACACATTGGGAACCCCCCAGCTATTTGAGACTAACCATAAGAAAACATGAACTACTAAGCGCCATTATGCACGTAGCATCTTTATCATAGACATATCAACCAATGCAATGGAAGCAAACTCTCTTAATAAGATAAACATGATAACTAAAGAGAGTTCAAGCAACCAACTAAACAAATGCTCTTTAAAAAGATAAGCATGATAGTAGCTATTAAAAGACAAAGAACACACACAGCAAAGATAGACATGCAAATTCTATGTTATGTTCTAGGTAGAAGTGGAGCGTGTTTCTCTCCCACATAAAGAAAGCTGAGTACCAACTCGTTATGAAAAGCTAAAGAAAACTAAAAGGAAAACCAAAACAAGACGCTCCAAGCATAGCACATAACACATGAAGTGATTAAAATATAGTGGAACGAAGGACAAACTGATAATGTTGATGGAGAAGGGGATGCACGGGGGCATCCCCAAGGTTAGACGCTTGAGTCTCCTTGAATATTTCTTGGGGTGCATGGGGGCATCCCCAAGCTTGAGCGTTTGACACTCCTGAATCTTTTTATCATCTTCCCTCGCACACTTGAAAACTCCCTTCATACATAACTCATCATAATCTGATTAGAGAGGTTAGTACCCATAATAAAATAATTGTTCCTTGCTGGAAATAAAGATATTCTTGAAGTTCTACTGTTTCTCAAGATTGCCAAAAGGTTTTTGCAAAGAAAAAGCAAGCTCTAGGTTTGCAAAATGAAGGAAAGGCAAAACAGGACAGAATCTGTGAAAAACAGAACACCAGGTAGTAAATAATTTTTCCAGGGCACTTCTGCAACTCTAATAAAAAAAACTCAAAACAGACGCACGAAAGACAATTATATAGAGCACGCTGTCGAAACAATTCAGACCAAAAATATGATCTGGTGATTTTATACGAATTTTTCTATCCAAGGACAGAATCTGTTTCCTGGACAGCACGTCACAACTTTTGAACTTTCTTGCAATCAGAGGCTAAACTTGGCACAAAGCTGAAAAATAAAGATACAATGATGTTGCTACAGTAGTAACAAACATCAAGACCACTAAAACCGAAAGTAAACATAACAAGGGTTGTCTCCCTAGAGCTCTTTCTTTATAGCCATAAAGATAGGCTTAAGACTTTAATGATGCTCTCGTAGGAATAAGAGCTGAAGAACAGAAGAGAGCATCAATAAGCAAATACCAAACACATTTAAGCCTAACATGCTTCCTATGCATAGGAATATTGCAATAGAATAATTCATTGAAGCACAAAGCAACTAGCATAGGAAGGCAAAACAAGCATAACTTCAAAATATTCACCATAAAGAGAGGAAACTTCTTATTATTAAGATATTTAGAACCAAGTCTCCCTCTCTCATTATAAATTTTAGTGGCATCATGGATGAACTCAACAATATAAGCATCACGTAAAGCATTGTTACCATGATCCACATGCAAAAAGGTACTCTTACTCTCCACATAAGCATAATCTTTCTCATTGGTAATAGTGGGAGTAGGACTATCATAAACAACTTGAACACTATAGATTACTTGTGTATTAGGAGGGTGGTGTTCAACAAGGGAGTAATTCCCTCCATGATTATGACAAGTTTCATAAGGATAATTTCTCCTTATGTCATAGGTACCTTTATAATCACTATAGGTTGGAGTTATGACATCATCATAGTAGAGAAGAGCATTATCATTGCTAGCAACTATATTTGTAATCATGTTGTCTTTATTCTTACTAGCAAAAGAATTATCAATTATCACATCACTAGTGGGTAAAGGGTTTGCAATCCTATCATCCCCACGCTTAGAGCTTCCCATATCATCACTTTCAGAGTTGGTACCAAAAAGATTTTCAAGATCATAAGTAGCATTATCATCATTTTCCCAATCACAATAAGTAACATGCATATCATAATGAAAATCATGTTCAATGGTACCTACGGACGTATCATCAAGATGATAATTAAGGCAATAAACTTCACCTTCTTCTTTAAACTTACAATCGTTAGGATAAAAGTTGATGGGAGGAATATGCTCAGGCCAGGTTGATACCCATTCTTCTTCTTTCTTGCTCCTCTTCCTCCTCCTCTTCTTTTTCTTCTTCTTAACCTTAGGAGGGAGTGGTTGGAGATGAAGCTTCTCCACATATCCTGGTTTATCATTAGAAACAATAGGGGAAACTTGGGAGAAACTCTCCTTTTTATTAGCAGAAATATAAGAGACATTTTTATACTTTGGTAAGGTTCCCTCCAATATAATCTTACCTATGTGATCATTTTCATGGCAATTAACAACACAATAGAGATGGCAATTTTGCAAAGTGTTTTTTATTCCTATGGCATTAACATCTAGCCATGAAGTCTTTTCTGATAACTCTTCACACATCAAAAATAACATAAGCTCATCATAAAGATCAGAGGTGATCATGTTATCACACAACCGGTTAACAGTTATGTTTTGAAAGTTCATGCATTGAAAATTAAAGTGACCCTCTATACGACAAAGTTCACAAGTAAAAGGATAAAGGTCACACAATTGTCTAGCAATTTCATTTAAATCTCTGACCCAAGTGATTGTTCTTTCATGCTTATGTTGCTTACAATACTTCTCTTCTTCAATCATAGGCCTTTCACAAGGTCTATCCACTCCACAAAAATTAACATGCTTATATAAAACTTCATTTTTAGGAATTGGATCATGCATGTTGCAATCATCATGAACAATTTCATTTTCTTTGCAAGTCTCTTTAAAAGGTTTATGATACTTGATCCAATCCTCCTTAGGCATATTAAGATGTGAAGCAAAAGATTTGAGGAAATCAACAAGGAGTTGAGAATCAAGCCCAAACTTAGCACTAAACTTATTAAAACTTGTAGTTTCAACAAAGGACTTAGTGCAATCATACTCATAAATTATACCTGACTCTTTACCTTTGTCGATCTCCCAATCTTCAGTGTTGCGTTGAATTCTTTCAAGGAGTTCCCATTTAGCATCGGTCTTTTCGTTTGTGAAAGAACCCATAGAGGAAGCGTCGAGCAAATCTTTATTCTGTCGAGAAAGCCTCGCATAGAAATTAGTAATAATCATATCTTTGGGGTGCCCATGGTTAGGACATTTTAGCATTAACGTTTTCAGTCTCCCCCAAGCTTGAGCTATGCTCTCTCCGTCATGAGGATAAAAATTATAAACATAATTCCTATTCTCATGGACTTCATGAAGAGGATAAAACTTGGAGTAAAAGAGAGACTGGATCTCTTCCCACTCCAGCAGGTGAGAGTCATTTAGTAGCCTATACCATTCCAATGCTTTTCCTTTCAGTGACAAGGCAAATAATTTCCTCATGACAAACTCCCTCGATACACCTGCAAGCTTAAATAATGAACATAGTTGTGACAGATATAGCAAGTGTTCACCGGGATGTCTGTCTCCTGGATAACGATCAGCCAAAACATAATCGATAATACCAGCTGGTATTTTATAGGGCACAATTTCAGTAGGGGAAGGAGCAACCACCATAGGTGTGGGGCGTCTTCCCGCAAGCAACGATCCAATAACAAGGTTGTCCATAAGCATAACTAGTGAAATAAAAACAAGAAACAAACAGATTTAATTGCAAGATCTAAAGATATACCTTCAAGCGCTCACCTCCCCGGCAACGGCGCCAGAAATAGCTTGATGTCTACACACGCTTCTACTCTTGTAGACTATGTTGGGCCTCCAAGGGCAGAGGTTTGTAGGACAGCATCAATTTCCCTCAAGTGGATGACCTAAGGTTTATCGAACTCAGGGAAGTAGAGGTTGAAGATGGTCTCTCTCAAGAAACCCTGCAACTAAGATACAAGAAGTCTCTTGTGTCCCCAACACACCTAATACACTTGTCAGATGTATAGGTGCACTAGTTCGGCGAAGAGATGTTAAATGGCAAGTGATATGGATGGCAAAACAAAGTAATATAAATCTGTAATAAAAAGTGCAGCAAGCAAACAAGTGGTAAACGTGAGCACAAATGGTATTGCAATGGTGGAAACAAGGCCTAGGGTTCATACTTTCACTAGTGGCAACTCCCAACAACATTAACATAATCGAATCACATGATATTTCCCATAAAACATGCAAAGGGGACGCACTCGGAGGTCATTCCTTCGTGGTCAAGAGAGGACGAGAATTATGTAGGGCTACAAAAGCACACCTCAAAGTTCGTAGTTCTCAATCTAAGGATTTCCCAATGTCACCGCGGCCATCCAAAGAGAGTCCCACAATCACCACAACATATCTAAAGGATAGTCAAAGACAAGCACCAAGAGACTCTCAATCTTCAATCAACACACAAGAGAGGAAATCACTTATGAAAATATTGTTCTAATCCATGTCCAATAGACCGCTGCCACCTTGGTCTCGGGGATTATACTAGATAAAGACAAGTGAGTACATCAATCCAATACATAGAGGAAGGGGAAATATCATGGGATCACCCTAGATTAACATAGCCTATGATCACAGCAAAGATCACATCATGGGAGAGAGAATTGACCACATAGCTACTGGTAAGAACCTCAGCCCCGAGGAGGAACTACTCCCGCATCATGGAGGGAGGAAGCAACGTCGATGGAGATGAATCCGGGGGCACTTCCCCGTCCCGGCAGGGTGCCGGCGCAAGAATTCTGGTCCCCCGAAGCTTGATGGCGATGGCAGCGGAGATCGGAATCGCGTCTGGAGAAAAGGGGTCTGGAATCATGGTTTCCGCGACACGGTGTAAATATATGCCAAAGGGGGGCATCAGAGGGGGTCAGGGGTGCCCAGGCGCCCCCCCGGCGCGGCCAGGGGGGGCGCGTGGGCAGGCCGCCTGGAGCCCCTGTGGGTCCCCTCCGGCCCTACTTTGGCCGCATGGAAGCTTCCGGAACGCTGATTTTTTTATATAAATTTTCTGGATTTTTTTTGGCAGTTCTCGTAATGTGAAAACCTAAAATACAAAAACAGCCGAAAACAGAAACTGGCACTGGGGTGCACTGAGTTAATAGGTTAGTCCAAATATGATCAAAAGTGTATGGAAGTGTATAAATAACATAGCAATATCACCCAAAAGAGGCACGGAGCAAGCAGAAATTATAGATACGTTTTGGACGTATCATGATGTCACAGTCCTAGAATAATGTTTGTAATTAGTTCTTTAGTGAGCTTCATCATGCCAACATTTTAAACTTCGGAAAATTGAATTGAGGAATTTGAAATGATCAACCAGAAATTTCTTCAAAAGTTCCCAAGGAAATGTTCTGTTTTAACTTTGGCAAATATTGGCAAGAATTAAAGGAAATATGCCCTAGAGGCCATAATAAAGTTGTTATTTATATTTCCTTATACATCATAATAAATATCTTTTATTCATGCTAGAATTGTATTAACCGAAAACTTGATATATGTGTGAATACATAGACGAAACAGAGTGTCCCTAGTATGCCTCTACCAGACTAGCTCGTTAATCAAAGATGGTTATGTTTCCGAACCATAAACATGAGTTTTCATGTGATCAATGGGATCACATCATTAGGAGAATGATGTGATGGACAAGACCCATCCGTTAGCTTAGCAACTTGATCGTTTAGTATTTCTGCTATTGCTTTCTTCATGACTTATACATGTTCCTATGACTATGAGATTATGCAACTCCCGAATACCGGAGGATCAACTTGTGTGCTATCAAACGTCACAACATAACTGGGTGATTATAAAGATGCTTTACAGGTGTCTCCAAAGGTGTTGGTGGTGTTGGCATAGATCGAGAATAGGATTTTTCACTCCGAGTGTCGGAGAGGTATCTCTGGGCCCTCTCGGTAATACACATCGTAATAAGCCTTGCAAGCAAATGACTAATGAGTTGGTCACGATATGATGTATTACGGAATGAGTAAAGAGACTTGCCAATGACGAGATTTAACTCGGTACGATGATACCGACGATCGAATCTCGGGCAAGTAACATACCGATGACAAAGGAACAATGTATGTTGTTACGCGGTTTGACCGATAAAGATCTTCATAGAATATGTAGGAACCAATATGGGCATCCAGGTTCCGTTATTGGTTATTGACCGGAGATGAGTCTCGGTCATGTCTACATAGTTCTCGAACCCGTAGGGTCCGCACGCTTAACGTTTGATGACGATCAGTATTATGAGTTTATGTGTTTTGATGCACCGAAGGTTGTTCGGAGTCCCGGATGTGATCACGGACATGACGAGGAGTCTTGAAATGGTCGAGACATAAAGATTGATATATTGGACGACTATATTCGGACACCAGAAGTGTTCCGGATTAAGCCGGAGTGCCGGAGGGCTATCGGTACCCTCCGGGGGAACTAATGGGCCACATGGGGCCTTAGTGGAGAGAGAGAGGGCCAGCCAAGGCTAGGCCACGCGCCATCCCCCTTGGTCCGAATAGGACAAGGAAAGGGGGTGCAGTGCCCCCTTCCTGCTCCCTCTCCCTCTCCTTCTTTCGCCCTCCTTCCCTCCTCGTGGATTCCTACTAGGAATAGGATTCCTATTCCTAGTAGGAGTGGCCCTCTTGGGCGCGCCTATAGGGTCCGGCCGGCCCTCCCCCTTGATCCTTTATATACGGGGGCAGGAGGCACCCTAGGACACACAAGTAAACATCAGTTTTAGCCGTGCGTGGTGCCCCCCTCCACAGTTACACACCTCGATCATATCGTTGCAGTGCTTAGGTGAAGCCCTGCATCGGTAACTTCATCATCACCGTCACCACGCCGTCGTGCTGACGAAACTCTCCCGTGACACTTAACTGGATCAAGAGCTCGTGGGGCGTCATCGAGCTGAACGTGTGCTGAATGCGGAGGTGCCGTACGTTCGGTGCTTGGATCAGTTGGATCACGAACACGTTCGACTACATCAACCGCGTCACTATACGCTTCCGCTTTTGGTCTATGAGGGTACATAGACACACTCTCCCCTCTCGTTGCTATGCTTCTCCTAGATAGATCTTGCATGATCGTAGGATGTTTTGGAAATACTACGTTCCCCAACAGTGGCACCATGAGCCAGGTCTATGCGTAGATTATATGCACGAGTAGAGCACAATGAGTTGTGAGCGATAATAGTCATACTGCTTACTAGCATGTCATACTTTGATTCGGCGGTATTGTGAGATGAAGCGGCCCGGACCGACATTACGCGTACACTTACGCGAGACTGGTTTCACCATTAAGAGCACTCGTTACTTAAAGGTGTCCGGCGGGTGTATGTCTCTCTCACTTTAGTTGACTCGAGTGTGACTACGCCCGGTCCTTCTGAAGGTTAAAACGTCACACTTGACGAAAAATCGTTGTGGTTTTGTATGCGTAGGTAAGAACGGTTCTTGCTAAAGCCCGTAGCAGCCACGTAAAACTTGCAACAACAAACTAGAGGACGTCTAACTTGTTTTTGCAGCGCATGTTGTGATGTGATATGGTCAAGACGTGATGATTTATACGTTATTGTATGAGATGATCATGTTTTGTAAATTATCGGCAACCGGCAGGAGCCTTATGGTTGTCTCTTTATTGTATGAATTGCGAAGGCCATGTAATTGCTTTACTTTATCACTATGAGTTAGCGATAGTAGTAGTAGCAATAGTTGGCGAGATGACCACGACGCTACAATGAAGATCATGGTGTCAAGCCGGTGACGATGGAGATCATGACTATGCTTTGGAGATGGAGATCGAAAGCACAAGATGATGATGGCCATATCATGTGAAATATTTTGATTGCATGTGATGTTTATCTTATTATGCTTCTTATTTTCCTTAGTACGGCGGTAGCATTATATGATGATCCCTTACAAAATTTCAAGGTACAAGTGTTTTCCTTGAGTATGCACCGTTGCGAAAGTTCGTCGTGCCGAGACACCACGTGATGATCGGGTGTGATAAGCTCTACGTTCAAATACAATGGGTGTAAGACAGTTTTGCACATGCAGAATACTCGGGTTAAACTTGACGAGCCTAGCATGTACACACATGGCCTTGGAACACTGGAGACCGAAAGGTTGAGCGTGAATCATATAGTAGATATGATCAACATAAGATGTTCACCATTGGAAACTACTCCATCTCACGTGATGATCAGACATGGTTTAGTTGATTTGGATCACGTTATCATTTAGATGACTAGAGGAATGTCTATCTAAGTGTGAGTTCTTTAGTAATATGATTAATTGAACTTTAATTTATCATGAACTTAGTCTTGATAGTTTTTGCATATCTATGTTGTTGTAGATCAATGGCCCGTGCTACCATTCCCATGAATTTCAATGCGTTCCTAGAGAAAGCTAAGTTGAAAGATGATGGTAGCAACTACACGGACTGGGTTCGTAACTTGAGGATTATCCTCATTCCTGCGCAGAAGAATTATGTCCTGGAATCACCGCTAGGTGACAGGCCTGCTGCAGGAGCAACTCCGAATGTTATGAACGTCTGGCAAGCTCGTTCTGATGACTACTCGAGAGTTCAGTGTGCCATGGTTTACGGCTTAGAATCGGGACTTCAAAGACGTTTGGAACGTCATGGAGCATATGAGATGTTCCAAGAGTTGAAGTTAATATTTCAAGCAAATGCCCGAATTGAGAGATATGAAGTCTCCAATAAGTTCTATAGCTGCAAGATGAAGAAGAACAATTCTATCAGTGAACACTTGCTCAAAATGTATGGGTACTACAATCATATGACTCAACTTGGTTGCAAAGTTGACGAAGATAGTGTTATCGATAGAGTTGTTCAATCACTGCCACCAAGCTATAAAGGCTTCATGATGAACTATAACATGCAAGGGATGCAGAAGACAATTCCCAAGCTCTTCGCTATGCTCAAAGCTGCGGAGGTAGAAATAAAAAAGGAGCATCAAGTGTTGATGGTTAACAAGACCACTAGTTTCAAGAAAAAAGGCCAGGGAAAGAAGGGGAACTTCAAGAAGAATAGCAAGACAGTTGCTACTCCCCCGAAGAAACCCAAGTCTAGAGCCAAGCCTGAAACTGAGTGGTTCTACTACAAAGGGACTAGACACTGAAAGTGGAACTGCCCCAAGTATTTGGCGGACAAGAAGGATGGAAAGTGAACAAAGGTATATTTGATATACATGTTATTGATGTGTACCTTACTAATGCTCGTAGTAGCACCTGGGTATTTGATACTGGTTCGGTTGCTAATATTGGTAACTTGAAACAGGGGCTACATATTAAACAAAGATTAGCTAAGGACGAGGTGACGATGCACGTGGGAAATGATTCCAAAGTTGATGTGATCGCCGTCGGCATGCTACCTTGATGACCCACAAGTGTAGGGGGTCTATCCTAGTCTTTCGATAAGTAAGAGTGTCGAACCCAACGAGGAGCAGAAGGAAATGATGAGCAGTTTTCAGTAAGGTATTTTCTGCAAGAACTGAAATTATAGGTAGCAGATAGTTTTGTGATAAGGTAATTGGTAGCAAGTGACAAAAGGTAAAAGTAAATATGGTGCAGCAAGGTGGCCCAATACTTTTTGTAGCAAAGGACAAACCTGGACAAACTCTTTTATAAAGGAAAGCGCTCCCAAGGACACATGGGAATTATCGTCAAGCTAGTTTTCATCACGATCATCTGATTCGCGTTCGGTAGTTTGATAATTTGGTATGTGGGTGGACCGATGCTTGGGTGCTGTCCTTACTTTTACAAGCCTCCCACATATGATTAACCTCTAATGCAAGCATCCGCAACTACAAAAGAAGTATTAAGGTAAACCTAACCATAGCATGAAACAAGTGGATCCAAATCAGCCCCTTACGAAGCAACGCATAAATTAGGGTTTAAGCTCCTGTCACTCTAGCAACCCATCATCTACTTATTACTTCCCAATGCCTTCCTCTAGGCCCAAATAATGGTGAAGTGTTATGTAGTCGACGTTCACATGACACTACTAGAGGAGAGACAACATACATCTCATCAAAATATCAAACGAAGACCAAATTCACATGACTACTAATAGCAAGACTTCTCCCATATCCTCAGGAACAAAAGTAACTACTCACAAGACATAATATTATTCATGATCAAAGGGGTATTAATATGCATAATGGATCTGAACATATGATCTTCCACCAAATAAACCAACTAGCATCAACTACAAGGAGTAATCAACACTACTAGCAACCCACAGGTACCAATCTGATGTTTGGGTACAAAGATTGGATACAAGAGATGAACTAGAGTTTGAGAGGAGATGGTGCTGGTGAAGATGTTGATGAAGATAGCCCTCCCCAAGATGGGAGAGTTGTTGGTGATGACGGCGGTGACGATTTCCCCCTCCCGGAGGGAAGTATCCCTGGCAGAACAGCTGTGCCGTAGCCCTAGATTGGTTTCCGCCAAGGTTTCGCCTCGAGACGGCGGCGTCTGGTCCCGAAAGCCTCCTTTTGATTTTTTCTAGGTCAAAACACCTCATATAGGAGAAGATGGGCATCGGGGGGCCCACGAGGCAGGGGGGTGCGCCCAGAGAGGGGGGGGGGCGCCCCCACCCTCGTGGACGGCTGGTGGCCCCCCTGGTGATCTTCCTCCACCAGATATTTTTTATATTTTCTGAAACGGAGTCCTGTGAAGTTTTGGGGCTTTGGAAGTTGTACAGAATAGGTTTCGAGAGTTTGCTCCTTTTCCAGCCGAGAATTCCAATTGCCGGCATTCTCCCTCTTCATGTAAACCTTATAAAATAAGAGAGAAAAGGCATAAGTATTGTGACAAAACATATAATAATAGCCCATAATGCAATAAATATCAACATATAAGCATGATGCAAAATGGACGTATTAACTCCCCCAAGCTCAGACCTCGCTTGTCCTCAGGCGAAAGCCGATATCGAAAAATATGTCCACGTGTTTAGAGATAGAGGTGTCGATAAAAATAAAATACGGACATGAGGGCATCATGATCATTCTCATAACAACAACATATATATATATATATATATATATATATATATATATATATATATATATATGTATTTCCATATGATTCTTATGCTAAAGTAACATTTCATTCACAATATCAAGCATGAATCAGGAACTTCATTGAAAACCAACAAACTATGATCTCGGTCATTGAAGCAATTGCAATTTATCGTAACATCAGAAAGAGTCAAAATAAGAGCTTTTCAGCAAGCCTACATACTCAACTATCATATAGTCTTTCACAATTGCTCACACTCACGCAATACTTATGGTTATGGAGTTTTAATCGGACACAGAGAAAGATAGGGGCTTACGGTGTTGCCTCCCAACCTTTTACCTCAGGGGTAATGTCAACAATAATAGACCATGGAAACTTACATCCAAGTGGGTATATATGTCAGGATCTTTCCAACACAATGCGCTTGCCAAAGGATAAAATGTAAAAAGGAAAGGTGAATTTCACCTTGACTCTTATAAGGCAAGAATAATAGATAGGCCCTTCGCAGAGGGAAGCAGAGGTTGTCATGTGCTTTTATGGTTGGATGCACAAAGTCTTAGCACAGAAGAATGTCACTTTGTATTGCCACTTGTGATAAGGACCTTTATTATGCAGTCCGTCGCTTTTATTACTTCCATATCACAAGATTGTATAAAGCTTATTTCCTCCACACTAATAAATCATACATATTTTATCGAGTTTACAACATGACAACTTACTTGGAAGGATCTTTCTCAATCCATAAGTAGGTATGGTGGACTCTCATGGCAAAACTGGGTTTAAGGATGTATGAAAGCACAAGTAGTATCTCTACTTGGTGCGAGGAGTTTTGGCTAGCATGAGGGGGAAAGGCAAGCTCAACATGTTAGAGATCCGTGACAATATACTTTATTTCAAATATAAGAAAACATAACCCATTATGTTGTCTTCCTTGTCCAACATCAACCCTTTAGCATGACATATTGTAATGAGTGCTCACAATCTTAAAAGATGTCCAAGATAGTATATTTGTATGTGAAGCCTCTCTTTCGTTATTACTTCCTATTAGTTGCAAAGATGACCAAAACTTATGTTTGTCAATTCCCAACAAGTTTTATTCATCATACTCTTTATATGTGAAGTCATTACTTCCCATAAGATCAATATGATCTCTTGACACTTTTATGTTTTATTTCTTCTTATCATGATCAAAGTGAGGAAATCAAGCCCTTGACTCAACACTAATCTTTATTATATAGATCACGGACTCGATTACAAAGGGTAAAGATCATAAAGCAAAAGCTCACAACTAGATCATGCTAACTTTATTCTACTTGATCAAGATACTACTAAAAGGATCGAACTAAGAAAAACAGTAAAGATAGGAGTGACGGTGATATGATACCGGGGTCACTCCCCCAAGCTTGGTAGTTGCCAAGGGGAGTGCCCATACCCATATGATTATGTCTCCTTCTTCGGGGGTGGTGGTGTAGGAGTTGATGATGTAGGCTTGTTGTCCACCTTCCAAGGCATGGGCTCACCATCGTAGAAGGATGATCGAGTCTCCGGGATACTCAAATCTGCAAACAAACTCATCTTCTTGAATCTATATTCATACTCACAGTTTTGGTTTTGCAGGTCATAGATCTGGGCTTGGAGGTGTTTAATTTTCTCTTGAAGATTGGAGATAGCTTCCCCCAAGATCCTTGAGTCCAGCTTGAGGTTGTTGGCGAGCTCTGAGATCATCATGTGGTTGGCGTTGAGACCTCGTTCCACCATACCTTGGCACTTGAAAACTTGCTGCTCCATTACTTCGAGTCTTGTCTCCACGCTTCTGGTCCTCCTTGGCCCCTCAACATCTCGGATGTGCAGCACCCCTCATGCAACTCCATAGTTTGATGCAACACCTCCGCAAGGTAGGGGTTGATGACCTTCTCGAAGAACTTGTCCTTGGGGGTGTTGGAGGACGCCATGATGATCTAGATCTGTCAAAAACAGCAGCCTGAAACAAAAACAGAGGATTTTTGCATGATACAGAGGTCAAAACCTTCGGGAGTATATATAATGAATTTTTACCGACCAAAAGGAGTAACATACAAGAAATCGGAGTCCAGGAGGCACACGAGCTGCCCACGAGGTAGGGGCACGCCCAGGAAGGGGGGGCGCCCTCCACCCTCGTGGACGGCTCGTGTCTCTTCCGAACTGCTACTTATTTTTCTATTTTTCTAAATATTCCAAAAGAGAGAAAAATTGCCTTTAGAACTGTTGTGGAGTCGGTTTACTTACCGTACCACATACCTCTTCCATTTCGGAGGCTGAATCATTCTGGAAAGTGTCCCTTATGTATTCCTCCGGGGTTACGGTTTCAATAACATTGGTTTCAACATTTATAGGATTACCTGAGATATAATGTTTGATTCTTTGGCCGTTCACCACCTTCGGATTTGTGCCTTCAAAGTTGTTGATTTTTATGGCACCGGAACGATAGACCTCCTCGATAACATAAGGTCCTTCCCACTTAGAGAGAAGTTTTCCTACAAAAAATCTTAAACGAGAGTTGTATAGCAATACATAATCACCTACGTTAAACTCACACTTTTGTATCCTTTGTCATGCCATCTCTTAACTTTTTCTTTAAACAGCTTGGCATTCTCATAGGCCTGGGTTCTCCATTCATCAAGAGAGCTAATGTCAAATAACCTCTTCTCACCGGCAAGTTTGAAATCATAATTGAGCTCTTTAATAGCCCAATATGCCTTATGTTCTAGATCAAGAGGTAAGTGACAAGCTTTTCCATAAACCATCTTATATGGAGACATACCCATAGGATTTTTGTATGTAGTTCTATAGGCCCATAATGCATCATCAAGTTTCTTGGACCAATTCTTTCTAGACCTATTAACTGTCTTTTGCAAAATTAATTTCAACTCTCTATTACTTAGTTCTACTTGACCACTAGTCTGTGGGTGATAAGAGGATGCAATTCTATGGTTGGCATCATACTTAGCAAGCATTTTATGGAAAGCACCATGAATAAAGTGTGAACCACCATCAGTCATTAAGTATCTAGGGACTCCAAACCTCGGGAAGATAACTTCTTTAAGAATCTTAATAGAGGTGTTATGATCAGCACTACTAGTTGGAATAGCCTCTACCCACTTAGTAACGTAATCAACAACAACTAGAATATGTGTGTATCCATTAGAGGCAGGAAACGGTCCCATATAATTAAAGCCGCAAACATCAAATGGTTCAATAACGAGTGAATAATTCATAGGCATTTCTTGACGTCTACTGATATTACCAATTCTTTGACACTCATCACAAGATAAGACAAACTTACGGGCATCCTTGAAGAGAGTAGGCCAATAAAAACCGGATTGCAATACCTTATGTGCAGTTCTATCTCCAGCATGGTGTCCTCCATAAGCTTCAGAGTGGCACTTGTGTAGGATATGTTCCTGTTCATGCTCAGGTACACAACGTCAAATAATACCATCTACTCCTTTAAAAAGATGTGGGTCATCCCAGAAGTAATGTCTCAAATCATAGAAGAACTTTTTCTTTTGCTGGTATGTGAAGCTAGGAGGTATAAACTTAGCAACAATGTAATTAGCATAATCAGCATACCATGGAGTAGTACGAGAAGTATTTATGACAACTAATTGTTCATCAGGAAAGCTATCATCAATAGGCTGTGGGTCATCAAGTATATTCTCTAACCTAGACAAGTTATCTGCAACGGGGTTCTCAGCTCCCTTTCTATCAATAATATGCAAGTCAAATTCTTGCAGCAAGAGAACCCATCTAATAAGTCTAGGTTTATCATCTTTCTTTTCCATGAGGTATTTGATAGCAGCATGATCAGTGTGAATAGTTACTTTAGAATCAACAATGTAAGGTCTAAACTTATCACAAGCAAATACAACTTCTAAAAATTCCTTCTCAGTAGTAGCATAATTTCTCTGGGCACTATCTAGAGTTTTACTAGCAAATTGGATAACTTTCAATTTCTTATTCAACTCTCTGCCCTAAAACAGCACCTATAGCATAGTCACTAGCATCGCACATAATCTCAAAAGGTAAATTCCAGTCAGGAGGCTGGACAATAGGTGCAGAGATCAATGCTTTCTTAAGTATTTCAAATACTTCTAGACAATCATCATCAAAGACAAAAGGAATATCTTTTTGTAAGAGATTAGTCAGAGGCCTGGAGATTTTGGAGAAGTCCTTATGAACCTCCTACAAAACCCAGCATGACCAAGTAAACTTCGTATACCTTTGATGTCCTTAGGGCACGGCATCGTTTCAATAGCATCAACTTTAGCTTTGTCAACTTCAATACCTCTTTCAGAAATTTTATGTCCTAAGACAATGCCTTCATTAACCATAAAGTGGCACTTCTCCCAATTCAAGACAAGGTTAGTGTCTTCATATCTCTGCAAAACTCGATCAAGGTTGCTTAAGCAATCATCAAAAGAAGTTCCGTAAATGGAGAAATCATCCATGAAAACCTCAACAATCTTTTCACAAATATCAGAGAATATAGCCATCATGCATCTTTGAAAGGTAGCAGGTGCATTACATAAACCAAAAGGCATACGTCTATAAGCAAAGGTACCAAAAGGACAAGTAAAAGTGGTCTTTTCTTGATCCCCTTTTGACACAGGTATTTGAGAGAAACCAGAATAACCATCTAGAAAGCAAAAATGAGTATGTTTGGATAACCTTTCTAGCATTTGATCAATAAAAGGCAAGGGGTAATGATCTTTCTTAATAGCTTTATTTAATTTGCGGAAATCAATTACCATCCTATAACCTGTAACAATTCTTTGCTGGATCAATTCATCTTTAGCATTAGGAACTACAGTCATACGTCCCTTCTTAGGGACACAATGGACATGACTTACCCACTGGCTATCAGCAACTGGATAGATAATACCTGCCTCTAGAAGCTTTAGTATTTCCTTCCTTACCACTTCTTTCATCTTAGGATTTAACCGTCATTGATGATCAATAACCGGTTTAGCATTTTCTTCCAATTTTATCTTGTGTTGGCATAAAGTGGGACTAATGCCCTTAAGATCATCCAGAGTATATCCAATAGCAGCACGGTGCTTCTTCAGAGATTTCAATAATTGTAATGCCCAGGATGGGACTATACCTCCTACGTGTCGAGGCACGACTTAAAGGTATAAGCCCATTCTGGAATGATCTCAAGTTTGGTATCTTTGCACGACTCATGTAAAAGAGGGATTAAATTGCAAAAGGAGATAGTTGGCTTACACTCGCCACTTCACACAATACATTACATAAGCAAAACATCATTCAAAACATCACATCCCATCTAAGGGTAAGATCCAAAAGACAAGATACCAAAACAACGTTAAACCACAGGTCTAGATCGAATCCTAGTAGAAACCACTACTGATCGTCGAAAACGTCACAAGCATACGGCCAAACTCTTCATCGAACACCCAGGGTAGAACTTGATCCAGCTCCTGATCATTCTCGACTGAACCTGCATCTGGTGTTGTAGTATCTGTGAGCCACGAGGACTCAGCAATCCCATAACCATGGGTAACAAGACTAGCAAAGCTTTATGGGTAGGAAGAAAGGTAGTGGTGAGGTTGCAGCAGCGGCTAAGCATAAATGGTGGCTAACTTACGAGTACAAGAATAAGATGAGCATCTACGCAAACGGTCGCATACTAGTAGTGATCGCTAAAGATCCTGAACTACATACGAGTCAAACATAACCCCACCGTGTTCTCTTCTCAAAGTGAAAAGAGACAGTCATGGTTACTCACACAGTTGTGTGTTTTACTTCGGATCCTCTGTCAGGTTTTCTACAACCGGACATTAACAAATTCCAATCTGCCACATAATCGCGGGCACGGCTTTCGAAAGATCATAACCCTGCAGGGGTGTTCCAACTTAGCCCATCACAAGCTCTCATGATTAGCTGAAGCGATAAATATAATATCATCACTCCTTATCTTAGGGAAAACCGATCAGGCTCGGCATCCCGGTGCACAAGACATTTCGACAATGGTAAAACAAGTCCAGCAAGACCTCCCAGTGTGTCGACACCCTGATAGTAGCCGCGCGTATCTCGTCTCAGGCCACGACCGGATGGGCGATTATACGAGTAAAACCAAACCTCGAGTTTCCCCGTGGTGGCCCTGCATACTCCCCGTTTGGGACCAACACCATCAGCACTGCCCCCCCTGCTATGTAGAACTAAGAACCCGGGGACGCGACCCCCTATGCAAATTTAATTAATTAATTAAGTTGTTATTATGAGGCAAATTAAAACCAATGTTGGGCCTTGCTGGAGGAGTTTTATTCAAAGTCGAACTGTCAAGGGGTCCCCATCCACCCATCGTGTAAGGAACGCAAAATCAAGGAACATAATGCCGGTTTATCGGCGCCTAAGGTGGCATGAGTGGAACAAAACACCGAGCAAAAGGCCAAGCCTTCCACCCATGCCCGGTATATAGGTGTGTTAATAATAATTATAGATATTGTGATATACCAACAATAAGTTCCCACCTGGAACGATCTTCATCTTCACCTGCAACTAACAACGCTATAAGAGGGGCTGAGCAAGCGGGTAACATAGCCAAACAATGGTTTTGCTAGGAAGGTTTCAAATGTTAGAGGTTTCATGGCAACAAGGAGAGGCTGACATAAAAGATGGGTAGCGCGACATGTAACGATAGCATCGAGACAACTAAGCATGGCAATGGTAGTAAAGGTATCCAAGGGTATGATCATCTTGCCTGGGATTCCACAAGGGAGAAGAACGGATCCATGAAGTAGACGGAGCAACATAGTCGAGCGAATCCTCACAACTTCGGAACAAAACCGAAGCTAACAAGAGAAGCAACCGGAAAGAAGCAAACAACACGGTAAACACACATGCATAAACATGGCATACGATGCACATCCAAGTATGATGCATGTCCGGTTTAAATATGCATGGCATGGCAAAGTGCACAAACAAATACTACAAGTTAAGTGGAGCTCAATATGCAACGAGTTGCATATTGACGAAACACCACATTATAATTATTTAATTGACTCTCGTTTATTTACAAGACAAGATTTAATGTTTTGTTAACATGGCAAGAGGTGAAGCAAAAACAAACTACCTATTTAGGCATTTTAAATGAGGCCAGAAATAACAACAACAATTCCGGAAAACCCCATATGCATGTTTAGCAATTATTAAGCAAACAACAATTCACACATGTTAATGTTGTTAACATGATGCGGATGACATGATCAAGTTTATGCAATTTAGTTAAACATTAACATGAAGAGATAAGGAGCACTTGTCACCGTGGTGGAAAGGGGTGCCACGGGGACGATATCCAAAATGATGCCACGGCATCATATCGGTTCCGGTAACTCGTTGAGAGTCCGGAGCAAAAGGAAGATGGCGTGAGCGAGTCGAACAAGATGAAAGGTGGGGTGATCCCGTCACCGGGTTCCCACGAGTCGGCGACGAGGCAGCCGAGGAACACGACAAAAGATGAAACGGGCACGGAGCGCATACGTGGAGCATCTCATACAACACAAGCATTCACACGGGTCATCTCGGTATACCTTCGGAACATTCGTTTCAGGGCGGTTCGAGTCGTAGTGGAAGTAGCCATTCTCGCAACTCGTAGAGGAAGTAGGCGTTCCGTGAGTCGTGGTACACGGGTCGTAGAGGGAAGTAGTCGATCACGTTTCCGAAGAGGTACTCGCCGGCGGGGTACTTGTCGAGTCGTCGTTGACGTCGGGGTACACATTATGTAGTGGTACTTGGTCTCGGCGACGGTAGTTGTACACGGGTCGTCGTTGAACTTGGTGATCCGAAGGGGTACTTGATGTTGTCGATGCGGTAGTCGTGGTACTTGGGGGTCTCGTTCATCGCGTCGTAGATGTTCAAGTCGTCGGTAGTCGAACTTGATGAAAAAAACACTCTAGCTGTAGTTGTACTCGGGTCGTAGACGAACTTGATGGTCATCTTGTAGTCGTACCGTTCTGTAACAGAGTCAAACTTGGCGCATCCTTGGAACTTGCGGCTGTGGTCTTCACAACAAAGGGTGACGAGGCCATGGCAACGGTGACGAGGCAGGGGCCGGGCTGGAGGAGACGAAGGCAGCAGCGCTCGGGCCGGCGAGGAAGAGGCGACCGGAGGAGCTGACTGGCGCTGGCGCGCGCACGGCTGGAATCGCGCGGAGGCTCCAGGGAGGAGGCATACTGGAGGCGACGAGGCGGAGCGGCGGGAGAGGAGGGGCGCGGCAGGGGTGCTGCTCGGAGGCGGCCGGACCGCTGGGGAATGGGGAGGACGGCGCGTCGGGGCCGCGACCTTGCGAGGAGGCAGGGGCGGAGCAGCTTGAGGACGCTGGAGGAAGAGGGCGATGGATCCCGGCCAGAGGAGGCAGGGCGCGCTGGAGTTGCGGCCGAAGGAGGCCAGGCGCGGGTCGAGCTCCTGGCGCAGCGGTTCGCTCGGGAGGGGCTCGGGCGCTGCCTGAGGTGCGGCTCCCTGGCGAGATCGAGAGGGAGGAGGGGGCGCTCGGGAGGATCGAGCGGAGGGAGAGTTGAGGGAGATCGATGCGGGTGCGGGAGCAAGAGAAAGAGGCAGGGTCGAGCGAGAGAGAAGCTGGCGGCGGGGAGGGAGAAACGAGCGAGGGAGATGCGGGTCGAGCGATGGGTGCGGCTAGGGTTACCAGGCGTTGGGCTGGGCCAAAAGGGAGGCCTGGGCCAAAAGGGAAGCTGAGGCCCAGATGGAATTGGGCCGGGGCGGTTGGCTGATGGGCCAGCTGCTAGAGGACCTCAAGCTGGGCTGGAATCTCTCTCTCCCTCTCTTCTAAAATAAAAACAACATAGAGAAGAAAAGAGAGAGGAAAACAGAAAGGGGCACTTAGGGAAGGAATTCGCACAAGAGGTTAAATTCCTTGGACTTGCAAAAATGTGTATGTTCACAGAAAAAAATAGAAGTGGCAAGATTGCAGGAATTAAATTCAAACATATTTGAATTTAATTCAAATGGGTTTGAACTAAGACTTGACTTTTGAAGTGCCCAAAAATGTTGAGGTTTTTGGAGGAACCTCGATAAACGGAAAAAGAAATATGGGGAAGGTTTTTGACGGTGAAACTTGAATTAAAGAAGCATGGGGAATATATGCAAGTGTGTTGGTTAATTCCAAACAAATGGAATATTTATTTATATAGCTCCCTAAATATTGAGAGGCTTTTATATGTTATAAAGAGAAGTCACCATGTGAATATCCCTCGATTTAAATGGACCGAAGGTCCACACGATTTATTTAAGTTGAGATGCAAAATAAATATGACATGATGGCATGATGACATGATGCGATGCAAAAATAAATAACACAGCACAAAAGAAACACATGGAAGAACTCGGAACATCTGGAATCTTCTGGAATCTTCTGGAATCTTCTGGGACGTCGATCTTCGGGCGTCATAACTCTCCCACACTAACAGAGGATCTCAACCCGAGATCCTAGAGATGGCACCGGATAAAAAACGGAAGAGGAAGAGCTAAAACAAAGTTGCTTCTTTGACAAACGAGTGAAAACCAAAGAACCTTGAGAGGTTGAACAAAATGAAATAAGAATACAAGGGAGATGAACGAAGTTAAGAGCACTCCGGTAAAAAAAAGTAACAAGGAGCATTATAAAAACCTTGAAGGCTGAGAGACATTAGACGAGAGCTCACGGATGACTAAAGAATTTCAAAACCACTCCAGTTAACCAAGATTGAGAAGGAATAAGAACAAAATAATTTGGGCAGCACTCCATCTGAAAATGGAAGGAATTAACATGAGCTTGAGAAGATGGATGATCTTGATGAAATTGACAGCATATTGCCTCTGAAACAAATAAAAGGATGGCACAAGGGGTAAGAAGGATTTCAACAGCACTCCGGTTGAAAAGAGAGGAAAAACTTGATAAGATGAGAGAATTAGAATGGAGGACACAACACTCCAATTAAATAGACAAGCAAGGGAAGAACATGATCTCGATAAAATGATATGATGGTTTGGAGAGAGCAACATCACAATGCCTCCGGAATGAAAGAATAGAATATAGATCGTTGGAAAGAAAAGAACAGAGAAGAAAATGACAACTTCTCCCATGAATGAATATGAAAAATCATCCTTACGAAAAGGATTGAATGGAGTTGTTGGAAAAAAAATCAACAACGAAAACGAATAAGCTTGATGTGGGCTTATGGAAAACATCTCAAAATTAAGAGGTGACAACCGGCCACTAACGGAAAAGATTGATTGCATTGAGATCAACAAGGAGACGGTAAACTTATCTCACCGGAAAGATAAATGAAGAACTTGGGTCATTTATAAGCACCATAATAGCAACAATCCTTAGGGAAAGCTTTTAGGTGAAATACAACCCAAGATTACTCCAACGAATAAAAATGAGGGGTTGAAAGGATCTCCTAAAGATTAAGAATTGATGGTTTTAATTATCTCATTCTTGATAACTCGTGAATCATGAAACATGAAGGAGTTGTCAAGAATGACATAACACCACCTCAAAAGATAAGGGAACAAGAATTGCACTTGGAAAGCATGATGAAGAATGCTTGAGCTTCAACAAGAATCTTGATGAAGACTTCGAGGATGAATTAAAACATGATGAACCACCATGAAAACTACGGTAATGAAAGCATGAGAAGTGAAAGATGAAAAGAATAAGATTCAAGGCCCGCGATGAATTAGATGGAGCTTTGAAATGATATAATTGAAATAACTTGGAGCTCCGGAAAACAAGATGAACAACTTAAGACCGAGAATATGATATGATGAACCAGCTCCGGAAAAAGAGATTAATCACTTTGAGGAAAAATAAGAATAAGATTTACTGTATGCTTATCCTTCATCAAATTAAATTGATGACAAGCAAACGGATTTGGCATACTACTTATTCTCGTTGCAAAGAATTAAAGAGAGATCTCGCACAAACTTGGGTAAATCTTCAACGAACCACCGGTAGGATTATGAAAGAACAAATGAATTAATACGATAACAACGGAAGAGAAATCTTGAATGAACCACCGTAAGATATGGAGACGAACAAAGAGACATCAATGAAGAATAGTTGGAGGACGAAGTTGCAAACAAAGAATGAAGAAATATTCTGAAATGATGGCCTTCGGAGGATCACAAAGAAAAGAATTCATGAAATGCTTCGGACGTGTATAAAAGAATACCTCACAATCGGAACAATAATGAGGATGGCAAGAAGCTAGAACCACGAATCTTGGAAGAACGGATAAGGATTCAAGAGGAACTCATCTTCGAGTCTTCAAAATCTGAGAAGACGATGAGATACACCACCATGAATTGTATAGGCACTCCGGAATGAAGAATTAAAAGGTTGAAACAATGATGAAAAAGAATTTGAAAGCGATCTTGGAGAAGGCATGTGACTGATGGAATCATTCTTACGTCACACTTTGAAAAGAATTTTAGAATAACTCCGGAAAAATTAGAAGAGTCGGGTAAGATCCTGGAAAAGACGTGTGGGTTAGGGCCCACTCAAAAGAAATCACCGTTGAAAAGATTGCTTAAGAGATATTGCACCGGTTGAATTAAATGACTTGAATAAGATGACAATCCTCAAAAAGCTTTAATGGATTAAGAATGGAAACGCGGATCATCTGAGATATCTTCAGCACTCCGGATAAGAATAGCAAGAGGAGAATGATTAATTGGTGCACCGGAATAAGAAAGCATTGTGAAAAGAGGAAAAAGGATAAGATCAACACCGAAATCCTGAATTACATCCACCGGCAGAATTTGAGAACAAACGAATGATGAACTTGAAGCTCTTGAGCATCTTCACGATAAATCACCGGATAAGAACATTGAAGGAAAAGAATGAAGAAATATCTCATGAATAAAATGGATACTTGATTAAGAATTCTAGCTCCATAAGAAAAGGGTGGGAGGGTGGGGAAAACAAAGACAACTTGGGATGAACAAAATGAACACCGGTTGAAAAGAATTAACATGAAGATCTCGATGGTCAAGAAGAATTAGCACTCCCATAGAAATCTGAGAACACCGATTAGGAAAGGTATGGAATCAACACTTGGCATCGAAGCAACTCGAATACCAGAATCAAAACAAAAACAAAGGATAGATATGTTTATGAAGAAGATTATGTTGCAACATATCTATCCAAACAGAGAATTGAACGAATGAATTCCGTAGGTACATCAACTTGTCGAGAAGCCACTTGGGAGAACAAAAGATAAATAAAAGCAACAAGGAGCAGAAGAATAAATACACGATAGAAGCTTCGTTCGACATATTCATGCTGAAAGCTCATGGAACGTGTTACAAAAGGGTTTTGCAATCCCCGGATCAGCATAGCCAAGGACCCTTTAAGATGCAACTCCCGATCAGAACAAGCCCATAAAACCACTTCACTTAATGTAGAACCCCGAACTTCATATCATGCATTCGTTGGAAGAATGCCTAGAACTACTAGATGAACCCACCTATTAATTTCCGAAAGTTTCCAGTTATGCAATCAGGTGTTGGGGATACAGGGGAAGCACCGCGCACTCAACTCTAATCCTACATCCAGCTGTATCCATCCTTCAACACATAACCAGTTATTCTCGGAAACCGTTTACCTCGGACCTTCGAAACGCATCTACTATACAAGCTATGGCAATACTCCCGAACTACCTCCCGAGTACTGGGTGATGTCGGGGTTATCTTGCCACTAACCGCATAGGAGAGTTTTCGATGTCGGCCGTCTTAAGTATTCTAGTACTGCCGCGATGGATTTGTGACGACAACACCTCGGAGCTCAACTCCCCGGGACACTGCCACAACCCCTAATGTCAGGAGGCGTCGAGAACAATGTTCTCGTCACAAAGACATCGGAAAAATCCAAACAATACTCGCGAGATCCTAAAAAAAATGTGGTGAATTTTTTAGTTTAGAAGAGATAAGAGTAATCGTCAGGAGTCCTCACCAGAATGAAAAGAGACGAGAAGCAAAGAAATCCTACTCTTCGATATAAATATAGGACTCAAAACATTTTAAATGTGTGCCTAGACTCAACCGTCAACGATTCGATCAATCAGTGGGTGCTTCTAGGTCGGAGAAGGCTCTGAATACCAACTTGTAATGCCCAGGATGGGACTATACCTCCTACGTGTCGAGGCACGACTTAAAGGTATAAGCCCATTCTGGAATGATCTCAAGTTTGGTATCTTTGCACGACTCATGTAAAAGAGGGATTAAATTGCAAAAGGAGATAGTTGGCTTACACTCGCCACTTCACACAATACATTACATAAGCAAAACATCATTCAAAACATCACAGCCCATCTAAGGGTAAGATCCAAAAGACAAGATACCAAAACAACGTTAAACCACAGGTCTAGATCGAATCCTAGTAGAAACCACTACTGATCGTCGAAAATGTCACAAGCATACGGCCAAACTCTTCATCGAACTCCCAGTGTAGAACTTGATCCAGCTCCTGATCATTCTCGGCTGAACCTGCATCTGGTGTTGTAGTATCTGTGAGCCACGAGGACTTAGCAATCCCATAACCATGGGTAACAAGACTAGCAAAGCTTTATGGGTAGGAAGAAAGGTAGTGGTGAGGTTGCAGCAGCGGCTAAGCATAAATGGTGGCTAACTTACGAGTACAAGAATAAGATGAGCATCTACGCAAACGGTCGCATACTAGTAGTGATCGCTAAAGATCCTGAACTACCTACGAGTCAAACATAACCCCACCGTGTTCTCTTCTCAAAGAGAAAAGAGACAGTCATGGTTACTCACACAGTTGTGTGTTTTACTTCGGATCCTCTGTCAAGTTTTCTACAACCGGACATTAACAAATTCCAATCTGCCACATAACCACGGGCACGGCTTTCGAAAGATCATAACCCTGCAGGGGTGTTCCAACTTAGCCCATCACAAGCTCTCACGATTAGCTGAAGCTATAAATATAATATCATCACTCCTTATCTTAGGGAAAACCGATCAGGCTCGGCATCCCGGTGCACAAGACATTTCGACAATGGTAAAACAAGTCCAGCAAGACCTCCCGGTGTGTCGACACCCTGATAGTAGCCGCGCTTATCTCGTCTCAGGCCACGACCGGATGGGCGATTATACGAGTAAAACCAAACCTCGAGTTTCCCCGTGGTGGCCCGCATACTCCCCGTTTGGGACCAACACCATCAGCACTGGCCCCCTTGCTATGTAGAATTAAGAACCCGGGGACGCGACCCCCTATTGAAATTTAATTAATTAATTAAGTTGTTATTATGAGGCAAATTAAAACCAATGTTGGGCCTTGCTGGAGGAGTTTTATTCAAAGTCGAACTGTCAAGGGGTCCCCATCCACCCATCGTGTAAGGAACGCAAAATCAAGGAACATAATGCCGGTTTATCGGCGCCTAAGGTGGCATGAGTGGAACAAAACACCGAGCAAAAGGCCAAGCCTTCCACCCATGCCCGTTATATAGGTGTGTTAATAATAGTTATAGATATTGTGATATACCAACAACAAGTTCCCACCTGGAACGATCTTCATCTTCACCTGCAACTAACAACGCTATAAGAGGGGCTGAGCAAGCGGGTAACATAGCCAAACAGTGGTTTTGCTAGGAAGGTTTCAAATGTTAGAGGTTTCATGGAAACAAGGAGAGGCTGACATAAAAGATGGGTAGCGCGACATGTAACGATAGCATCGAGACAACTAAGCATGGCAATGGTAGTAAAGGTATCCAAGGGTATGATCATCTTGCCTGGGATTCCGCAAGGGAGAAGAACGGATCCATGAAGTAGACGGAGCAACATAGTCGAGCGAATCCTCACAACTCCGGAACGAAACCGAAGCTAACAAGAGAAGCAACCGGAAAGAAGCAAACAACACGGTAAACACACATGCATAAACATGGCATACGATGCACATCCAAGTATGATGCATGTCTGGTTTAAATATGCATGGCATGGCAAAGTGCACAAACAAATACTACAAGTTAAGTGGAGCTCAATATGCAACGAGTTGCATATTGACGAAACACCACATTATAATTATTTAATTGACTCTCGTTTATTTACAAGACAAGATTTAATGTTTGTTAACATGGCAAGAGGTGAAGCAAAAACAAACTACCTATTTAGGCATTTTAAATGAGGCCGGAAATAACAACAACAATTCCGGAAAACCCCATATGCATGTTTAGCAATTATTATGCAAACAACAATTCACACATGTTAATGTTGTTAACATGATGCGGATGACATGATCAAGTTTATGCAATTTAGTTAAACATTAACATGAAGAGATAAGGAGCACTTGTCACCGTGGTGGAAAGGGGTGCCACGGCGACGATATCCAAAATGATGCCACGGCATCATATCGGTTCCGGTAACTCGTTGAGAGTCCGGAGCAAAAGAAAGATGGCATGAGCGAGTCGAACAAGATGAAAGGTGGGGTGATCCCGTCACCGGGTTCCCACGAGTCGGCGACGAGGCAGCCGAGGAACACGACAAAAGATGAAACGGGCACGGAGCGCACACGTGGAGCATCTCATACAACACAAGCATTCACACGAGTCATCTCGGTATACCTTCGGAACATTCGTTTCGGGGCGGTTCGAGTCATAGTGGAAGTAGCCGTTCTCGCAACTCGTAGATGAAGTAGGCGTTCCGTGAGTCGTGGTACACGGGTCGTAGAGGGAAGTAGTCGATGACGTTTCCGAAGAGGTACTCGCCGGCGGGGTACTTGTTGAGTCGTCGTTGACGTCGGGGTACACGTTATGTAGTGGTACTTGGTCTCAGCGACGGTAGTTGTACACGGGTCGTCGTTGAACTTGGTGATCCGAAGGGGCACTTGATGTTGTCGGTGCGGTAGTCGTGGTACTTGGGGGTCTCGTTCATCGCGTCATAGATGTTCAAGTCGTCGGTAGTCGAACTTGATGAAAAAAAACACTCCAGCTGTAGTTGTACTCGGGTCGTAGACGAACTTGATGGTCATCTTGTAGTCGTACCGTTCTGTAACAGAGTCAAACTTGGCGCATCCTTGGAACTTGCGGCTGCGGTCTTCACAACAAAGGGTGACGAGGCCATGGCAATGGTGACGAGGCAGGGGCCGGGCTGGAGGAGACGAAGGCAGCGACGCTCGGGCCGGCGAGGAAGAGGCGACCGGAGGAGCTGACTGGCGCCGGCGCGCGCACGGCTGGAATCGCGCGGAGGCTCTAGGGAGGAGGCATGCTGGAGGCGACGAGGCGGAGCCGCGGGAGAGGAGGGGCGCGGCAGGGGTGCTGCTCGGAAGCGGCCGGACCGCTGGGGAACGGGGAGGACGGCGCGTCGGGGCCGCGACCTTGTGAGGAGGCAGGGGCGGAGCAGCTTGAGGACGCTGGATGAAGAGGGCGACGGATCCCGGCCAGAGGAGGCAGGGCGCGCTGGAGTTGCGGCCGAAGGAGGCCAGGCGTGGGTCGAGCTCCTGGCGCGGCGGGGCGCTCGGGAGGGGCTCGGGCGCTGCCTGAGGTGCGGCTCCCTGGTGAGATCGAGAGGGAGGAGGCGGCGCTCGGGAGGATCGAGCGGAGGGAGAGTTGAGAGAGATCGATGCGGGTGCGGGAGCGAGAGAAAGAGGCAGGGTCGAGCGAGAGAGAAGCTGGCGGCGGGGAGGGAGAAACGAGCGAGGGAGATGCGGGTCGAGCGATGGGTGCGGCTAGGGTTACCAGGCGGTGGGCTGGGCCAAAAGGGAGGCCTGGGCCAAAAGGGAAGCTGAGGCCCAGATGGAATTGGGCCGGGGCGGTTGGCTGATGGGCCAGCTGCTGGAGGACCTCAAGCTGGGCTGGAATCTCTCTCTCCCTCTCTTCTAAAATAAAAACAACAAACAGAAAGGGGCACTTAGGGAAGGAATTCGCACAAGAGGTTAAATTCCTTGGACTTGCAAAAATGTGTATGTTCACAGAAAAAAATAGAAGTGGCAAGATTGCAGGAATTAAATTCAAACATATTTGAATTAAATTCAAATGGGTTTGAACTAAGACTTGACTTTTGAAGTGCCCAAAAATGTTGAGGTTTTTGGAGGAACCTCGATAAACGGAAAAAGAAATATGGGGAAGGTTTTTGACGGTGAAACTTGAATTAAAGAGGCATGGGGAATATATGAAAGTGTGTTGGTTAATTCCAAACAAATGGAATATTTATTTATATAGCTCCCTAAATATTGAGAGGCTTTTATATGTTATAAAGAGAAGTCACCATGTGAATATCCCTCGATTTAAATGGACCGAAGGTCCACACGATTTATTTAAGTTGAGATGCAAAATAAATATGACATGATGGCATGATGACATGATGCGATGCAAAAATAAATAACACAGCACAAAAGAAACACATGGAAGAACTCGGAACATCTGGAATCTTCTGGAATCTTCTGGGACGTCGGTCTTCGGGCATCACAATAATTTTTCTTCTTCCTGCTCTGAAAGGTTAGCACTAATAATAACAGGATATATCTTCTTTTCATCAAGATAAACATACTTAAGATTATCAGGCAAAGGTTTAAGCAAACACGGGATCACCCTTAGGTGGAGGAGGATCCCCTAGGATTTCAACAGGCAAGTTATTTTTCAATACGGGTCCCTGATTAAAGAATATTTCATCTATTTCCTTTCTCTCATTCATATGCATATCATTTTCATGGTCTAGCAAATATTGTTCTAAAGGATCATTAGGAGGTACAACAATAGAAGAAAGACCAATAATTTCATCTTTACTAGGTAATTCTTTATCAAGGGGTTGTCTACGAAATTTAGCAAAGTTAAAATCTTGAGACATATCCCCTAAAACAACAATAACAATATCTTTCACACAGTCTATCTTAGCATTAACATTATTCTAGAAGGGTCTGGCAAATATAATGGGACAAAAGTCATCTTGTGGGGAACTAAGAATAAGAAAATCAGCAGGGTATTTAACTTTCCCACACAAAACTTCAACATCTCTAACAATCCCAACGGGTGATATAGTGTCTCTATTAGCAAGCTTATTAATAGTAACATCAATCCCTTCTAACTCAACAGGTGCAATATCATGCATAATTTCTTGATATAAGGTATGAGGGATAATACTCGCACTAGCACCCACATCACATAAACCATGATAGCAATGATCTCCTATTTTAACAGAGATAACTGGCAAGCGTACAATAGGTCTATGTTTATTCCTAGCATTGGGTTTGGCTATTCTAGCATATTCCTCTTGGAGGTAAATAACATGTCCATCTAAATCTTCTACCAAGAGGTCTTTAACCATAGCAACACTAGGTTCAACTTTAATTTGCTCAGAGGGTGTAGGTGTTCTAGTATTACTCTTACGAACCATAGTTGAAGCTTTAGCATGATCCTTTATTCTAATAGGGAAATGTGGTTTCTCAATATATGCAGTAGGAACAATAGGATCAACATTATAAGTGATAGTCTTTTCTTCAACTTTAACAGGTTCAACTACTTTTACTGCAATGGGAGGATGGTATTTAAACCACTTCTCCTTGGGAAGATCAACATGAGTAGCAAATGATTCACGGAAAAAAGCTACTATCTCAGAGTCAAGCCCATATTTAGTGCTAAACTCACGGAAAACATCGGTATCCATAAAAGCTTTAACACAATCAAACTTAGGGGTCATACCAAACTCCTTACCTTCGTAGAGATCCCAATCTTCAGAGTTGCGTTTAATTCTTTCCAATAAATCTCATTTGAATTCAATAGTCTTCATCATAAAAGAACCAGAACAAGAAGTATCGAGCATGGAGCAATTCTCGAGAGAAAGCCGAGCATAAAAAAATTGCATGATCATTTCTCTTGAGAGCACATGATTGGGGCATGAATATAACATTAACTTAAGCCTCTCCCAAGCTTGAGCGATGCTTTCTCCTTCGCGAGGCCACAAATTATAGATAAAATTACGATCATGATGAACCTGATGCATAGGGTAGAACTTCTGATGAAATTCCAACTTCAGACGATTATAGTTCCATGATCCAATATCATCACATAGCCTATACCATGTCAATGCATCTCCCTTCAAAGATAAAGGGAAGACCTTCTTCTTGATAACATCCTCGGGCATACCTGCAAGCTTAAATAATCCACAAACTTCGTCCACATAGATTAGGTGTAAATCGGGATGCAGTGTTCCTTCTCCTGTAAAAGGATTATCAAGCAGTTTCTCTATCATACCCGAAGGAATTTCAAAGCAAACATTTTCAGTAGGTGCAGTAGGAATTTCAAAGCAAAGCATACCAGAGGCACTTCACTCCCCGGCAACAGCGCCAGAAAAGAGTCCTGATGACCCACAACTGTAGGGGATCTATCGTAGTCCTTTTGATAAGTAAGAGTGTCGAACCCAACGAGGAGCAGAAGAAAATGATAGGCAGTTTTCAGTAAGGTATTTTCTGCAAGCACTGAAATTATAGGTAGCAGATAGTTTTGTGATAAGGTAATTGGTAGCAAGTGACAAAAGGTAAAAGTAAATAAGGTGCAGCAAGATGGCCCAATCCTTTTTGTAGCAAAGGACAAGCCTGAACAAACTCTTTTATAAAGGAAAGCGCTCCCGAGGACACATGGGAATTATCGTCAAGCTAGTTTTCATCACGATCATCTGATTCACGTTCGGTACTTTGATAATTTGGTATGTGGGTGGACCGGTGCTTGGGTGCTGTCATTACTTGGACAAGCCTCCCACTTATGATTAACCTCGAATGCAAGCATCTAAAACTACAAAAGAAGTATTAAGGTAAACCTAACCATAGCATGAAAGAAGTGGATCCAAATCAGCCCCTTACGAAGCAACGCATAAACTAGGGTTTAAGCTTCTGTTACTCTAGCAACCCATCATCTACTTATTACTTCCTAATGCCTTCCTCTAGGACCAAATAATGGTGAAGTGTCATGTAGTCGACGTTCACATGACACCACTAGAGGAGAGACAACATACATCTCATCAAAATATCGAACGAAGACCAAATTCACATGACTACTAATAGCGAGACTTCTCCCATGTCCCCAGGAACAAAAGTAACTACTCACAAGACATAATATTGTTCATGATCAGAGGGGTATTAATGTGCATAACGGATCTGAACAGATGATCTTCCACCAAATAAACCAACTAGCATCAACTACAAGGAGTAATCAACACTACTAGCAACCCACATGTACCAATTTGAGGTTTGGGTACAGAGATTGGATACAAGAGATGAACTAGAGTTTGAGAGGAGATAGTGCTGGTGCTGGTGAAGATGTTGATGAAGATAGCCCTCCCCAAGATGGGAGAGTTGTTGGTGATGATGGTGGTGACGATTTCCCCCTCCCGGAGGGAAGTATCCCCGGCAGAACAGCTCTGCCGGAGCCCTAGATTGGTTTCCGCCAAGGTTCCGCCTCGAGACGGCGGCGTCTGGTCCCGAAAGGCTCCTTTTGATTTTTTTTCCAGGTCAAAACACCTCATATAGGAGGAGATGGGCATCGGGGGGCCATTGGGGGGCCCACGAGGCAGGGGGCGCGCCCAGAGAGGGGGGGGGCGCCCCCACCCTCGTGGACGGCTGGTGGCCCCCCTAGTGATCTTCTTCCGCCAAATATTTTTTATATTTTCTGAAAAGGAGTCCTGTGAAGTTTCAGGGCTTTTGGAGTTGTGCAGAATAGGTTTCCAGAGTTTGCTCCTTTTCCAGCCCAGAATTTCAGTTGCCGGCATTCTCCCTCTTGATGTAAACCTTGTAAAATAAGAGAGAAAAGGCATAAGTATTGTGACAAAACATATAATAACAGCCCATAATGCAATAAATATCAACATATAAGCATGATGCAAAATGGACGTATCATACCTCTACATCTACCTTTAGCATCAGTTTTAGACCCGAATAATTGTTATTTGGTGCCAGCGTTGAGCATGAACATTATATCTGGATCTTGTTTGTTGCGAGGCGGTTATTCATTTAAATCAGAGAATAATGGTTGTTCTATTTTTATGAGTAATATATTTTATGGTCATGCACCCTTGAAGAGTGGTCTATTCTTGTTGGATCTCGATCATAGTGATACACATATTCATAATATTGAAGCCAAAAGATGCAAGGTTGATAATGATAGCACAACTTATTTGTGGCACTGCCGTTTAGGTCATATTGGTGTAAAGCGCATGAAGAAACTCCATGTTGATGGACTTTTGGAATCACTTGATTATGAATCACTTGGTGCTTGCGAACCATGCCTCATCAGCAAGATGACTAAAACTACGTTTTCCAGAATAATGGAGCGAGCAACAGATTTGTTGGAAATCATACATACTGATGTATGTGGACCGATGAGTGTTGAGGCTTGCGGCGGGTATCGTTATTTTCTGACCTTCACTGATGATTTGAGCAGATATGGGTATATCTACTTGATGAAGCACAAGTCTGAAACTTTTAAAAAGTTCAAAGAATTTCGGAGTGAAGTAGAGAATAATCGTAACAAGAAAATAAAGTTTATACGATCTGATTATGGAGGCGAATATTTGAGTTACGAGTTTGGTCTTCATTTAAAACAATGTGGAATAGTTTCACAGCTCATGACACCCGGAACACCACAGTGTAATGGTGTGTCCGAACAGCGTAACCGTACTTTATTAGATATGGTGTGATCTATGATGTCTCTTACCGATTTACCACTATCGTTTTGGGGTTATGCTTTAGAGACAACTGCATTCACGTTAAATATGGCACCTTCTAAATCCGTTGAGACGACGCCTTATGAACTGTGGTTTGGCAAGAAACCCAAGTTGTCATTTCTTAAAGTTTGGGGCTGAGATGCTTATGTGAAAAAGCTTCAACCTGATAAGCTCAAACCCAAGTCGGAGCAATGTGTCTTCATAGGATACCCAAAGAAAATTGTTGGGTACACCTTCTATCACAGATCCGAAGGCAAGATATTCAATGCTAAGAATGGATACTTTCTAGAGAAGGAGTTTCTCTCCAAAGAAGTGAGTGGGGGGAAAGTGGAACTTGATGAGATAATTGTACCTTCTCCCGAATTGGAAAGTAGTACATCACGGAAACTAGTTCCAGTGATTCCTACACCAATCAGCGAGGAAGCTAATGATGAGGATCATGAAACTTCAGATCAAGTTACTACTGAACATCGTAGGTCAACCAGAGTGTGTTCCGCACCAGAGTGGTACGGTAACCCGGTTCTAGAAGTCATGTTACTAGACCATGATGAACCTACGAACTATGAGGAAGCGATGATGAGCCCAAATTCAACAAAATGGCTTGAGGCCATGAAATCTGAGATGGGATCCATGTATGAGAACAAGGTGTGAACTTTGGTTGACTTGCCCGACGATCGACAAGCCATTGAAAATAAATGGATCTTTAAGAGGAAGACTGACGCCGATGGTAATGTTACTGTCTACAAAGCTCGACTTGTTGTGAAAAGTTTTCGACAAGTTCAAGGAGTTGACTACGATGAGACTTTCTCACCCGTAGCGATGCTTAAGTCTGTCCGAATCATGTTAGCAATTGCCGCATTTTATAATAATGAAATCCGGCAAATGGATGTCAAAACTGCATTCCTTAATGGATACCTCAAAGAGGAGTTGTACATGATGCAACCAGAAGGTTTTGTCGATCCTAAAGGTGCTAACAAAGTGTGCAATTTCCAGCGATCCATCTATGGACTGGTGCAAGCATCTCGGAGTTGGAATATATGCTTTAATGAGGTGATCAAAGCATATGGTTTTATACAGACTTTTGGAGAAGCCTGTATTTACAAGAAAGTGAGTGGGAGCTCTGTAGCATTTCTGAAATTATATGTGGATGGCATATTGTTGATTGGAAATGATATATAATTTTTGGATGGCATAAAAGGATACTTGAATAAGATTTTTTCAATGAAAGACCTCGGTGAAGCTGCTTATATATTGGTCATCAAGATATATAGAGATAGATCAAGACACTTAATTGGACTTTCACAAAGCACATACCTTGATAAAATTTTGAATAAGTTCAAAATGGATGAGTCAAAGAAAGGGTTCTTGCCTGTGTTACAAGGTGTGAAGTTGAGTAAGACTCAATGCCCGACCACTGCAAAAGATAGTGAGAAAATGAAAGTCATTCCCTATGCCTCAGCCATAGGATCTATCATGTATGCAATGTTGTGTACCAGACCTGATGTGTGCCTTGCTATAAGTTTAGCAGGGAGGTACCAAAGTAATCTAGGAGTGGATAACTGGACAGTGGTCAAGAACATCCTGAAGTACCTGAAAAGGACAAAGCATATGTTTCTCGTTTATGGAGGTGAGAAAGAGCTCATCGTAAATGTTTACGTCGATTCAAGCTTTGACACTGATCCAGATGACTCTAAGTCACAAACCGGATATGTATTTTTATTCAACGATGGAGCTGTCAGTTTATGCAGTTCCAAGCAGAGCGTCATGGCGGGATCTACGTGTGAAGCAGAGTACATAGCTGCTTCTGAAGCAGCAAATGAAGGATTCTGGATGAAGGAGTTCATATCCGATCTAGGTGTAATATCTAGTGCATCGGGTCCAATGAAAACCTTTTGTGACAACACTGGAGCAATAGCCTTGGCGAAGGAATCCAGGTTTAACAAGAGAACAAAGCACATCAAGAGACGTTTCATTTCCATCCGCGATAAAGTCAAGGAGGGAGACATAGAAATTTGCAAGATACATACGGATCTGAATGTCGCAGACCCATTGACTAAGCTCTTCCACGAGCAAAACATGATCAGCACCAAGACTCCATGGGTGTTAGAATAATTACTATGTAATCTAGATTATTGACTCTAGTGCAAGTGGGAGACTAAAAGAAATATGCCCTAGAGGCAATAATAAAGTTGTTATTTATATTTCCTTATACATCATGATAAATGTCTTTTATTCATGCTAGAATTGTATTAACCGGAAATTTGATACATATGTGAATACATAGACGAAACAGAGTGTCCCTAGTATGCCTCTACTAGACTAGCTCGTTAATCAAAGATGGTTATGTGTCCTAACCATAGACATGAGTTGTCATTTGATCAATGAGATCACATCATTAGGATAATGATATGATGGACAAGACCCATCCGTTAGCTTAGCAACTTGATAGTTTAGTTTTTCTGCTATTGCTTTCTTCATGACTTATACATGTTCCTATGACTATGATATTATGCAACTCCCGAATACCGAGGGAACACCTTGTGTGCTATCAAACGTCACAACATAACTGGGTGATTATAAAGATGCTCTACAAGTGTCTCTGAAGGTGTTTGTGGTGTTGGCATAGATCAAGAATAGGATTTGTCACTCCGAGTGTCGGAGAGGTATCTCTGGGCCCTCTCGGTAATACACATCGTAACAAGCCTTGCAAGCAAACGACTAATGAGTTGGTCATGAGATGATGTATTACGGAACAAGTAAAGAGACTTGCCGATGACGAGATTGAACTAGGTATAATGATACCGACGATCGAATCTCGGGCAAGTAAGATACCGATGACAAAGGGAACAACATATGTTGTTGTGCGGTTTGACCGATAAAGATCTTCGTAGAATATGTAGGAACCAATATGAGCATCCAACTTCCGCTATTGGTTATTCACTTGAGATGAGTCTCGGCCATGTCTACATAGTTCTCAAACCCGTAGGGTCCGCACGCTTAACGTTCGATGATGATCGGTATTATGAGTTTATGTGTTTTGATGCACCGAAGGTAGTTCAGAGCCCGGATATGATCACGAACATGACGGGGAGCCTCGAAATGGTTGAGACGTCATGATCGATATAGTGCACGACTATATTCCGACACAGAAGTGTTCCGGAAGAGTTTTGGATTAAACCGGAGTGCCAGAGGGGTATCGGTACCCTCCGGGTGAACTAATGGGCCACATGGGCCCTTAGTGGAGAGAGATAGGGCTAGCCAGGGCTGGGCCGCGCACCCTCCCCCTTGGTCCGAATAGGAGAAGGAAGAGGGGGGGGGGCGGCGCCCCCTTCCTTCTCCCTCTTCCTCTCCTTCCTCCCCCCTCCTTCCCTCTTGGTGGACTCCTACTAGGAATAGGATTCCTATTCCTAGTAGGAGTGGCCCTCTTGGGTGCGCCTATAAGGGCCGGTCGGCCCTCCCGCTTGCTCCTTTATATACGGGGGTAGGGGCACCCTAGGACACACAAGTAAACATCAGTTTTAGCCGTGTGTGGTGCCCTCCTCCACAGTTACACACCTCGATCATATCGTTGCAGTGCTTAGGCGAAGCCCTGCGTCGGTAACTTCATCATCACCATCACCACGCCGTCGTGCTCACGAAACTCTCCTGTGACGCTCAACTAGATCAAGAGCTCGTGGGACGTCATCGAGCTGAACGTGTGCTGAACGCAGAGGTGTTGTACATTCGGTGCTTGGATTGGTTGGATCGTGAAGACGTTCGACTACATCAACCGCGTCACTAGACGCTTCCGCTTTCGGTCTACGAGGGTAAGTAGACACACTCTCCCCGCTCGTTGCTATGCTTCTCCTAAATAGATCTTGCGTGATCGTAGGATTTTTTTTGAAATACTACGTTCCCCAACAAGAATAAATTCAAACCAATAGTTTTGAAGTTTCAAAAGTTTTAATTCTGGGGCCTTTGAATTAATTCCTAGCTATTTGAATTGGACTTATACTTACTATTAAATAATTATAAGTCCAATAATTCTGCAATTTTCTATGTGGCTCTGGGTTTATCCATTTAGACCACATATTTAATTTCAGGAGTTTTAAATATGACTTGGTCTTTGAATCAAATCAAAGCAGAAAGAAACAAAACAAGAAGAAGAAAAGTAGAAAAGACAGAGAGGGAGAGAGTGCTCACTTGTGCGGCTTAGCACTCTAGCAGGCCCAGCCCACATCGTCGCCGTCTTCAACCACATGCCATTAGGCATGAGGGCGCGTGGCCTACGCGCGCATGCACGCGTCCCGCCACCTCCTGCATGGATGCCTGCGTCCCCAACGCCCTGGACGGCTCCAACGTCGCCACACACCACCCTCAACCACTCTCTCGCCCTTGTCCCCCTCCTCTGCCCTCTCTCCCATGTTCGACCACGAGCGCGTGAGAGCGCTGATGTGAGCACCACCGCGAACACCGGCCACCACATGCTGATACATCCATTTTGCATCATGCTTTTATGTTGATATTTATTGCACTATGGGCTGTTATTACATGTTATGTCACAATACTTATGCCTTTTATCTCTTATTTTACAAGGTTTACATGAAGAGGGAGAATGCCGGCAGCTGGAATTCTGGGCTGGAAAAGGAGCAAACATTGGAGACCTATTCTGCACAACTCAAAAAGCTCCTAAACTCCACGAAACACCGTTTAAGAAAATATAAAAAATATCTGGTGAAAAAGGTTTGCTAGGGGCCACCACCTGTCCACGAGGGTGGGGGCGCGCCACCTCCCCCTGGGCGCGCCCCCTGCCTCGTGGGCCAGCCAGTGACCCCCCGATGCCCATATTCTCCTATATGAGGTGTTTTGACCTGGAAAAAACCAGATGGAGGCTTTTGGGACCAGACGCCGCTGTATCAAGGCAGAACCTTGGCGGAACCAATCTAGGGCTCCAGCGGAGCTGTTCTACCGGGGATACTTCCCTCTGGGAGGGAGAAATCATAACCGCCGTCATCACCAACAACTCTCCCATGTTGGGGAGGGTTATCTTCATCAACATCTTCACCAGCACCATCTCCTCTCAAACCCTAATTCATCTCTTGTATCCAATCTTTGTATCAAAACCTCAGATTGGTACCTGTGGGTTGCTAGTAGTGTTGATTACTCCTTGTAGTTGTTGCTAGTTGGTTTACTTGGTGGAAGATCATATGTTCAGATCCATTATGCATATTGATACCCCTCTGATCATGAACAATATTATGTCTTGTGAGTAGTTACTTTTGTTCCTGAGGACATGGGAGAAGACTTGCTATAAGTAGTCATGTGAATTTGGTATTCGTTCGATATTTTGATGAGATGTATGTTGTCTCTCCTCTAGTGGTGTCATGTGAACGTCGACTACATGACACATCACCATTGTTTGGGCCTAAAGGAAGGCATTGGGATGTAATAAGTAGATGATGCGTTGCTAGAGTGACAGAAGCTTAAACCCTAGTTTACGCGTTGCGGATGCTTGTAATAGAGGTCAATCATAAGTGGGATGCTTGTCCAAGTAAGGGCATCACCCGAGCACCGGTCCATCCACATACCAAATTATCAAAGTACCGAACGCGAATCATATGATCATGATGAAAACTAGCTTGATGATAATTCCCATGTGTCCTCGGGAGCGTTTTCCTTCATATAGGAGTTTGTCCAGGCTTGTCCTTTGCTACAAAAAGGATTGGTCCATCTTGCTGCACCTTATTTACTTTTACTATTTGTCACTTGCTACCAATTACCTTATCACAAAACTATTTGTTACCGATAATTTCAGTGCTTGCAGAAAATACCATACTAAAAACTGCCTATCATTTCCTTCTGCTCCTCGTTGGGTTCGACACTCTTACTTATCGAAAGGACTATGATAGATCCCCTACACTTGTCGGTCATCACATGCCTCGTCGACAAGAAGCTCCACCGGCTCCGCCAGAAGCCCCCGAATGCCCTAACCGAACCCATCTTAAACCTCCAGCCACGGTGATCGCCATCGTCGTGTCGACTGCTCCAACCCTTCCCCAAGCTCGTCGTTACCTCCGTTCGACCACGTGTGAGCTCCAGCACCATTCCCCTCTCTTCCCTGCATCATTTGATCATTGTAGCTGCGGATTTCATCGAGACCGAAGTGCGCCGCTGCACGAGCTTGCCGCCAACGCAGCTCCGGTGACCTTTTGTTCACCCCATGCAGTCCAACGTTCTTGCCAAAGTGCGTAGATGTCATAGGTGTGATACGTCCAAAACGTATCTATAATTTCTGCTTGCTCCATGCCTCTTTTGTGTGATATTGCTATGATATTTATACACTTCCATACACTTTTGATCATATTTGGACTAACCTATTAACTCAGTGCACCCCAGTGCCAGTTTCTGTTTTCTGCTGTTTTTGTATTTCAGGTTTTCCCATTACGTAAACTGCTAGAAAAATTCTGGAAAAATTATATAAAAATCAGCGTTCCGGAAGCTTCCTTGCGGCCAAAGTAGGGCCGGAGGGGGGCCACCAGGGCTCCAGGCGCCCTGGGGGCGCGGCCCCCCTCCTGGCCGCGCCGGGGGCGCCTGGGCCCCCCAGGTCTCCGCTGATGCCCCCCTTTGGCATATATTTACACCACGTCCCGAAACCCTCGAGGACGGAACCCTTTTTCGCGATCTCATCTCTGTTCCGCCACCGCCGCGCTTCCAAGATCGGGAGCACCAGGAGAACTCTTCCCGGCACCCTGCCGGAGGGGAGAACCACCACCGGGAGCCTCTCCACCACCATGGACGCCTCCCGGATGAGTTGTGAGTAGTCTCCCTTAGACCATGGGTCCATGACCAGTAGCTATGTGATGTTCTCCTCCCCTCTTTGTTCTTCACTAATTAGACCTCGTGAGCTGCCCTACAAGATCGAGGCACATATGTAATCCTTATGCTGTTGCTATGATGAGTTTGCTGGGATCCGATGGATTATGAGATTACGTTCAGATTGTGTGTGAGTATATTTGATTTACCTCTTTTATATTTATGTTCTTGAGTAATTCTTGCATGTTCTCCGTTGCTGTTTATTGCTTTGGCCAAGTAGTAGGTAATAACTCCAAGAGGGAACGTTATGCTTGATTGTGGGTTCATGCCCCTCGATGACTAGCTTGAGTGACAGAAACATGAGTCTAGGGGATGTGCTGTAGCCACAAGGGGGAAAACAACGGTGCTTGTACTCGCGGATGCAAGGATTGTTTACTTTACGCAAAGTTCTTTTAATGCAGTTGTCTGTTGCTTTGAGTTTACACTATGGGTGGGACTCACAACTTAATACCAGCGAGATGTTCTGGATAGATATCTCAAGGTGGATGATTAGTAGTAGATGCAGATGGATTTCGGTCTACTTACCTTGGCGTACCGCCCATGCTTTTGAGCCTCAACCTTTCTTGCAGCATAGTTAGCATTGGTTTGCGCACATAATCCTGTCAATTGCCCAGTTGTAATTCGTTTACCTCACATAGCTGTTTTATCGTCTTTTGGGAGAGAGACATCACTAGTGAACATCATGGGACCCCGGTCCATATTACCATCACTGATCACATCCGCTATTTACTTTCTGCTTTTACTTACTAGTTGCAATTATACCTATCACTATTATCTCTTGCGTTTGATCGTTTGTAAACGACAAGGCCGGAGGGATTGACAGCCTCTCTTTACTCGTTGGGAGCAAAGTTATTTGTATCTGTGTGCAGGTCCAGTTAATTGCTACGTATCTGGCGCCGTTAGCAGTTGACACCTTCTTGTTGAACCTTGGAGTCTCAGGGGAATTCGATCCTTGGTATCTTTGCCAAGGGAAAACTACCGCTACACTGCATCTCAAACCTTCCACTTGGGGTATCCAATGAGGGGTGAGAAGCCATCAAGCAAAGTTTTCTGGCCGCGTTGCCGGGGACTCCACTCTTCAAGATAGGGGAGTTGCACGCTATCTTTTATCTTTGCTTTTTAGTCTTGTTAGTTTACCTTTCAGTTTTGCTTTAGTTCCTTTATCAAAAATCACAAAAATAGTTATCTTGCTTGCTTGCTGCTATGGGTTCCACCGAGAACACCAAGTTGTGTGACTTCACTAGTCATAACAACGATGACTTTATGTGCACGCCTATCACTACACCTGCCACTTCAGCACCTTCTTATGAAATTAAACCTGCTTTACTGAATCTAGTTATCAAAGATCAATTCTCTGGTGCTGGAGATGATGCTGCTTTACACTTAAACAATTTTGTTGAACTCTGTGATATGCAAAAGTACCAAGAAATAGATGGTAATATTGTTAAGCTTAAGCTTTTTCCTTTCTCCTTGAGAGGAGGAGCTAAAATTTGGTTTCAATCCTTGCCTAGAAATAGCATAGATTCTTGGGACAAGTGCAAGGATGCTTTTATTGGAAAATACTATTCACCTGCTAAAATTATCCAACTAAGAAGTAACATAATGAATTTTAAACAATTGGATAATGAACACGTTGCCCAAGCTTGGGAACGCATGAAGTCTCTTGTCAAGAACTGCCCTACTCATGGTTTGACTACTTGGATGGTTATCCAAACTTTTTATGCAGGCTTGAACTTTACCTCGCGGAACTTATTAGATTCGGCCGCGGGAGGAACCTTTATGTCAACTACACTTGGTGCTGCCACGAAGCTTCTCGATGAGATGATGACCAATTATTCCCAATGGCACACTGAACGCGCTCCAACAGGTAGGAAGGTAAACTCTGTTGAGGAGATTTCCTCCCTAAATGAAAAAGTTGACTTGATCATGTCTCTACTTTCCAAGCAATCTTTTATTGATCCTCGTGATGTTCCTTTAAATTCTTTGATTGCTCAAGAACAAGTAGATGTGAACTTTATCTCTAGAAACAATTTCAATAACAATGCTTATAGGAGTAATTTTGGTAGCAATCCTAGACCGTTCCCCTCTAATTCCTATGGGAACAACAATGCTTATCCTAGCACCAAGAACTCCACTTCTGAACTAGAGAGTATGCTTAAAGATTTCATCACTATCCAAAAAGCCTTCAACAAGATTGTAGAAGAAAAACTAAACAAACTAGCTAATCTCTCTTCGAAGGTAGACAATTTAGCCCATGAGGTAGAATTGCTTAAAATTAGAACTTCTCCTCTTGAGGAGAGGAAGGTCACTCCTATGAATGCTATTCAAGTGCAAATTAATGAAAACATTAGGATGTTGGCTAAACTTAAAGAGAGATGGGCTAGAGAAAAGGAGGAAGAAGATAGAATTAAGAACCTTCCTACCCACCACACTGTTGCTACTATCCAAGTTGTTGAGGATATCCAAACTCTTAGCACCCAATGCACTCCTGGTCCCATTGGACCTATTAATGGTGATGCTATGACCATAGAAACTACCAAACAAGTTAGCCTAAAGGACACCACTACCACTCTACTTGATAGTAGTGACCTTGATTTTGATAATTGCACTCTTACCGAAGTTATTGATTTCCTTCACAAAATGTCTAGAGATCCCCGCACTAGCACGCTTAACCTTGCCTTCACAGAGCATATCACTAATGCTCTCATCAAAGCTAGGGAGGAGAAACTTAGGGTAGAAGCCTCCATACCTATAAGGCTAGAAGATGGTTGGGATCCCATGATTAAAATTAAGTTGAATAACTTCTCTTGCTATGCTTTATGTGATGTTGGAGCTAGTACCTCTGTTATGCCCAAAAGAATATATGATATGCTTAAATTGAAACCTTTTGATTCTTGTTCTTTTGGTGTTCGTCTTGTTGATTCTTCCATAAAGAAACCTTTGGGGAGGATCAACGATGTTTTTATCATTGTCAATGACAATTACGTTCCCGTTGATTTTACTATTATGGATACTGAATGTGAACCTTCTTGTCCAATTATTTTGGGACGTCCTTTTCTTTGCACCGTTGGTGCCATCATTGACATGAAAGAGGGGAATATAAGATTCCAATTTTCTCTCAAGAAAGGGATGGAACACTTCCCTAGAAAGAAGATTAAGTTACCTTCTGAGTCCGTTATACGGGCTAGCTATTCTTTTACTCTTGATAAAACTTGATCTCTTTGCATTATGCCTAGCTTAAAGGCATAAAAGAAAGCGCTTTTGGGAGGCAGCCCACAATGAATAAATTTTTATTTTGCTTTTCTTGTGTCTTGATGTTTGTTACTACAGTAGCATCATCATTGTATCTTTACTTTTCAGCTTTGTGCCAAGTGTAGCCTCTGATTGCAAGAAAGTTCAAAAGTTGTGACGTGCTGTCCAGGAAACAGATTCTGTCCTTGGACAGAAAAATTCGTATAAAATCACGAGATCATCTTTTTGGTCTGAATTTTTTTGACAGCGTGCTCTATACAATTGTATTTCGGGCGTCTGTTCTGAGTTTTTTTATTTGAGTTGCAGAAGTGCCCCGAAAAAATCATTTACTACTTGCTGGTCTGTTTTTCACAGATTCTGTCCTGTTTTGCCTTTCTTTCATTTTGCAAACCTTGATCTTGCTTTTTCTTTGCAAAAACCTTTTGGCAATCTTGAGAAACAGTAGAACTTCAAGAATATCCTTATTTCCAGCAAGGAACAATTATTTTATTATGGGTACTAACCTCGCTAATCAGATTATGATGAGTTATGTATGAAGGGAGTTTTCAAGTGTGCGAGGGAAGATGATAAAAAGATTCAGGAGTGTCAAACGCTCAAGCTTGGGAATGCCCCCATGCACCCCCCAAGAAATATTCAAGAAGACTCAAGCGTCTAAGCTTGGGGATGCCCCCGTGCATCCCCTTCTCCATCAACAATTATCAGTTCGTCTTTCGTTCCACTATATTTTTATCACTTCATGTGTTATGTGCTATGCTTGGAGCGTCTTGCTTTTAGCTTCCTTTTTAGTTTTCTTTAGCTTTGCTTGCTGTTCATAACGAGTTGGAACTCAGCTTTCTTTGTGTGGGAGGGAAACACGCTCCACTTCAACCTAGAACATAACATAGAATTTTCATGTCTATCTTTGTTGTGTGTGTTCTTTGTCTTTCAATAGCTACTATCATGTTCAGCTCTTAGTTTTTCATGCTTTTCTTTTTAAAGAGCTTTTGTTTAGTTGGTCGCTGGAACTCTCTTTAGTTATCATCATGCTTATCTTATTAAGAGAGTTGGCTTCTGTTGCACTGGTTGATATGTCTATGATAAAAATGCTATGTGCATAATGGTGCTTAGTAGTTCATGTTTTCTTATGGTTAGTCTCAAATAGCTGGGGGGGTTCTCAATGTGTTATTGGAGTACCAACATGATTTGTTTGCCTATGATGTGGTATGGTTTAGTGATATCTTCCTTCAAGAATTTATTTTGATTGACTTGGCGTATGCTCACGCATATTTAAGACTGTAAAGAAAGTCTATCAAGCCTTGATGATCTTTAGTTTCTGAGTAGCGATATAACTTCCATGCCCGATTCAATGTTGCTTTGTCGCTCTGCATGATTATGACCGTCATTGCTCTTTTAGTTGGTCGCTCCCAGTGTTTTGCTAACCTTCGCCTGTACTAAGCGGACTGACTGCTTGTGCATCCAAAATCCTTTAAACCAGTTATGCCATATGAGTCCACCATACCTTCCTATACATGGTATTTACCTGCCATTCCTAACGAAGACTTTCATGTACCATCTCGAAATTATTCAAAAAAGCATTTCTCTTTTGTGCCTCTGTTTTAGTTCATGAGGAAGTAGTAGTTAATTCATGATCTTTTTAAGTTGGACAAGCTTCACCCCGGGATTGCATGTCTAATGTGCAAACCCATAATACGAGAAGGAACTGGCATAGAGTGCGCCAGGCTCATTAAAAAATAATATAAACAAACAAACCCTCCTTCACGCTTTGTTCATGAGAAATCAGAAAACTTTGGCAGCGATAAACAAAGGAGATTAAGAGGATGTGATCGTCCTCATTCGGGAGCCGTTCCTCGAAACTTGTCCAGCTCGAGAAGTAATTGAGTTATCTACTAGCATTCGTTGATGAAACATGCATATTCAAAATAATAATTATTACCTCTGTTTTTAAAACCAAGAGCTCTGGTACATGTTTAGTTTTTGTTTCCGACCACGGGTTTTCAACCTTGCCATCAAAAGCCACGGTTCGAGAGTCTCCACCTTCTTTAAAGCACCAACTATTGAGAGCATGATTGTCATTCTGAGTGTAATGTGCATTGTCCCAAAGTAGCATTGTCTTTTGCATGATTATGATATCGTTTATTCTGAAATCATTGTATCTAGTCGTCACTTAAACCTTGGAGGTGCCCCTGCATTTATGTTTTGCTTCACTAAAGGGGGCAAGCGAGATACCACTTTATCATATTTGCACACCATGCTCATTACAAATCTATTGAGTGTTTCAGTATCATATTGTAAAACTTTCAGTTCTTTGTGATTTTCTCATGAGGCAACTTAATTACTACAGATTCATTATCTCAGTAAGCACTTGTCATGTGACTGTGAAAAGTTCTTATATGGTTAATAGCATGTCACCACAGAAATTATGCTTGTTATCATTTACCTACTCGAGGACGAGCAGGAATTAAGTTTGGGGATGTTGATACGTCCAAAACGTATCTATAATTTCTGCTTGCTCCATGCCTCTTTTGTGTGATATTGCTATGATATTTATACACTTCCATACACTTTTGATCATATTTGGACTAACCTATTAACTCAGTGCACCCCAGTGCCAGTTTCTGTTTTCTGCTGTTTTTGTATTTCAGGTTTTCCCATTACGTAAACTGCCAGAAAAATTCCGGAAAAATTATATAAAAAATCAGCGTTCCGAAGCTTCCTTGCAGCCAAAGTAGGGCCGGAGGGGGGCCACCAGGGCTCCAGGCGCCCTAGGGGCGCGGCCCCCCTCCTGGCCGCGCCGGGGGGGGGGGGCGCCTGGGCCCCCCAGGTCTCCGCTGATGCCCCCCTTTGGCATATATTTACACCGCGTCCTGAAACCCTCGAGGACGGAACCCTTTTTCGCGATCTCATCTCTGTTCCGCCGCCGCCGCGCTTCCAAGATCGGGAGCACCAGGAGAACTCTTCCCGGCACCCTGCCGGAGGGGAGAACCACCACCGAGAGCCTCTCCACCACCATGGACGACTCCCAGATGAGTTGTGAGTATTCTCCCTTGGACCATGGGTCCATGACCAGTAGCTATGTGATGTTCTCCTCCCCTCTTTGTTCTTCACTAATTAGACCTCGTGAGCTGCCCTACATGATCGAGGCACATATGTAGTCCTTATGCTATTGCTATGATGAGTTTGCTGGGATCCGATGGATTATGAGATTATGTTCAGATTGTGTGTGAGTAATATATTTGATTTACCTCTTTTATATTTATGTTCTTGAGTAATTCTTGCATGTTCTCCGTTGCTGTTTATTGCTTTGGCCAAGTAGTAGGTAGTAACTCCAGGAGGGAACGTTATGCTTGATTGTGGGTTCATGCCCCTCGATGACTAGCTTGAGTGACAGAAACATGAGTCTAGGGGATGTGTTGTTGCCACAAGGGGGAAAACAACGGTGCTTGTACTCGTGGGTGCAAGGATTGTTTACTTTACGCAAAGTTCTTTTAATGCAGTTGTCTGTTGCTTTGAGTTTACACTATGGGTGGGACTCGCAACTTAATACCAGCGAGATGTTCTGGATAGATATGTCAAGGTGGATGATTAGTAGTAGATGCAGATGGATTTCGGTCTACTTACCTTGGCGTACCGCCCATGCTTTTGAGCCTCAACCTTTCTTGCAGCATAGTTAGCATTGGTTTGTGCACATAATCCTGTCAATTGCCCAGTTGTAATTCGTTTACTTCACATAGCTGTTTTATCGTCTTTTGGGAGAGAGACATCACTATTGAACATCATGGGACCCCGGTCCATATTACCATCACTGATCACATCCGCTATTTACTTTCTGCTTTTACTTACTAGTTGCAATTATACCTATCACTATTATCTCTTGCGTTTGATCCTTTGTAAATGACAAGGCCGGAGGGATTGACAACCTCTCTGTACCCGTTGGGAGCAAAGTTATTTGTATCTGTGTGCAGGTCCAGTTAATTGCTAAGTATCTGGCGCCGTTAGCAGTTGACACCTTCTTGTTGAACCTTGGAGTCTCATGGGAATTCGATCCTTGGTATCTTTGCCAAGGGAAAACTACCGCTACACTGCATCTCAAACCATCCACCAACGAGGGACGAGAAGCCATCAAGGTGCCAAGCACACATCACCACGGTCACCATAGCCACGATCCCGAGTTCACCCGAACGCCTGCCGCCGCCACCAGCTCAATTCCGGTGAGCTCTGTCCACCTCAGCTACCACCGCTTGCCGTGTTGGATGAGGTCGAGCCCCTCTGCCATCCTTTTGGTCGCCGGAGGGCGAAAAACGAAGCCCTCCGCCGTCTCTGGCCTTGCCGATGATGAGCCGTGGGTCAACTCTGGCAAGTTTGACCTTGGTTGACCGGGTTTGACTCCCTTGGAGTCACTGACGTGTGGGCCAACCCCCTTGGTTAATTAAGTTAACCACCAAGTTAGCACTAACAACCACTGTTAGCTAGATGTGACACTCACACACGGGTCCCATCAGCCAGGTTTGACCTGGACCACCAGTGTTGACTACTGGCATCACCCTGACGTAGTGCTGATGCAATAATGTATTTTATGAATTTATTTTAATTTAAAATATCCAGGAAAATCTAGAAAATTATATTAACTTCTAAAAACATAGAAAATAATCTATAGCTCAGATAGAAATAATTTATATATGAAAAATGATCAAAAAAATCCAATCTATCTAATGATATTTTTTTTCATGCATGTTAAAGTAAGTTAAACCTGCTGATCAAGTCAAATCAATTAAATGTCACTTGAATAATCACATATGGAGTTTGAATTTGAACCTTGGGTTCAAACCCACTTCATTTAATCTGGTTGCTAGTTGCATTAGCTCAATCAAAAACATATTGTCATGTCATGATCATGCATCATATTATTGCATTGCATTGATTGTGTTCTTTCTCTGTTGCTGGTGTTTGTTCCCTCTTGGTAGACGTTGTTTCGACATTGAGATCGATGACACCGATGAAGAGCTACTATCTTCAGAAGTGTTAGGCAAGCAAACCCCCCTTGAATATTCCGATACAACCCCACTCTCTCGCTCTTGCTCTCTTTTATTGCATTAGGACAACAACGATTCAACGGTTACATGTTGCGGTAGTTGAACCCATTCCTCTGCATGACCTGTCTTTGCCATAGTAATTAGTAAAACCCACTACCATGAGTAGGAGTTGTTTGAGCCATGATGTGCCTACTCATTCATGCTTGCTTGTTATGCCTACTATGCTTAGAGTTGTGTCAGGTCTGATTCATCTGGGATGGATTGAAATGGTGGTAAACATGTCGTACTGTTGAGAGCTAAGTGTGGTAAACATGTCCTGCTGTTGAGAGCTAAGTGTGTGAACATGATTTGGTAAATGTAGCGATGAGAGGCCATGTAGGAGTACATGGTGGGTTGTCTCATTGGGACCGTCCTCAAGAACTGAGTTCTGTGTTTTTGATCCAAGATAGTTACTACCACACATTGGAGTGCTTGATTTCCCCTCTCGACTTATTAATCGCCTTGATCTCTGTCCAGGAGTTGCAACTAGTTTCTGGTGTTTGCAGGATGTGCCGGGGGCCGTACTTAGCATTGATCAAAGGGGTAGGCTTTATTACGGTAGGCACCGTGGCCCGTGTATCGATTGCAGTACCATCCGTCAAGGTGGACTTGGGAACCCTGCACAGATCGTTTGAGGCCGTGATAGAAACCTCGGCCGGAGTTCCGTTGTGGGTACAACCTCAAATAGGTGATAAACCTAGACTAGAGTCTTGTGTGGTTAGTTAGGTCATGGCTGACACCCTCGCCAGGCCTCCGCTTGAAGGTTGTCGAGATACATGACGTGTACATGGTGGTAAGTGGTGAGAGCGTGTGTGAAGAAGCACACCCCTAAAGGGTTAATGATCTATTCAGATAGCCGCGACCTCGGATATGGACTACATGGAAAGGTTATATGGTTCATAGATAACTAGAAGTGGATACTCTAAAATGTGCAAGATAAGCGTGAGTGCTATGGGTGGACTTCTCGTGGGGAGACGAGAGCACATCCATAGTGGTGTATTGATGTGGTGAATATGTGGACACGTCTGTGCTTTCTCACCTCAAAAGAAAATACTAGTAGTCGTAGTACATGATAGCCACTGAGTCAAAGATGGCTTGCTGTAGTTAAACTCCACCAACCCCTTTGTTGATACTGATGCATATGTAGCTAGTTCTGATATAAGTCTTGATGAGTATATTTGTACTCACGTTTGCTTAATTATGTTTTTGCATAGGAGACTCCGGTCTCACAAGTAGTTTCACGTGGACTTCGACGAGTAGCTTGTATCCCAGTTATGATCCTGTACCCTTGGGAGAGTCTTGTAAATAGTCAGGCTTCCTAGCCCTTTTCATTTGTAGTTGCCTATACTTAGACATGGTATGCTTCGGTTGCTTGTATGCTTTGTATGATGGGTCATGTGACCCCTGTTTGTAATATCATGTTATGTATGGCTCTTCGGAGCCTCTTAAAAAAATTTGAGTCGTAGAGTTATGTTTTGATGCCATGTTGTATCTACACATATCATGCATATTGTGTGTATGTTTGAACTACATTGGTATGTGTGGGATCCGACACCTTGTTGTTTATTCTTTTTTTTGACTATATACTGCAAGGCAACAACCTCATAGTTCTTTATTAAAACTCAAGACAAACAAAGTACAATATACAAAAAAGGGGGGAAGTCTATGGAGGTTAGGGGAGGAAAAAACTTACAACAAGGCTATTGAAGGGAGGATATCCAAGATAAGAGGCTATCTCTATATTTACATGTAATCCTATGTGCTAACAAAGAAATATCATGAACAAAGTTTCTCCTCCAAGCTTTGAAGCTAGGTGTTTCATTTCAGAAAATCCTGCCATTTCTCCGGGTCCAAATATTCCAAGTAGTAGTAAAAACCACTTCAGAAAAGAAGGGGAAACCAAAGTCCCTCCTAGCAGCCGATGCCATCAAGTATGTGGTTTGATAGGGTTGGGAGGTTGTTCGAAACTCGCTGGCTGAAGTTACAAGTAAAGAAGAGATGCACACGATCCTTATGGCTAGACAGATGACACAAAACACAAGTGTCATTTTGCACATTCCAGTGCCTTCGTTGCATCATATCCCTTGTATTTAACCGGTCCATTAGAAGGAGCCATCCAAAGACCTTGATCTTAAGAGTGCAATAGCATTTCCAAATCCATTTGAAGATAGGATCAACCACCAGATGACAAAAGGTAAACTCATAGTAAAGCTTTGATTGAAAGTCTCCAGATTTTGAAGGCCATTTCCAGATGTCCCTACCCTCAGGATCAATATTTATGGAAGTAAACAAGGACTGGAGCTGTTGAAGCTCATTAAAGGCTTCCACAGACAAGGGCAAGTGAAAATTATCAGTCTCGGTAGGCATGTCAAAGAAATTCCTCGCAGTGATCAGATCATCAATAACAAAAAAAATGAAGACGTGGAAATCTAGTTTTCAACGAGACAACTCTGTCATCAACTTTCCAGTGATCCAACCAGAAGACCACCGAGTCACCTGCATGCACCTGAGGAATATCAAGTTTGCAAAATTTATCATAAAGGCTAAGAACGTCACGCCACCAAAATGAACCACAGCTCTGGGTAGCTTGAGGGAGCGAAGATCCATAATACATGTCCCAAATAAGTGTGACCCAGGTTATGTCCAACTTGTTGAAGAACTTCAATAAATGCTTCATTAATAGTGCCTCATTCTGAAAACCCAGGTGAGTGACCCCGAGAGCACCATACTTCTTGGGCCTGCATACGAGATCCCAAGCAGCCAATGATTGGTGTGGGGTGTCAGAGTTACCTCTCCAAAGACATTGGCGCTTGATCCGCTCAATTTGTTTGAGAATGCCTTGAGGTAAAGACAAAGAGCACAAGAAGTATATTGGCATCGATGCAAGAACTGATTGCAAGAGCTGTAACCGGCTATCTTGGATGAACAAACATGAGGATGCCGATAAGCGTCTCTCGATTCGGTCCACAAGAGGCAAAAGGTCAGAGATAGTTGGTCGTGAGGTACCCATAGGAAGACCAAGGTAGGTGAACGGCATAGAGCCAACTTCACAGCCAAGCAAGCCATCAATTCTCAAACCCTCCTCCTCGGACATATTCATAGGTATTATAAGAGGATTTGTTGAAGTTTACCCTTAAACCCGTGGACAAGGCAAACATGTCGAGCATCCTTTTGAGTGCAATGATCTGGCTATCAACTGCTGGCAGGACTATGTGAGTGTAATCAGTGTACTGCACAATTGGATAGTCATTGGAGCTTCTTGGTATGGGCATTGTCAGGATATTTCTAGCACACATTTCGTTCACCACTGATTGGAGAAGGTCAACTACAATTACAAAGAGAAGAGGAAATAGTGGATCGCCTTGTCGGACTCCAGTTCGACACATAAAATGCTGACCAGGCACACCATTAAGCAAAATAGAAGAAGATCCAGAGGTTAACAGCCCATTCACCCATCCAGTCCAACGATCATCAAAGCCTTTACACTGCAACATTCTGAGGATAGCCTCATGCTCAATGGTGTCGAATGCCTTGGTGAAGTCAAGCTTGAGAAAAATAATAGGCTGTTTGGAGGCCTTGCATTGATGAATATATTCAAAGCACCATGCAAGACAATCTTGGATAGAACGGCAGCAAAGGAAACCATACTGGTTTTTATGTATTCATTGGAGGATCACCTGTTGCAGGCGATTGGCTAAGAGCTTTGTTAAAAAAATTAAACATGTGTTGGTCAATGATATTGGCCTAAAATCACCAACCACTTCCAGACTTAGCTTCTTGGGAATGAGGGTAATTAGTGAGGTGTTAAGGCACTCCAGATCACAAATACCATCATAAAAATCCTTGACTAATTGCATAAAATCAGCTTTCAAAATAGGCCAGCATTTCTTTAGAAACAAACCAGTGAAACCATCTGGACCAGGAGCATGATCGATGGGCATGTGTTTAATAACATCCTCTACCTCATCGATAGTGAAAGGCCGTGACAAATTTTCAAGCCCATCCACTTTCTGGATTAGAGAATCTAAATCAAAGCCCATTTGGACGCCCTTTGCACGACCCATATGCTGTTTAAAATCAACCCAGAACATTCCCGCCAATTGTTGATGATTTGTGATCACTTCACCCGATGCATTTCTGATCGAAGAAATTGTGTTCTTACGATATCTTTCTATTGCCATTGCATGAATTTTTTTTGTATTCTCACCAACTTTGATAGAACGGATCGTACAGCGTTGCTTCCAATAAATGAACTACAAACGAAGAATCTCCTCAAGGTGAAGCTTTACTATACGCCGGAAATTGGTTTCAGGCCAGCCGAAGGGATGAAGCTCTTCCAGCTCATCCAGATATAGAAGAACTTTGTTACAATCTGCAATGAGAGCTTTAACCTTAGACAGATTGAAATGCCACCTTTTGATAGCATAGCGCAAAGCTTTAAACTTGGCCAAAATTGTGGAAGCAATATTGGACTTTCTCATTTGTTTGTTCCACACCGCAGAAACACATTCAATAAAACCAGGAAGATTGACCCAGTAGTTTTTGAAACGAAAAACCTTAGCCTTGGGAATGCATGTAACAGTGACAACACATGGCACATGGTCATAGGCAGTTCGTGCAAAAGGCATTATCAAGGTATTTGGGTGATCATAGGTCCAAGCAACAGAAGTAAAAAACCAATCAATTTGCTAAAGCAATGGCTTCGTCTACATATTAGACCAAGTGTACTGCCTACCCTTGATTGGCAATTCAATAAGACCAAGATAACCAATGATTTTGTTGAACAAGAAAATGTCATTAACTTTGCCACCCGGAAGATTGCGGTTATCAAGCGATCTCATGAAGTTAAAATCACCAAGCAGAAGCCATTTTTCATCAGCATTGATATTAAGGTTATAGAGCCATTGTACAAAATTATCCCTGGCCTGACCCTGAGAAGGCCCATAGACAGTCACTAAGGTCTAGACTTACGATGTGTGCTCGGAGCAGAATTCCACAATAACACCGAAAGGTTTTGCCACAATGAGACGACCATCAAAGAAGGAAGAATTCCAAATAACCACTTGATACGTCTCAAACGTATCTACTTTTCCAAACACTTTTGCTATTGTTTTGACCTCATTCTTGCATGATTTGAACTAAACTAACCCGGACTGACGCTGTTTTCAGCAGAGCTGCCTGTATGGTTTTATTATGTGCAGGAAAACGGATTTTTAGGTGTCTCAGAGAATTCCACGAAAAATCACAGAAAATCCACGCACCCGAAGGAACCTTGTGCCAGAAGATGGACCAGAGAGCAGCCAGGGGGGGCCCAGGCGCCCTGCCCAGGCGGCCCCACCCCTGGCCGCCGCGCCAGGCTGCCTGGGCTGCTCCCCCCTCCTCTGGTGCCCTACTTTGACCCGTATTTATCCCGTGACGAGAAAACCCCAGAACAGAAGTCGTTTTCCCAGTTTGCGTCGCGGAGCCGCCGCTACCCTCGGTTCTTCTTCGGGAGGGCTAATCTGGAGGCTGATTTGGCCTCCGGAGAGGGGAGATCGTCGCCATCGTCATCATCATCACTACTCCATCCTCCCGCCATGACTTCTCCTTCCATGTGTGAGTAATTCCCTGCTGTAGGCAAAGGGGATGGTAGGGATTGGATGAGTTAGATCATGTAATAGTTTATCAGATTGTTGGGGGCATGTTGCCTATCATCTACTATGGTGTTTATCATCCTTTGCTTCAACTTGTTACTCTTAATGCTTGTCACTTAGGGCCCGAGTGCCATGATTTCAGATCTGAACAATATGTGTTTGCATGAATATATTTGTGTTCTTGATCCTATCTATGAGTTGTTTGCACCTATTACGGTCCGGAACCGGCGATCCCAAAAGTGACAGCTTGGGACACCAAAGGGGATGGTCCATAGTTTGAGGATTACATGTATCCATTGAGTTCATTGCTTTGTTCCGGTGCTCTTTGACAGGAGCACCTTAATCTCCATAAGTTCCTTTTGGCCCCGTTCGTAGCGGGATGGTAGGACAAAAGATGTTGTGCAAGTTCTTATTGCAAGCATGTAGAACTACCTGTGGGATACATGCCTAATGTTTGATATTTGCCTAGATGATCATTACTTTTCTGTGTGCCTTGCCCCAAGTAGATTCATGATATATCTCATCCATGCAGCGCCCAACCATCCATCTCCCTAGCCTACAGTGTTTAAATCCTGCTGGTCACTAGTTGTTACTTTTGTTGTTTACTTCTGCTGTTTACTTTTACTATCACCACCATCACTATCATACCACCGTTACCACTTATCTTTTGTTACAAGTAAGTATATTTCAGGTGCGGTTGAATTGACAACTCAACTGTCAAAGCTTATAAATACTCTTTGGCTCCCCGTGTGTCGAATCTATAAATTGGGTTATTCTTACCCGCGAAGACTATCTCGATCCCATACGGTTGAGGGTTATCAAGTACCGTTTTCTGGCGCCGTTGCCGGGGAGCATAGCAATATTTACAAGTCTACTTGAAGTATCCTACCTGCTGCACTTCATCCGCTATGGGTAAGAAAGGAGACCCTAAGGTTCCGATCTTACTATCCACTACAAGAAGAGGTACTGTTCTAAACACTAGTGCTACACTTGATTCACCTTCTGTTATGAGTAAGTTTGCCTCACCACCACCACATGATGCTTCTACTGAATCTGTTACTATGTCCGATACTTTTGATGATGCCTCTACTACTCTTGATGATATTGGTTCACTTGGTTATGCTCTTGAGAAACAGATCGCTGCTGCTGCAAAAAAATCTGGAATTGAAATTCCTGTTACTCGCTACCCCATTGGTGGAACTTATGATTATCCTGATTTGAGTAAACTCAAGGAGAGACTCCTTGATGATGATTACATTATGCTTGATGATGATTTATGCAGGGAACTGACAGAGTTTGCCGGCTCTGACCCTGAAGCTATTAAGAAACTACTTGAAAAACACTCTTTGAAGAACAAGACTGTTCCTGATCCTGAATTTGCTACATCTCCTATATGCATCAATGATCCTGATTATGATTTCTCTGTTGATCTTTCACTTATACCTATGGTTGAAGCTGACCCCTTTTATGGCATAGAAAATGATGATGCTATTGCACACCTGACCAAACTCACTGAGTTGGGTGGCTTGTTTACCACGGATGAGAAGAAACGAAACTTTTATGTGGCTAAGCTTCTTCCTTTCTCTTTGAAGGAAGGTGCTAAAACATGGTATGATTCACTCCCATGTGGTTCCATTAAGAGTCCTCAAGACTTGGCTCACTCTTTTGTTGATAAGTACTTTCCTGCTCATATGCAACATGCTGCTTTACAAAGAATTTATAACTTTAAACAGTTGCAGGATGAACACCTCCCTAAAGCTTGGGGGAGGTATTGTAGTCTGATTCGGGCTAGACCAGGACATGGAGTCCCTAAGAATGAATTAATCGATATATTTTATGCTGGTCTAACTGATGAATCCAGGTCCTATTTGGATAGTTGTGCTGGTTGTGTTTTCAGGAAAAGAACACCGTACGATGCAGAGGATTTGATGGGCAGGATTGCCAAAAACCATGAAGATTGGTCCGTCCCTGAACCACCACCACCACCAAAGAAGAGGGCATGTTTGTTCTAAGCCCCGAAGATATGCGAGAAGCAAAGAAGTCTATTAAAGAGAAAGGTATTAAAACTGAAGACGTGAAGAATCTACCCCCTATTGAGTAGTTGTGAGAGCCTACCACTCACCCTCCTATGGTCGAGGTACACTCTCTTTTAGATTTCAACGCAAGTGACATCCCTCATGGTAAGCCTCCAAATCAATGTTTAGATGAGTTTGATAATTATATTATGAAACAAAATCATTTTAATGAGAGGATACAAAGTCAATTGCATGATAATTCCCTTGGTATCAAAAGTTTGCTGGATGTTCTAGGTAGAACAGTTAATGATGTTAAGTGTCTTGTGAAGCATTTTCATATGGTTCAAACTCAGCTTGAACAAATTTCTAATGTACAAAAAGATTTACTTGCTAACAATGCCAAACAAGATGATTTGCATGCCTTCGGGATTAAGACCCGAGGAGGAACTAGCACTCAAGATCCTCTCTATCCAGAGGGGCATCCGAGAAGAATCGAGCAAGATTCTCAAATGAAGGAAGAAGAAATTGTTGGCTCTCCAAAGAATAAGAAGAAGAAACACAAGGAGGCTGACAATTCCAATGATCCTATTACAAGTGAAGAGCCAGTTGTTGATCCCAACAGTGTATCTATCTCCGATGCTGAGACTGAAGACGGTGCTGAACCTGAAGGTAAGGATAATGATAAGAATGATCCACCTGAAGCTCGAGAAGAAGAAGCACCTGACAAACGCAAGAAGTACACTAGAGAAGACTTCGTCGCAAGAAGACATGGGAAGGAAAGAGAACCATGGATACAGAAACCCATGCCCTTTCCAGGTAAGTCTATCAAATCTAAAGAAGAAGAGCATTACAATAAGTTTTGTGAGTGGATTAAACCTCTTTTTCTTCAAATCCCTTTGACTGATGCTATTAAGTTACCTCCCTATTCAAAATATATGAAAGATATTGTCACTAATAAAAGAAAAGTTCCTAATGAAGCAATATCTACTATGCTTGCTAACTACTCTTTTAGTGGCATGATTCCTGAGAAGCTTGGTGATCCAGGTATACCCACCATTCCTTGCTCCATAAAGAATAATTATGTCAAAACTGCTTTATGTGATCTTGGAGCAGGAGTGATTGTTATGCCTCTCTCTCTTTACAAGAGGCTTTGTTTAGAGAAACTAATTCCTACAGATATTTCTCTTCAGATGGCTGACAAGTCAACCGCCATCCCGATAGGTATTTGTGAGGATGTTCCCGTAGAAGTTGCTAGTTGTTTGATCCTTACTGATTTTGTTGTGCTTGACATGCCCGAGGATGGGAGCATGTCCATTATTCTTGGTAGACCTTTTCTTAACACCGCAGGTGCTATTATTGATTGCAATAAAGGAAAGGTTACCTTCAATGTGAATGATAAAGAACACACGGTGTATTTTCCAAAGAAGACCGATAAGAGGCATGGCCTCAACTCTATAGAAAACATCGAGACCGTGAAGATTGGAGAATGGGACTGTCCACTACAAGTGCACCACGAATACAAAACTATTATGGTAGGGACAATGTCCATTAAAGTAAAGGTGCAATGATCACTTCGTAAGAGGTGAGACTTTTTGCTCTATATATCGCCTGTTTGTTGGTAAGACTTGGTCAACCTTACTAGTGAGCATGTTGTATATAAGTAAAAAGTTGAGCTTGTTATGTTTTCATTTGTTTTAGCTTTTGTTCTCCTTGCTGTACCAAGTGTTTATGTTTTTGAAGCTTCACAATACTAATCACTGCTTTAAGTTTTCAGAAAGTCTTGCAGCTTTTTGAACTTCGAAAAAATTTCAACAGTGAAGTTTTCAGAAAAATTCCAGAAAAATCAAAATAAAAGTTTCCATGCCGGGAGTGACCCAGAGGCACCTGGGGCTGACCAGGGGGGGCCACCAGTGGCCCAGGCGGCCTGCTGGCGCGGCCTACCCCCTGGCCGCGCCCATAGGGCGCCTGGGGCCCACAAGACCCCCCCTCCAGGTGAGTCTTCTTCCTCTCTATCTCTTTCTCTCCAAAAACACGAGTTCTGCACTTGTTCTTGTGTTCTTGCTGCTCTTGGAGGCGATTCTTCGATCTCTCTCTACAGCCTATCATTTGAGCTGAGATTTTGAACAAATACTCCCTGGTATGTAACTCCTCCACCCCTCCAATTAGATTTTTGGTTGGTGGCTTCATTTGTGAGTATTTAGTAGTTCTTGGTGTTGTGTAGATGAGCTTGCATGCATGTGTAGAAATTTACTTTCCAAGTTTCGATGCAAGTTTATGCCTTAGGTAAGTAAGTTGAGTAGTTTGCCTTAAACCACTTTGTTTAAATCCTTGTTTTTGTAATTTGTTAAAAATTTCAGAAATGAGTTTGTTAGGAAGGGCAAAGGGGTGGCTTGAGAAGAAGAGGCCCGCACACTCCAATCGAGTTACTAGAGCCGCACCCTCACCCTCATCTATTAGGGTGAGCTACAATGAAGATCATGTGCCCCTAGAGTTGTTGGAAGACACAAGTCCAGCACGTGCTATGATGTTCCCATGTGATGAATTCCTTGAAGCTGCGGGAATTAAGGATGAGTTTTATAATCTTTGTGCTAATGCAGGTCTGACACGGCTCGTCACATGCCGTGTTACTCAGTATCAAAAACTCACCTCTGGTTTCATTAACAGTTTTAGATATAACCCTGATACTGGTGCTCTTGAGTTTAAAATTTACAATGATCTTATCACCATGCCCTTGGGAAAGTTTTGTGAAATAATAGGTGTGCCAAACGTTGGGCGGACGGCTAAGATGACCTCTCAGCCCTCCGAGCTGAAAACCGTTTCAACTCTCTCTGCAGCATGGGTGCGAGGGATATTCATCGGTCAAAAATCTCCAGCATCCTATTCCCTCACCTCGGGTATTTTGCGTATTATGTTGCTAGAGGGGTATTAGCTCATGACAACACGAGCAACACTTCTGCGCCGGATATTGCTATCCTGGCAACCGCCCTCTCAGGGAGGTTTGATTATAATTTGGGTGCCTTAATTGCTCGACGCCTTGCTATGAACAGTAACAGGGGAGATTTATTTGGTGGCGTTTATGCCACACTTATCTTAGAATATCTTAAAGGCACCCCTCACCCTGATGATGAGCCTTTTACTTATTTAAGTTTTGATCTTACTGCTATGAAAAGGCATAAGTTTGTTACCATGACTTCTGAGCTTGGTAATCTTGTTTACATCTTGCGTTTCAGAACCACCGCGGAACGCGAGATCCGTCTACCTGCACCTCTTTTGTTTGATTTTTCTCGCAGGAACGGATGGTCCTTTGATGTTATCCAGTTCGATGAGTTCATGGTCCAGCATCAGTTTCATAACCCCATGGAGGGGGTTGTGCCCGACGAGGAGGAGCACGGTGAGTTACCACCTTTTCAGGGGGAGACCGTCACCCAGTTTGGTGAAGGGTCTTCCTCTGCTTGGAGTACGGACCCTTCTTCGTGGGAGGATCCGAGGAGTTCGGTGTACGCGCCGGAATCCTTCTACGACCCTTGGACTCACCAGCATTCCCCCGGAGCAGGAGGATCCTGGGGGCAGTAGCTACTACCAACTTAGGCCAAAAGCCTAAGCTTGGGGGAGTACGTGCCCTTCTCACTTTTCCATTGTATTATCCGTTTTATTTCTGTTCACTTTAATCTTTTCGAAATTTTTGCCCGTTCTTCTTTGTTCTTTCTTTGCAAAAACAACAAAAAGATTTTCTCTTTCTTTTGCTTTCGTTCAACCTTTGAAATAATCCAAAAAGATTTCCTTTCTCTCTTTAGTTTGCTTTGTTTTCAGAGTTCAGCTCGAGTCTGTGATGGCATTTAATTATATTTCCCATGTTCGATCGTGCAAGTAACGAGGCAGTAATGACGAGGATCGACTGAAGGGAAGCAACAAGGAAAACCGGTATGAACTCTTCTTGTTTCTACTTTTGTACATATGCTTGTACTTATGATCTAGAGACCGGATTGTAGCGACATAGTGCTATGTTTACAGTGCTCTCCCAGTGGTTCATGCTTTCCTTGTGGCTAGTCTCAAATAGCTAGAGTATATAATGTGTTACTGAAATGATTTACATGCATTGCACTGTTCATAGTTTGGTATACTAAGGTGGTATTTCCCTTTGGAGAATTCTTGGATTGACTTGGCACATGTTCACACATGTTTAAGACTAAAAAGTCTGCTTTGCCTTGATGATCTTTGGGTTTCAGGATAGTTATATCACTTTCATGCCCGATTCAATGTTGCTTTGTCGCTCTGCATGATTATGACCGTTATTGCTCTCTAGTTGGTCGCTTCCCAGTCTCTTGCTAGCCTTCGCTCGTACTAAGCGGAATTCTGCTTGTGCATCCAAATCCTTTCAAACCAGTTATTCCATATGAGTCCACCATACCTTCCTATGTGGTATTTACCTGCCATCCTAACGAAGACTTTCTTGTACCATCTCGAAATTATTCAAATTTACTCATGTTTTGTGCCTCTGTTTTAACTCATGAGGAAGTAGTAGTTAATTCATGATATTTTCAAGTTGGACAAGTTTTACCCCAGGATTGCATGTCTAATTTGCAAACCCCTAATATGAGAAGGAACTGGCATGAGTGCGCTCGGCTCATAAAAGATAATACAACAAACAAACCCTCCTTCACGCTTTTGTTCATGAGAAATCAGAAAACTTTTGGCAGTGATAAACAAAGGAGATTAAGGGGATGTGATCGTCCCCATGCGGGAGCCGTTCATCGAAACTTGTCCAGCTCGAGAAGTAATTGGGTTGTCTACTAGCATTCGTTGACAAAATATGCACCTCTTAAAATCATGTTTACCTCTGTTTTCAAAACCAAGAGCTCTGGTACATGTTTAGTCTTTGCTTCCAATCATGGGTTTTCAACCTCGCCATCGAATTCCACGGTTCAAGAGTCTTCACCTTCTTTCTTCAAAGCACCAACTAGGAGAGCATGATTGTCATTCTGAGTGTAATGTGCATTGTCCCAAAGCATTACATTGTTTTCTGCATGCTTGTGATATTATTTATTCAGAAATTCTTAGTTCTAGTCTCCTTTAAAACTCTGGAGGAGTTTCTGCATTTATGTTTTGCTTCACTCATGGAGGCTAGCGAGATACCACTCTGGTATGTTCAAGCTATGTGCAATGTAATCTAGTCTTGATTTTTAGTAAGTATATTATTTACTCTTGGTTATTTGTGATTGGTCACTTGAAAGAAAGATTTCTCCATGCATTGTCCTCATAGCATTGTTTCAATACTTGTTAGACTCTTTTCGTAGTACATGCTTATATACATCTAATGAAGCAAAAGAGTTTGTCAAAGTTTTCTTTGTCGCGTCCAATTCGTTGAACTGAATTGCTTGAGGACAAGCAATATGCTAAGCTTGGGGGAGTTGATACGTCTCAAACGTATCTACTTTTCCAAACACTTTTGCTATTGTTTGGACCTCATTCTTGCATGATTTGAACTAAACTAACCCGGACTGACGCTGTTTTCAGCAGAGCTGCTTGTATGGTTTTATTATGTGCAGGAAAACGGATTTTTAGGTGTCTCAGAAAATTCCACGAAAAATCACAGAAAATCCACGCACCCGAAGGAACCTTGTGCCAGAAGATGGACCAGAGAGCAGCCAGGGGGGCCCAGGCGCCCTGCCCAGGCGGCCCCACCCCTGGCCGCCGCGCCAGGCCGCCTGGGCTGCTCCCCCCTCCTCTGGTGCCCTACTTTGACCCGTATTTATCCCGTGACGAGAAAACCCCAGAACAGAAGTCGTTTTCCCAGTTTCCATTGCGGAGCCGCCGCCACCCTCGGTTCTTCTTCGGGAGGGCTAATCTGGAGGCTGATTTGGCCTCCGGAGAGGGGAGATCGTCGCCATCGTCATCATCATCACCACTCCATCCTCCCTCCATGACTTCTCCTTCCATGTGTGAGTAATTCCCTGCTGTAGGCAAAGGGGATGGTAGGGATTGGATGAGTTAGATCATGTAATAGTTTATCAGATTGTTGGGGGCATGTTGCCTATCATCTACTATGGTGTTTATCATCTTTGCTTCAACTTGTTACTCTTAATGCTTGTCACTTAGGGCCCGAGTGCCATGATTTCAGATCTGAACCATATGTGTTTGCATGAATATATTTGTGTTCTTGATCCTATCTATGAGTTGTTTGCACCTATTACGGTCCGGAACCGGCGATCCCAAAAGTGACAGCTTGGGACACCAAAGGGGATGGTCCATAGTATGAGGATTACATGTATCCATTGAGTTCATTGCTTTGTTCCGGTGCTCTTTGACAGGAGCACCTTAATCTCCATAAGTTCCTTTTGGCCCCGTTCGTAGAGGGATGGTAGGACAAAAGATGTTGTGCAAGTTCTTATTGCAAGCACGTACAACTACCTGTGGGATACATGCCTAATGTTTGATATTTGCCTAGATGATCATTACTTTTCTGTGTGCCTTTCCCCAAGTAGATTCATGATATATCTCATCCATGCAGCGCCCAACCATCCATCTCCCTAGCCTACAGTGTTTAAATCCTGCTGGTCACTAGTTGTTACTTTTGTTGTTTACTTCTGCTGTTTACTTTTACTATCACCACCATCACTATCATACCACCGTTACCACTTATCTTTTGTTGCAAGTAAGTATATTTCAGGTGCGGTTGAATTGACAACTCAACTGTCAAAGCTTATAAATACTCTTTGGCTCCCCGTGTGTCGAATCTATAAATTGGGTTATTCTTACCCGCGAAGACTATCTCGATCCCTTACGGTTGAGGTTTATCACTACTATACCAGCAGAAGCCCCCACAGACGTTACACAGGAAAAATTATCAAAGCGACGAGGGCAAAACTTTCTAAGGAAATGTTGATCAATATGCATGCATTTAGTTTCTTGAAGACATATGACAGAGCATTCACTTTCATCATTTTTTGCTTAACAGCAAGCCGACGCGCTTCAGAATTAAGACCCCGTACATTCCAACAAAGAACTTTCCAATCCCTAAAACCGTTTTGATTCATTACAACCCAAAAGGAGTAGCAACAAAAGTAGATCACGTAGTGACCTATACCCACCCAGTACATTAAACAGACCCACACAGTTCGACAAAGCAAAGAATGAATAAAGATAAATGGCGATTTGGAAGGTACGCCATAGACCCGAAAGCTTGAAGTGGTTACTGATCATTAGAGCTCTTGCCGCTGCTTGCTTGTGAGGGAACAGCTACAGGCTTCTCCGTTGTGATCTTCTCAGATCAATGCGCAGACGGGCTCCAATACGCTGCAGATCACTAATAGAGCTGGGTGGTGGAATTTCTGGATCATCAGAATTCCTTGAGTAAGCTTTAGTCTTACGCTTCTTAGCAGCAGGAGGCAGTTTGTCCAAGCTGGGACTCTTACTCTCTGTCCTGCGATAACCTTCCTTTAGAACACTAAGGCAGGCACTATGGCGAACTTCAGTATCGACCATAGGCATGGCAACCTTGCGCTCCCGCTTCCTAGGCATCTTATGTGTGGCAGTGAACTGAAACAATTCAGTTACTAGCTCAGAGATCTCATAAAAAAAAGGGCACGAGCCACCGGTCGTTTCATAGGACGAGCCAAGGTGGTGCAAGGATCAGGCACCGCCCTCAGAGAGAGCTTGAACTCAGATTCTAGAATACTAATCTCCCAGGATCGCCTAAAAAGCAGATTAGGTCCCATGACAGGGATAGAGACAGCCCTGGGTATTTCAGAAACCCACATAAATGGCATCATCCTCTCAAAGCTTCTCTGCCATTGCATAACAGGAGGAACAGCTGGGCCAAAAACTGTCAGGACCATGCCAATATGCAGAGGAGGTTACACCACAGGTGGTTGATAAACCACAACATCAGCGATAGGCCAATCATCCTTAACTGAAGCATCAGACATTTGTAGAACAACAGACTCCTGGGACAGGTTACCATCAATTTGATTTTCTTCAACTTGTTCTTGCTGTTCGACAGGTTGATCATTAGGCAGTATGTTATCGTGTGGTTGCTCATGCGCAGGTGGTGGCACATCGCTCCAACCAAGTTCAGGAAACTCAGGCATGACCCAATTGTGATTATCAAATTGCAGGTGCCTAGGGAGAGGATGTGGATTGCCACTGAAAGGCATAGGATCTTCATCGGCCGGCAAAACATCAGCAAAGTCCACAGACACGATATAGATTGGAGCAGTCCACGAGATCCTTGCTCCTCCAAAATCCGTATACTCATGATAAACAACATCACGTGGCACTAAAGATAGTGCTGGGAAAGAGACATATGCCAGAGTGCTGACTAACATTAGATCATCCTGATGCCAGTGATGAAAGCGACCAAAAGTACTGATTACTTCAGCAATATACTGCGTGCGTCTGTAATCCAGGGGAATTCCAACTATCATAACCTAGCACTGATGAAATCCTTGTGTGGCTCTGAAGTTAATACCCTCATCATGCGGCACAAAGCGAACAAATCTATCATTGCCTAGATCAAACGGTGGGTGATCCACAAGTGCTTGCCTAGCAACTAGGCTATGGAATCGAAAAATACCAACTCCTTGAATCCATGGATGGGCATCAAGAACATCACGCCAGATTGTTAACAACAAAATCACCGACCAAGTTGCGGTAGAAGAGGACTTCTTCTTGCAAAGGAGCTGGCTCGACAATGGCGATGGTGTAATCCTCGTTCTGCCGGTTAGGTGCCACTGCTGGAGAGAAGAAGGTGCATGGAAGACGCAAGGGTTCACCGTCGATGATGTCGAAACCCGGCGGGATAAACTCCAGAGGATCAAGCACAAAGTTTGCCATTACGGGCTGCGGAGATGCATGAGCTGTAGCGGCTGGTGGAGGAGGCGGGGTGGGCGGTGGTGGCGAGGCATGCGGAGGTGGAGTAATGGGAGGTGGCTCGTTGGGAAATGGTGGAGGCCATGGGGAGGCAGGCTTGATGGGACTGGGCAGAGGCCCAACTAGGCAAGCTGAAAGTGCAACTATCTCGGGGTGGTTTTGGTAATTACTTACAACATATAGCTCATTAAACTAATGCTATATCAAGATAATATTTCAGGAAAGATCAATGGTTGGCATGACATGGATTAGGATCGTGGACCCCTCAAAATTCTAAGGACAAAGGATTGGCTCAAACTCAAGACTCTGCTCTTTCCATTTTAGTGATCCAAGATCACATTGAGTCCATAGGAAAGCCAATACAATTAAAAGGGGATGAGGTGTTGCTTAATGGGTTGCTTGCTCAAAATGCTTAGTGATATGCTCCAAACCCTCAACCACTCTCTCACATCCACATATGTCCCAAATCAAAAGTCAAACTCGACCCCATCGAAAATATCTATCCAGCGCCACCGAGTTCATTTGACATAGCCACTGCCAGAAACCCTAATCATTTCGGTCTCACCAAAAGGGATCTTAGTCTCACCGAGATGGGATTGCAGACTCTCTGTTGCCTGTTGCAATATTTTCGGTCTAACCGAGATGTGCAATCGGTCCCACCGAGTCTGCAATGCAAACTCTCTGTTTCTCTTCGTAACATTTCGGTCTCACCGAAATGAGTGAATCGGTCCCACCGAGTTTGCCTGACCAACTCTGTGTGTGCTCATTACCAAAATGGGTCTCACCGAGTTTGTGTAATCGGTCACACCAAGATACTTTATGCCCTAACCATAATGAAATCGGTCCCACGGAGTTGATTATATCAGTCCCACCGAAATACCTAACGGTCACATTATGAACTAAATCGGTCAGACCGAGTTCTTTGAATCGGTCCCACCGAGTTTGGTAAATTGTGTGTAACGGTTAGATTTTGTGTGGAGGATATATATACCCCTCCACCCACTCTTCACTCGTGGAGAGAGCCATCAGAACATACCTACACTTCCATCATTCATGTTCTGAGAAAGAACCACCTACTCACGTGTTGAGATCAAGATATTCCATCCCTACCATATGAATCTTGTTCTCTAGCCTTCCCAAGTTGCTTTCCACTCAAATCCTTCTTCCACCATATCTGTGAGGAACTGTTTGAGTGTTGGGGAGACTATCATTTGAAGCATTTGAGCAAGGAGTTCATCACCAACACACCATCTATTACCTTTTGGAGAGTGGTGTCTCCTAGATTGGTTAGGTGTCACTTGGGAGCCTCCGACAAGATTGTGGAATTGAACCAAGGAGTTTGTAAGGGCAAGGAGATCGCCTACTTCATGAAGATCTACCGCTAGTGAGGCAAGTCCTTCGTGGGCGTTGTCCATGGTGGGATAGACAAGGTTGCTTCTTCGTGGACCCTTCGTGGGTGGAAACCTCCGTGGACTCGCGCAGCCGTTACCCTTCGTGGGTTGAAGTCTCCATCAACTTGGATGTACGATAGCACCACCTATCGGAACCAAGACAAAAAACATCGTTTCTTCACTTGCGTTTGCTCCCTCCAAACTCCTCCCTTTACCTTCATATGCAATTGTTTACTTTCCGCTGCTATATTCTTAGAATTGCATGTGTAGGTTGATTGCTTGACTTATGCTAAGTTGCTAAAATATGCCAAGAATTAAAATTGGGAAAAGGCTATATTTTTATTGGGTCAAGTAGTCTAATCACCCCCCTCTAGACATACTTTCGATCCTACAAGTGGTATCAGAGCTTTGGTCTCCATTTGCCGTGATTTCCATAGCTTTGGTGATCATACCCTTGGTTTCACAACCTAGGAGAGTATGGCGTCTAGCGAGGGAAGTTACCACCATAGAGGTCCTTATTTTGATGGTACTAATTTTGCTAGTTGGAAGCATAAGATGAAAATGCATATTCTTGGACATAACCCCGGTGTCTGGGCTATTGTGTGTGTTGGTTTGCAAGGTGAATTCTTCGATGGGAAGGAACCGAACCATGAAGCTACCAGGGAAGAGTTGAAGATGCTGCAATACAATGCTCAAGCTTGCGATATCCTCTTCAACGGATTGTGCCCCGAAGAATTCAACAAAATCAGCTGTCTTGAGAATGCAAAGGAAATTTGGGATACTTTCATTGATATGCACGAAGGTACCGACTCCATCAAGGAATCCAAGTTGGATGTGCTCCAAAGTCAACTTGACAAGTTCAAGATCAAGGATGGTGAAGGTGTCGCTGAAATGTACTCTAGGCTTGCTCTCATCACAAATGAGATTGCCGGCTTAGGAACTGAAGAGATGACCGACAGATTCATCATCAAGAAGATCCTAAGAGCCTTGGATGGAAAATACGATATCGTGTGTACATTGATCCAAGTGATGCCACATTAGAAAGATCTCAAGCCAAAGCCAACGGAAGTCATTGGGAGAATTGTTGCTCATGAGATGTCATTCAAAGATAAAGAAGAGCTTCACTAAAAGTCTAGTGGTGCTTACAAAGCTTCATGTGATGCTCCTACATCATCAAGTGAGAAACAAGACTTCAATGAAGAATTGAGCTTAATGGTGAAGAACTTCAACAAGTTCTACAAGAGTAGAAGCAAAGAGAGAAGTTCCAAGTCAAGATCCTACAAAGATAAGAGATCTTCAAGTCGTGATCGGAATTGCTACAATTATGGAAGACCCGGACACTACTGCAACGAGTGTACAGTTCCCCACAAGAGAAGAGAAGACTCACCTAAAAGGAGAAGTAGAAGTGAGGATTCACCACCAAGAGAGAGAAGGAGTAGAGATGATCGTTATGAACGAAGACCTTCTTGGAGAAGCAAAGATTCGGAAAGGAAGGACAAATCATCAAGGAGCTATACAAGATGAAGAGACCAAGCTCATGTTGGTGAATGGGCATCCGGTTTCGACTCCGATAACCACTCCGAGAGAAGGTACTACTCCGACTCCGAAGGTACTCAAGATGAAGGTGTTGCCGGAATTGCTCTTGTGTCAACCAACTCCTATGACATATCTGACTCACCAAATGAAGGAATTGGAAGATGCTTCATGGCTAAAGGCCCTAAGGTATCACACCCCAAGTATCTTGATTCCGATAGTGATGAAGATGACTTGCTAGGAGATGATGATTTACTTGTTGGTAGCAATAGTGATGAAACTTTTGATGAAAACTATGATGAAATTGCTATTAATCATGCTAATCAAGATAAAACGAATGAAAATGATAAGGAGAAGATTGAGCATCTAACTAAAGAACTAAACACTCTTAAGTTAGCTCATTAAACTACCTTGGAAGATCATCGAGAACTTTTAAAGACTCATGAGAAGTTACGCTTTGAAAAGCTCAACCTTGAGCAAGAGCATGAGTTCTTAAAGGCAATCAATGATGATCTTCGCAAGAAATGTTCTTCTTACATTGCCAAGCGTTTACTCTTGTCTTCCTACATGCCACAAGTAAAATCTAGGAACAAGAACAAGAAAGATTCTTCCTCTAGTAGTAACAATAATCATGCTAAATCCAATGATGTTGCTTCTAGTAGTTCTCTTGATTCCACTAACACTACAAAAAAATACACTTCCGTGATGATACGTGTTTGTCACAATAGGTCACGTTTTCTGTCATGCATGTACATCCATGATGATTTTATGACAGAATCAAGATAGTCATACCTGTGCTATCATAGAAGTGTTCCATGACATTGCCAAAATTATCATCACGGAAGTGTCCACTTCCATGACGATAAATCGCGCGTCACAGAAGTGTTTTCGTCAAGGGTGACCGACACGTGGCATCCACCATAATGAAACACCGTTAAGCTATCGGGTCCGCTTTTGGATCCGATAACTCGTTAACAGCCCCGACCAATGGGGATTTTCCACGTGTAAAATTCTGATTGGCTGACAGAAACAGGTGTCAGCTCCGCGTTGGCACATGTGTCACTCATCCAATGGGCGAGATGCGCCTATGATATGTTGACACGTGGACCGGCCCAAAAGTGGCCCATAAAGTTTAAATGGGCCGGCCCAACTAAAGGCCCGCAAGATTTTCCAGACCATAATGGGCCGGCCCAACTAAAGGCCCACAAGATTTTGCGAACCATAGTGGGCCGGCCCAGCTAAAGGCCCACAAGATTTTTGCGTGTCATAATGGGCTGGCCCAGGTAAAGGCCCACAAGATTTTTGCACGTCATAATGGGCCGGCCTAGGTGAAGGCCCACAATTTTTTTGTGTACCATAATGGGTTGGCCCAGCTAAAGGCCCACGAGTTTTCGCCAACATTAATGGGCCGGCCCAGCTATAGGACCACAAGATTTTGAGGACCCTAGTAGGCCGGCCCATTAGCTGGCTGCTATATTTTGGGCCAAATGTCGGCCCATATTTGATCCTATCCATTAATGGCCTGCCACGTTCCGGGCCTAATAATGGCCCATATGAGATCCGGCCCATTAAAAGCCTACCACGTTCTGGGCCAAATTACGGCCCAGATCAGGTACGGGCCTTTAAGAGGCTTTGGGCTAAATTATGGCCCATATCAGATTCGGCCCGTCTTGACGCTATGCTTTTGGGCCCACTTGCTAAAGGCCCATTTAGTAATTTGGTCTGATATTAGTTTGGCCTGTTAAGGGCCCGTTTAGCATTTCGGTCCTATATTAATATCGGCCTGTTAAAAGCCCGTCATATAGTTGGGCCTAACTACAGCCCGGTTTGCATCTGGCCTGCTCGCAGCCGATAATCTGATTGGGCCAAACAAGGACCGAGACATATTTGGCATGTTATAAGCCCGTGATTTGATTGGCGCATTCATGGGCCGGGGTCTATTTTGGCCTGTTGCCGTCCCGTGAGCTGTTCGGCACGATTCAGGCCCAACCTACATTTCAGCCTCCTAAAGGCCCATTGAGTTTTCTTGGGAAAATAGGGCCGGCGGTTTACTCGGCCTATTAAAGGCCCAAATCTACTAGTGGGCCAGTTCACATTTAGGCCTGTTAACAGACCAAGATGACGGGGCCCATGATGCGGATCATACATGGGGATTTGATGATGGCCTGATTATGTACCGCAATTTTACGGTTTGGCCGGTTTACTGCGAAGACATGATATATATACAGTAAAATAACTGCAACATCGTGAATAAGAAAAAAAAACCTAGACTATACAATAAAGAAATTATGGCATATTACATCCACTGGGCATTAAAGTTCGCCACTATGATAATAAAGCACAAGCAGACAGTAGATTACATACAATGGGCATCAAAGATCGCCACCAGTGCAACTAAACATGCCGACAAAATAATATACAAAACCGACAGCACTTCAATAGAGTTTAAGAAAGGTTAGCCCTGCTCGGGAGCTGCAGCGCAAGCAGCTGAGCAAGCTGGTGAGACTGCACTTGTTTGGCACTTATATCCTCCTCACTCTGAAAGATAAACTAGCATACAGATGACAGGTTTTGCACATATAAGTATCAGTGCTGACAATTCATCACATTTCTTACTGACGAATAAAGTGACACAGTTTAAAATAGCATTAACACAATATGGTATTGTTCAGGTCGACATGGCAGGAAATGACATTGTGAAGGAGTTGGCAGCTTCACGACACCACTGGATTACAGATCAAGAACTCATAAGTATCAATGGTTAGTGTGCTGTCAATTTATCCCATTTCAGATAGGCAAAATAAGATCACTTGCTCTATATAGTTTAATTTACATGGTATGAAGAAGGAACTTGGTTGTACAACTGAAAACTTAAATTGAGAAGGACAAACTTTTGTTTATGAACTGGAGTACATAATAAAGTTTAAACATGCAATTTGATGCAAACAACAAAAATAAACAGCTGTTGCAGTCATGCCTAACCAAATATACACAACAAAGTTTGAAGGCTTGAGAGGGACAAACTTACATTATTGGTGAAGGCAGGCTCTATAAAGCCCTTGTCCATTCTGATGGGGGGGGCAATTCAAGAAGTTTACCACGGAATCTTCTTCATAAGCATTGCCTTTATTCTACATTTTGTTAAGAGTAAATGTGATAATATAAGAAAAAATGGAGAATATTTAAGATAAGATGAAGAGTGATGCTACATAACCAAGTAGCTATAAATGTAAGTACAACGATACAGGCAGAAGGTACAACCAAGAGCAATGCAGAGCTAAACTTCTTCAGTACCATCAGTGTTATCCAACCTTATGGTAAGAGTAAATATAGATCTTATGTGTAGAAAATGGAGGGCAAAGGAAAATAAGCTGCAGAGAGATGATACATGAACAACTACCTATCAATATAAGTACACTGATAAAAGACAGCAGGTACTTACAAGAACAATGCATAGCTAAAAAAATCATTGGCATTGGATATATTCTACTAATGTAACCATTCATACAGATAAGATAATTTGGAGCGAACAATTGATAAGCAAGCTATCATGCATACTGCTGTCAGATAATGAACCAGGTACATATGCAAGTACAGTGATATAGGACAACAGGTACTAACAAGAGCAAAGCAGCGGGCAGCATATTTGCGATATCCTGTCGTTCTTTTCAAACCGGAATTCTTTTTCGACCAGATTTCCTGCAAAAAAGATCCGTAAGGCTCATGCGGAAAAGTAGAAGTTCAAATTGTCATGCAATATCATAGACAGTACCTCATCCTCAGAACGAGACGAGTGCATAAAAAGGTTTTTCCATTCAATGTCTTCTAAATTTAGCACATGAGACTTCACCAGAAATTCGCTTATAGACTTGCCATCAAAGTGTGATTTCCTCAGGTAACACCAATACTTCTGCAATGCTTCCTTGAAAAGCACAAGCAAGCTTTGCTCGTCATGACTATCCAAATTGACCCTCGCCTACTTACAACAATGTAATGTAAATCATTGATGTGTTCAATCAGCAGAAAACAAGAAAATAATCACCATGAATAATAGCACTTACACGTAAGTGGGATAGGAAGATGTGAAAATGATGTTTGTCTTCACTATAATCTTCAAATGATGGGAATATATGCACGTAGTCCCTAACAACATTGAAAGCATTGTCTTTTAAACTGGGAATAACTGGAATGGGGTTCCAATCTACAGGAATTGGTCGTCTCTGCAGTTGGGATAGGTCTTCGACCGGTGGACTTGCTGTACTTTTTGCTGGAGTGGGATTTTTCTGTGGTACGACTGGTGCTATGGCAACTGAAATCGGCATACCTTTTGCTGGAGTGCAGGTCCTGTGTGGTGGGGCTAGTGGTGTGGCCAGTGAAGTATGGGTACAGTCTGCTGGAGTCGGTCATAAGTTTTGTGTCACTGGTTGTACAACCAATATAAGTGGGGTGTTGTCTGATGTCTCCGGCACAACCATGTTTTCAAGGACTTTGCTGGTGCTCCTTCAGGTTCGGCAATCACCCTCTTCCTTTTTGATGTCTGATGCACAAGAACAACATTTGAGTGGAAAAACATGGTATGATGACAGATGGAATATGTATTGATGATGGATGGGCATGGCATCTCAACATATATGATGAGTAAACTAAGCAGATGGCGGTGCAACAAAGTAGAAGAAATGCAAGACAACATATGCAAGATACGCGCAATCAATAAAACCTTGTCAAATTAGAGCAGTCACCTTGATGGGTGAACATGACAGGCCATCTGCCTTTGACTCCTCGAGGTTAGAATGGTCATTAGGATCATATTCTGAACAAGAATCTATAGGTGGGGGCGTATGAGTTTCATTGCATCTAGAATGGCACTCAATGCCTTGGTGCCAATTTTGTAAGTCATTGCAGTGTTCCACAATATTCTTCTGATGCGCGGATTTTGATATTCACTGTAATTACGTATAATATCTGAGAACCATGAAAACATAAATAGTTGTGAGATTATCTTTGTAATGCAGAGGATATTCTAATATAGGGGCGCCCCTGTAAACACTTGTGTGCTATCACTGGATTCTGATGAGAGAGCTCATATGTGTTGTAATATGGTGCGTGCATTTATACAATCTGGCACAAGTACACAAAAAAATAGGCTCCAGAAGTAAGGATAGTCAGCAGATGATAGGTTCAAAATATACTGTATAGAGAGTTTATTGCCAAACTATGATAACAAGAGCACACAGCAACTAGGCAGATCATAGTGTACATAAAAGAGGTACACCATAACCACTATATATAAATCGGGAAAGTGGAACTGGCTTGAAAATACGGTGTTGTATTGCCGCTAGTAATTGAAAGCCTATCGATCAAGTACATGCCAGCTCTATCAGCTGTTGACTGCAGATGTCCCTGCTCCCCTTCCTGACAAGGAACATACTGTACGTACTAAATACAGAATAACAAAAGAGGAACATGTTAAAGAACAAAAGAGGAAGCATATTCTTGAGGTTCCGCTTAATTGCATACAATGTTGGTTGCCCACTCATGATGAATCACATCGCCCAAAGAAATGCAATTCCATGTTGTCTCTCTATATGTGGCAATTTTGAACAAGAGTCATTAGGATCATATTCTGAACAAGAGTCAACAGGTGGGGAGTGTATGAGTTTCATTGCATCCAGAATGGCGCTCAATGCCTTGGTGCCAATTTTGTAAGTCATTGCGGTGTTTAGCTTCAAGAGTGGTATGCTGCTAGTGCGACACAAAGGAGCTACAGAGATCATAGTGTAGATATAACGGGAAAACCGTAAGCATCAGAGTAAAATTAGCAAAGTGGAACTTGCTGGAATATATGTGCTAGTATTGCCGGTACGGCTAGAAAGGCTTCGGATACCAGCTCTCTTCAACTGAAGGTGCGGTACTATTAATATCAGTGTAACTCTCAAAGGCGACACAGCTCCCCGCATTCCTTTGCTATTCTTATAGGATTCAAGTGGGCAGGCCACTACAAATCCTATTCCCATGTTTAAAAATCCTACGAATCAAAGAGGCCCGAAGAGTTCAAAGTGTCCACACCAACCGACCGTATAGACCTCTACACTGCAAATGTCCCTGCTCATCTTCACTACAAGGAACATATTGTACTACTATCATACTCCCTCCATTCCAAAATATAAGTCTTGGTAGAGATTTCCACTATGGATCACATACAGATGTATCCAGATACATTTTAGAGTGTAGATTCACTCATTTTGCTCCATATGTAGTCCATGGTGGAATCTATACAAAGACTTGTATTTAGGAACGGAGAGAGTACTTATTAAAGAAGAACGGAAGAGGAACATGCTAAAGAAGAGCAAGCAGATTTTGGGTAAAAAATGTTCGTTGCGCAGTGCCCACACATGATGAACTAGAGCGCATTAAGAAAGAAACTCCCTGCTGCCTGTCTATATGTGGTGCACATGCTTTTTCGAAAGTAAAGTAGGAACATCAGCTGACCAATTAAAAGTTATCTGTTTTAGTAATATCAACATCGTATCAGATTCGTACTTGAGCAACAAGTTTGCAATTATGAGTGGCACGTTGTTTAGCTTGATGGATTTAGGAGCAGTGCTAAGCAGGTACGATGATGGTACTTAATATAAAGGCATGTCCGCATGCAAGTCGCCTAACTTTTGTCATTTGGGTCAGTCGACCATTTCAGGCGGTTGGATGAAGATCCTACGTCTCCAAACCCTTCTTCTTCCTCGTCTCTGATTCTTCCTATATAGAACACCGCACGGGCCGCCGGTCGGACCACCGGCCCCCACCGCATGTGTTCCTCCGCCACCCCCACCCCCACCCTCGCCCCCACCCGCGTCGAGTTTTCTTCCTTCGGCGAGGCCCCACCACCGCCGCCACAACCAGAGTCCCTACCCAAGACCCTTCGTTCGCACCGGCAAACTTCGGCGAGCTCTGACAATCGACTGACCCAATTTTGAAATTTAGTCTACTGTGATTTAACTAGTGTGGAATATAAAAGGGGAAAACCATAAGCATTGGGAGTATAGTGTTGAGCGTGCCATGGCGGATCTGAAGGTGCAAACCGGACAAAGGAAACTTCCCAACCAATGTTCTAGCAAGTAAGTGATGGACAAGAAATCAGAGTAAAGCAGTGGCCATCTATTTTCTTGCTGCGATAAATAAGTTGAGCAGATACGAAAGAGTACCACCTCTGGTGCGGCGCCATGTATGCATCTGCTGAGAATTTGACGGTGCTGCGGTAGCGATGGCTGTCAGCGGCGTGGAAGCAGATCTAGGAGGGTAGACGGTGGCCGCAGGGTGCGGTGGACGAGACTGTCGTAGGAGCGGCGTCGGCAAGGTGGACGACGGCGGGGATGAAGCGAGAGGATGGGATGCAAGGATCCCGGTCCGAAGCCGTGGATGAGAGAGGTCGATCTCTTGTAATGAACAGCGGCATCGGGGTATCAGCTCCGGCATGGTGGAGGAGGACAGCGGTGGATGGGGTGGTGGACGGAGGAGGCTGGGGTGGAGAGGGTGTTTTGGCGCCCACGGAGTACGAATGGGGAAATGGAGGTGGAGAGGAAGGGGGAACCATGTCTACAGGGCGCACTTGTCTCAAATGCGAGGAAATTTACAAACTTAGCCCCTGTTTCAAATTTCATACATCACAACAATATTAGTCGGTTGGGGATAGGACGGTAATCGCGCATACACCGAATATTTGCCGATGAGAGTTTGTTTTTGGCGCCCACCGTGTATGAATCGGGGAGGGAGTCGATTTCAGCCAAGGACACACTGTGTTTGGCGCCCACCGTGTATGAATCCGGGTGAGAGGCGGTTATGTCACGTTTGAGTGAAATTACAAACCTACCCCTATCGAAACCTATAGAAATCAAGCAGATAGGCTTTGCGCGGCAGGGATAGGCACTAGTAATTTCCATCTCGCAAATTTTGGTTTCGTGCGCGCTTCGTTCAAATTTTGCAGAGTGCACGTTTACCATGCCAACTCAATTCGAATCCCGTCTGTATTCTATTTTTTTCGGGCGGAATCCATTTTCGATTGGAATAAAATTCTATATACATCATTTTTTTTAATATAATTTCAAAAGCACAACACCCTTTATACATAAATATGGTTGACAAATGGCATGATCTCAGATTCATAAGGTTGTATCCATCGATTTGGATTTTCAAATATTTTAAACCACTTTATGTTGAAATCCAATGTATGCATTCCTCGGTAACTGTCTCCAATTAATGTGTGTTTCATGCAGGGTTTTATTTACTTCTCAAACATGTATAATGTGTTTCACACACGCAACATATAGTGTAATCCCGTTTAGACATTAATTGCATACAAACCATGCATTGTTTCTAATTAAAGAATCTATGGATCACAAATATTGATAAACTATATAACAATACACGTGTCCCCAAATTCAAATTAATATGCATGTTTGACACACCAATTTGTGTTATGATATTCTCGATGTCGTGATCTCCAATTTAAATATTTGAATCCCATTAAATCCAGATATTCGTCTCATATAACTATCACTCATGCTTATATAGGACTATCTCTCTAACCTATACGCGTTCATCGTCTCTCGGGTATCTCTCGTGCTACCCGTATGTCGACAATGATCTTTTATCTTCGTAACACACTGACGGTACTCTCTCCCTCGACCTTGATCACTCTATCTCTCTCTAAGTATATCTCGCTCCCTGCTATGTGTCTCTAACTATGATTCTCCATGTGGAATCTCATTCTCTCACACAAACACAAAACTTTATCTTCCGGGGTCTCATTTCTCTCTACTATTCCCCTGTGTGCCACTCGCACACCCCTCATACAGAGATGTCTTTCTCTCCTTAGGTATGAGAACCTACGACTCTTCCTCTTAAATATCTCTTTCTCACACACAAACACAAACTCTGTCATCCAGGGTCTCATATTTCTCCACTGTTCTCTTGTATGTCGCTCACACACACTCTCTCTCCCTAGAGATATCTTGCGTTCCCTCAGATGTTTCTCTAGCTATCACTCTCGTTTTGAAATATCTTTCTCTCTCGCAGACACAAAACTCCGTCTTTCAGGATCTCATTTTTGTCCGATATTTGTTTGTATGTGAGTCAGACGCACCCTTTCTTCATCTCTCTCACACCCACACGCATAACTCAGCCTTCTGATTCACTCGACTCCTATCTCTAATGCACACTAGCTAGCATCTTTATCTTTCTATTTATCTGTTTCTCCATCAACCTTCTTTCATTTATAGGTTGATCTCTTTTGCACAATCGTTGTGCCTCACTCCCTCTGCTCGCCATAGATGCATGCTCCATCCCACGCCACTATCTGTTAAAGACAAAAACACATGCTCAATTGTCGGGCCTTCTCGCATGCATGCATATTGTCATACCGATCCGTCTCTCCCATATCGTTGGTCTTAGCTTATGACTTATGTCTTCTTTCTTTTATCTCGATCATGCGCGCACGCACACACACACACACACGTCCCACGTATACATGTATACCTCTCACACATGCACGTTGAAGGTCTCTATGTCTCCATACGTAGTTAATTACCCTCAACCCTAACGCCACATCGAATCATTCTCTTCTTGTGTGCACATAACTTCCACCTGGATGGGTAAAACACACACTCACACTTAACAATCTCCTTGTAGCTACCCCCCCCCCTCACTCTTCCCCTATATCCCCGAAACCAATAAGACCATCCCTTCGTTTAATTCCCGCCTACATGCACCATCG
>LR738715.1:598511283-598522227 GCA_902687465.1 Secale cereale | reverse complement strand
CACACACACACACACACACACACACACACACACACACACATACACACACTAAGACTCCATCTCTCTCCCCCCACACACACACTGAGACTCCATCTCACACACACATGCTCTAGGCGGAGCATTTGTTCCTACCACCCTTCATCCACCCTTACCCGTATGATAAACAATCACCTTAATTTACTTGAATAACATGGACAAATTCCACGTTACTTTAGTAGTTAGCAAACTTATCATCTGTACCCTTATAAAAAACCAAGTTGGCGATGATGGTGTGCCTGCCATCTTGTAATATAGACCGTCTGATCTATATCTGACGGATAGAAAGCTAACTATGATAATTTTACAAAAGATAGCTGCACCTCTCTCCACATCCTTATCTCCCACACCTCATTACTGAGCAATTAAAAAAGAAAGTATCCGGAACAATCTTGCATGGTGGCCGCTGCCGCCTGCCGGCGCCGTCCATCCCCATGCCTCTGCCCATTCCGACCACCAGTCACCACCACGCTCCACTCCTCCTCACCTTATCTCTCATCTTTTATTGTTTCGATGAAATTCTCGAGATACCAGTTTTTCGATAAAATTATCGGAATACCATTAGTTTTTACACATGAGATTACTCCTGCATGGGTAAATCACAACATGTGTTTTGTAAAAAAATGCATATTGATGTTCCGTGCAATGCACGAGCATCTTGCTTGTAATTATATAACGCAAATCACAAGCAAGAAGTGACATTTTTTTTACACAACCACGTTAACATGGCCACGTAAATCAACCGCAAAAAAAAAACATGGCCACGTAGATCACTAGCTAAAGTAAATACCATTATACTTATATCCCAATGCAAAAGGTTGAGTAAATGCCCGAAGAGTAGAGTCGCACACACGCACTCTGTCTCTCAGAATCTCTCTCACACACACACACACCAGTTACGGGACGCCCACTTAAGTAGACATGTATGTTACAATTTGTGCACCCGCGGTTACATGTGATGCTGCGCATTTATTTAAGCCGGACGGTGAACCCAAATAGTAGCTGCATTCATTCCCCTCCCGCCGCCTCTTCTCTGGTCGCCGTCGCACGGAAGCCAAGAAATATGGTGATAACGTGGGTTAGCCATGTACTAGTATGATGTAACTACACTGGGCTGCCGTGTTTCGTACTCTTCCAGTCCACTATGGAGATGATTGGTTGATTTTATATCGCTGAATAGTATAAAATATTATGAGTGCAGACGCTCCACCCCGAGGTTCCTTGCTCCTTCTCGGTCGTCGGGAATCTATGTTCTTGCACTCTATTTTTTTTACGTGAGCTTTGTTCATCCTTTTGCCAACACGCGACACATCTAGCATCAAGGTGCACGTGTCATGCAAGGATCGTTCCATCTATATGAAGAACACGTGGGCTGGAACTATGAGACGGACATGTACCCAGGAGTGGACGTGCGAACCTGTGTTACGTAGCGCAGTAAGTGAAGTAGAAAGGCACAAATAGTATGAACATGCTTGGCATATAGGCATTTGTCTCTTACTACCACTAAATATTGTACATGCAATGCCCGGTGATGTTATGGAGTACGTGACTAAGTACTCTACTACTACTATATTAATTGGAGGCACATATTAGGTTTTATATTTGTTTACGTGTATGCCCCGAGAGCTTCCAACTAGATGTGTCTTTCTCTTCAGGTCGCACTTTGTATCGTTCATACCACTAGTACAGTAGTACTACTAAGTGTGGTCTTCGACCCAAAAGTGGAGACGCTCTACCACGTTGTTCATGTCCCACTCCTTTCGCTGACGTGTGCGACATCCAGCACGTGCCGTGTGTTTGGCATTCCTTCGTCGTAAGAGTTAAAACGCTAGCATTCATTAGAAATAAAAAATAAATATAAATCACAAGTGATACTATACCAATCGGTTTCCTTGCTACTCGATATCGAAAAGAATACTTCCGCTCGCTGACATGTGGGACGTCGACCATCATGGTCCACTTGCCATGACCGCAGAACTCTAAGGGAGAGTCACCCCGGTCGTCGCGCCGCAGTAATTATTAATGAGCTGTCAAATCACAGGCCCAACCTTACCCACTGTGAAGTTGCTCGGACGAAGGAACCATCATGACTTTGTTGAATTCTGCTTCTTGAAGAAAACTACTGTACCGACAGTACTGCTAGTTACAGTAATTACTCCAGCAGAGGCCTCCTTTGTTCATATAGGATAGGAATTTTATAGGAATATGAAAATCATCGGAAGTGAGATGACATGCATCTCAAACTCAATTCCTATAGAGAAAGAGATGCCATTTGATGCATAGGATAGGAATTTTTCCATTTAGTCTAGGCTAATGTACTGGTAATTTGCTCTAAAAACTACAGTAGTAACTAGTAGTACTATTACATGCTCGTAATTAATTAAACAAACGTGCGGGTGACACATACACACACACTAACTACTAGTACTACTACTTCTCACATGCTGGCCAGACGCCGTCGTTCTCCTTCCCGGCTTTGTCGGCGACACCCCACCGTGCTTCGATCTCCGCCGACCTCTCCGCAGAAGCACGTGTGTCCTCTTATTTCTTGCGGCGGCGGGCCTCTCTTTCCTTGCGATTTTTCTAACGTTTCCTCTCCCTCTGTGCGGCTTTGGCCGCCTCTTGCTCTACCGCCCATTCAGCCTTAGCAGCTTCAAATTCCACCCACATAGGTGTGAGGTCACGAGCGGCGATGAACTCGGCATGACGGGATGCCACCGCTTGCCTACCATTCTGTGTGCGGTCGTGGGTGGCGAGGAACTCGGTGCAGCGGGATGGCATCGCTTTCTTACCGGTTAGTGTGCGGCGCGGTGGCATGAACGACGCTTGGTGATAGCTCTGGGGTGGAGTGGCCAGATAACAGTAAAGTGCATTGGTTTGTCAAGAGCTCAAGGACAAAAGATGAAGGAAATTTGGATTCCCCTTCAATCCTGGTCATTTATTACCGAGTAAAATGCATTGGTGGTCATTGAAGTTGTCTTGACAGCTCACTTTGATCATTGTATACGAGATATGGTGCTTATATGGTCACTGGCTCAGCGTATAGCTCCGTATTTGTCTAGTTGACCAGTCAAATAGTCGGCATGCGCCTCATCAGCTTGTGTTCTTTATCTATCTATCTATGCGGGCCTACCTGTCAGCGGAGAAAGAAATAAATACCAATATTATGCGTATGTGACATTATTGTTTAGACGTTTGCTGGAGGCCTCCGCGAACACCGAGCATGTATTCACCTGGCTCAACACCAACGGTCATACTCGTGACTCGGCGCCTTGCTCATGTATATCGTCCATCACAACGACAATCTATAAAACAGCCTAGCTAGAGAGGGTACTATGGTGCGGAGTACTCCATATACTATCGTGAGCAACCACTCATGGTGCCACTGCACACGAGTGTGTGTCTGATCGATTCGTCCATTATTCGTAAGTTATGTATGGTTGTGTGGTGGTCGTCGAATGCTAGCTGGCGACAAGAGTGGTGCATGGACGCCTGGTTGTCAATATGTGCCGCATGCGCTTCAAAGGCTCGTCATCTATGAGTTCACATTTTCCCACCACACCAGCGTCTGACCGCCCTGGCCTACCGAAACCCCTTCCATCGCTAGCGCGCGCTTCCTGCCTGAAACGATCACCGTCTCTCCAGAATGTCAATGCCACATTCATCGGCCTTAACAACAGGTGCAGTTGGTGTGTCACTGACATGCGGGCCTGATGCCCGTTGGGCTTACATGTCAGTGAGACAACGCACCTGTGGTTAAGTTACTGAAGCAGCGTCCGCATTCATGCCAGACGCGACCTCTCACTGGCGCCGGCATTGCAGCAGCGCGATGGCCGAGAGAGCGCCACCCGCGCGGCATCCCGGTGCAAGCGACTGCTCTGCGTTAATGACACCACGGCTGCCGACGAACCTCCTCCGGTGCCAGCCGTCCATCCGTCTGCCGTGGTTCATTGCCATTGGCCCGCTATATTAACTTGAGCCCCAGCTCCCAGCCATAGCCATTGACCCACACTCATTCTCCTCCGGTCCCTTCCTTCTGTTGGCACCACTCCAACCATGGCCTCCGGGCACTCCAAAGCTCGCTTGGACGTACTGTCGGAGGAGCAGAGGAAGGACATCGGTGGCTCCGCTCCGGACGGGCTCCAAAGCTCTCTTGGACGTACTCTCACAGGAGCAGACGAAGGAGATCGCCGGCTCCCCCCAGGCCGCCCTCCGTCGCCACGACCATGAAGCCGGTGCGTGTGCACAGGCGCAGCCGACAGCGAGGAAGAGTAGTACACGGTAGGTCACCACCGTTCCTCCACTCAATCGATGCCAAGCTTGGTGGGATAAAAATCGGCGGCCGATTAGCCGCTTGACGGCGACGTGGAGGCGGAAATCTTCATAACCTTGTGCTCCGAAGGAGGAGGTTATCAAGTCGGATAAGGAGGAGGCAAAGGCAATGGCCGGCTTTCTCGGGTTCATGGCCGGACATGGTGGTCGGGGCCCGGCGATCGTTAAGATTAGGTTTACAATAGGTATTAGTACAGTTTGTGCGCAATATGTAATGAATTTCGTCCAGTTTCTAGGAAAAGTTCTCGAAATGTAATGAATTTCATCCGGTCAATTTAAAATTTGCTTTGTTTGCACGAATTTCGTCCGGTTAGTTCATATAGTTGTCGAAAGGTATGCGGGCAGCATTGGATGGCATCCATCAGTGTCCTCGGACAGATGCCGGTGTAAATTTGAGGGCCAGCGCTGGAGATTCCCTAACTATCATGTTATAATCGCTAACAGTGCTCCATTATTTCGCAGGGAAAAGTTATCCCTCGATGAAAATCAAATCCGCCATGTTTCGCACTCCTCCCACGTAAGAGTGTAGACTCTTGCTTACATAAAAATTGAGCAAGTGGACGGCACTGTAGCACGTCATATCACTCAAACTAGCCCGCCTAACGCGCGGGAAAGCACCACCCTCGTCATTTTGTTCTGGATTTCTATCAATCGATCGCACGAAAATGTTACGCTTTGCAAGTTCAAAAGGAAAAGGTGGCACACTTACAACTCGTACGCGTCGCGTTCACGTCGCACCCCGAATAGTCCGGCTCGCACGCCGCTCACCAGAGGGGACACGCGTTGTCTTGCATTTTCACTGACATGTGGGACTGCAATTGAATAAACCGTCGATAGCCGAAATATAATCGCTCGGCAGGCATCAGCTGAGAGGAGAGAGACGTGGGAGGGAGAAAAGATCACTCGCCCGCCGTGCACGGACTCCAAGAAATATGTGGTTATAATGTGAGGTGGGCCATGCGGGAGTCCGCACCGCTTCCAAGTAGATGAGTCAACTTTAAACTACTAACTTTGAAATGGAGGGAGTACAAATCCTAGGCGGGCTAGTTTGCCCTAGTGGGTTTTAGTGATATGACGTGGTACAGTGTCGTCCAGTTTTCATGAATAATCGGAATTCAACGAAGTCATGATGGTTCCACAAAGTTACTCTACCCACAGTATTGCTACCACAGGCGAAGACTGGATGGCACTGTACCACGTCATATCACTAAAACCCACTAGGCCAAACTAGCCCGCCTAGGATTTGCACTCCCTCCGTTTCAAAGTTAGTAGTACAAATTTGACTTTTCCAAGTACTATAGCTCGCACAGTAGCTAGCCTACTAACACCAAGAATCATCAAATAAGCCCTGTTGATATGATAAATAGTTCAAACTTACATCTAAGCATGCCATATATTACATCAAAAGCTAGTGAGGATACATCTGTTTCCATAACTCGGAGAGGGTTCGCATGATTCACTATCAAACAAAAGTAGCAAGTACCATCCACACAAGACAGTGCACTAGCCCTAAGATGGTTTGATAACACGGATCGTTCTGGTAATTAAACACAGGGCAATGCAAACTACCCTGAAGGATTAGCGCGACCATCTATTTCTTGTCATCGATCTCTCGGGCAATGATCACAGCACAGACAGCGGCATGGGAATCAATCTCTGGGGCGATGTCCACATGACTGACCGCGACATCAGAATCGATCTCTGGGGCAATGTCCACAGGATGGACAGCGGCATCGGAATCGATCTCCGGGGCGATGCCAACAGGACGGACCGCGACATCGAAAACGATCTCTGGGGCGTTGTCCACAGGACGGGCCGCGACATCGGAATCATCAAGGACGTCCACCGACACCTGCACAACCCTAACATACTAGCAAGAACATTGCAAATAATCAAAAACCACAACTTTCGGTAATAAGCTATTATTTTTTACCTTGTGCAGCTCACCAGGGGATCCCATCCCTCCGGGGGCCATCTCCTCGTCCTCGATGGGGGCCATCACCTTGCCAGGGGAATACTGCTTCTCAACGGCGACTATCTCCTCAAACTCGGCCTTGAGCCTCGCATAGGTGGCCATCAGAGTTTCTGGGGTAGGCACGGTGGGGCCCTTGATGTTCTTCCAACTTTCTTTGAGGAGTTCGTCCGCCAAAATCATCAACTCTTTGGCCAGTGCTTGTTTCTTGGAGTTCTTCGTCTCCATGGGTTGGCCCGCCAACATGGTCAACTCGTTGGTCGGTGCTCGCTTCCTGGAGATCGTTGTCTCCAGTGGGTTGTCCGCCGGCAACTCTTTGCCTAGTGCTCCAGGATCCTTCAATGAACTGACAAACAAAAAGCAATCGAAAGGAAACCACAATCGCAATGAAAACGGGAAAAGAGTAGGCTGTGAGAATCGGTCGGTGCTTCGCAAAAAGAAGATTCTTAGAATGAAAATATAGTAGCATCACTGATTCTCCCACCTTTCCTTCGTCGGTACAGAAGAAAAATGGCAGAAGTGAGTAGCCTAGAGTGAGGTTTTCTTCAAGAAAGGGGAGAAAGGGCTTCAACGAGCGTTCCAGTGAAATGATGGTTGCTTCGTCTAGTCCAACTTCGAGGCCACTTTACCACTGCTGGTAAAGGTGTGGGTTTTGTGATATGACGGGTCATGACGGCCGCACCGGGGTGAACGGTGAGTTTCGACTATAGCACCTTGCTGTGATTTGGTGGATGGCACGCGGGTCCGGATGCTTTGATGCCCCGCATGTAGAAAGAGCGGCTAGTCATATAGGAGTGGTCAATATTGTGCACCGCGACCAAGGCGGAGAGGAAAACAAGAGAACTACATAATTAATGCATGAGTTTAATTAGGGTAGTTTTTAAAAGTACGAGACACATTCCTCCAATCGCAAAATGCCTTGGTTGATGAGATTTGAGATTTGAGCCATATAAATCGGAAAGGAGATTTGAGATTTGAGATTTGACATACTGCACACGGTGTAGTCACTTGTTGGAATCTCTAGAAAGACTTATACCGCATGATTCTTTGCTTCTTCTTACTACTACGTACTACTTCGCCGACATGTGTGACAGCCAGCAACATCTGGGTTGACGTAATATGTGTCATGCACCAGATTAGAGTGTGGAACAGAAGGGGGGCATCACCCCGGTCGTACCGCCTGGCCTTGTTTGGATACTCTAACTCAGTTAAAGGTTAGAGTTAGATATTTTTTGGGGTTAGTTGAGTTCAAACTAACCAAAACTAACTCTAACACATGGATCCAAACAGTAACCCAAACTAACCCTCCTGTTTGGATACTTTTGGGTTAGTTGAGTTCAAACTTACCCAAACTAACTCTAACACATGGACCCAAACAGTAACGCGCCATCAAATCGCATAGTTCGACCTTTCCAGTAGTAAGTAAGTTGAATCCGCTACTCCCTCACCCTCCTCGCCTCCCTGTCAAACCGCCTACGCGAAAACTGCCGCGCGTACTGCCCCGGAAAAGCCCCGCCCTCAACTTTTAACTACGCGGAAATAATTCGAGCTTGTTCATTCTATATAAATACCAGTACTGTATGTTTATTCACCCGTGGGATTGTTCAATGAATGGAGGGCCGAGGAGTACAAGTGAACAATACTACTACTAGTAGTAAGTAGGAGTCGTACAGGTAGTCGCCTTAAATAGAGAGTTTCTTTTCTTTAATGCCACGTACACAAATTGAAACACTTGTTGTGGAGAGAAAAAGATAATCACTCCGCTATATATGTACGCAGGGGCCTGAGCGCTTGCTTTTCTAGCGTTGCTCTCTTCATTCTCTCATGCTCTCAGATCTAAACAAGACAGCGGTAGCGAAATTTTCTCTCTGCTCACCGCTGGTCACAGATCCAGACAGATCACTTCGGCCGGTGTGTGTAGAGGACTAAAAGGTGCATCGTTCATGCGGTCATCGCCGGCGTGGGAGGAAACCCACAGCTCCTGGAGGGGCCCGATCCTCTGCCCGTGCCATTCTCCCCGACACAGCGCCGGCTCGGGAGGTCCTCCGACCCTTCTTCCTCCCTGCCGTATTGTCCGCAGATCCGACCTGCCTCCGCCGACATCCCGATGACCCTCAGGTATAAGTTCTTTCGAAAGCGGCCTTGCTCTACTGCCCCAGCTCCCCACGTGTCTGCATGTGCATCTTTTTCTACTCCCATCAGCTCTTCCAAAGCCACCTAAATTTTTAGTATTATTTGAGGTAAAGCTACTTCATGCATTTGAATCTAGGGCTTTGTTCAAACAACGAAGAAAGGGGGAAAGTTGTAGCATGAATCTAGGATTTGATTCAAAGAGGAAATAATATGGTGAAAGTAGTAGAGACCGGATACCCAACCGGTCTCTTGGTTGAAAAGGGAAATAATGAGAAAACATACTACAAACCGGATAAGGAATAGATCTTTTATTGGTTGAAAAAGGATAGAAAGTGGCGGCTGGTGGACAAGTCAACAGAGTAAAAGGTCTCAGGATTATATTTGCTGCCCTCACATAGTAAAAGGTCTCCAGGATTAGAATTGCTGCCCTCACATAATAAAAGGTCCCAGGATTAGATTTGTTGCCCTCACATAGTAAAAGGTCTCCAGGATTAGGTTTGCTGCCCTCACATAGTAAAAGGTCTTCAGGATTAGATTTGCTGCCCTCACATAGTACAAGGTCTCCAGGATTAGGTTTGTTGCCCTTATATAGTAAAAGGTCTCCAGGATTAGATGTGCTGCCCTCACGTAGCATGAAGAAACTCGGCATCACCACTTTATGCCTCCTTGTAGGTACATTGTGCTGATGCGTCCACTGTCGCGTGTCCTTATACCGACCTTTTGCTATTGTTAATGTAAGGGCGCATGTAAAATGAAGCGATCACACTGTTACCTTAGGGATATGTCTAACCAGTGTTATTGTTAATCTAATGCCTTTAGTGATAAGATGCAATTAAACTGTGTTACAAATGGCACTCCTGCTGTTTTCCCCAGTATGATAAGTAAGTTGCTCCTTTACACTGCTGAGTGTCCTGGTGTCCCCACGGTCCCATGCCCTTAAACCAACTCTTTAGCTGCTGTTGATTTAATGTATCGGGTAAACAAGCAATGCCACCATTAAAGTAATCCCATATTTGAGGAATCTCATTGTTGATCATAATTCTTCTGGTAACATGAAGCATTGCTGACGTTTTAAATTTTCTACTATCCTTGCATGATTTCCATGAACATAATTAAGATGCTTCTTTCCATTTCGTATATGTTTCGTATATTCTAATTGACCAGCAACTGTTTACTTTCTATCTTTTTGTGCAGATAGGGATATCCATTTCATCTTGTTGCTATTGTGACCTTTTGGTGAACTGCACAAAACACTTTTTTTGGAATGAATGTCTTGTGCAGTTCAACTAAAATGTCACGTGGGCAACATCTCTCAATTTTGGTGGAACTGCACAAAATGGTGATTGGAGTTTCCAAAATCTCCGTCAAATTCTGCTGGTAATCTCGTGCAACATTTTATTAGTCTTTGCCAGATCATTGTCACCACAATGGCACTTTATTTTAATGGAACTGCACAAAAGGATAAGCAAATTATTGTTGCACCTTACATGAGCAGGACAACCAACATTAATGTTGCTCAATTTTTGTGTAACTACTAAAGAAGAACCTGCCATCTCACAAGAGCAAGTACTTCTTGCTAGCTCAGTGATGTAATCTTTGCTTCATTTCAGGTGAACTGCACAAGAAGGCGCATGAATTGAATCATTTATCCGCAGGTTGGCCTAATCCGAGTGGATTTGCAGGTTCACCACATCGAGTCGTGGCGGCATAGGGCCCCTCACACCGGTCAGTACTGTCCTTTATCAACATGATTGTGCTTTGTCATACTGTGCTAATGTTCTATTTTTTTAATTAAAGCTATTCTATCCCAATCTTTTCTCATTTTGGAAAAAAAAGTTTGCTTTAACTAGTTGTGACACCCCGAGACCGGTGCGCCAAGTGTCAGCCAGTTATTCGTTGTCAGTGCCTTGTCATCTGCTTGCGTGTTGCATCTTTGCCTTGTCATCATGTGTGTTGCATCAGCATGTTTTCAAAACTTGCATCCGTCTGAGTTCCCTCGTCCTTTCCGTTGTCCGTTCTGAGCCCAGACACACTTGCACGCGCCCGCGGTGCCTCCGAATATTTATTTTGTGAGTGGCCGAAAAATGTTCTCGGAATGGGATGAAACTTGGCGTCTGGTCTTATTATAGTGTAGACAGGCCGCCTGCCAAATTTCATCGCATTCGGAGCTCGTTTGATAGCCCAACGGATATATATAGCGGCACTAGTCGCCGGTTAATTCGCCCGATGTTTTCGGTCTCCGAAAACCCCCGCGGGCCTCTCTTCCTCTCCTCTCATCTCAGCCCAACTACTCTACACAGCCCACCTAGGCCTTTCTAACTCCCCCTTCGCTCCGTTGCCGTTGGATCGCAATCCGATGGCTCCGGAACGCTCCAAAACCCCCAAACCCTAGGTTCTTCCCTATATAAACATCCTCCCACCTCCAATTTTTGCGTCCAAAACCCTAGTGTTTCCACCATTGCCGCCCCGTG
>LR738715.1:598485642-598511125 GCA_902687465.1 Secale cereale | reverse complement strand
CCCCCCCCGCCCGTGTCGTGCTTCCACCGCCGCCGCGCCGTGCTTCCACCCACGCCGCGTTGTGCTTCCGTCGCCCCCCTGCCCGCTCTCCAGCCGCGCGGCCCGCCTGTGGCCCGCCCCAGGCCGCGAATGGGCCCGAGCCGCCCCTACCTCGCGCCCCGATCTGCTGGCCCGAGCCCCGCCGCCGCGGTCCCTCCGGTGACCTCGATGTCGAGCGCCGCCGTGCCTGCCTCGCCTCCGGGCAGATCCGGCGCCGCCGCGCCCGGATCCGCCGATCTCCGCCGCCGGTTGCTCGCCTACACCACCTCAGGGCTCCGGCGTCTCACGCCACCGTTCTTCAGAGAGGCCCAGCGCCGCGCGCCCTCCTCCTCATTGCCGGAGCGCGCCACCGCCGCCGGGATCGGGTGCCCTCGGCGTCTTGCATCCAGTTCCGATGGGCCCCGATGCGGCCAGCTCGCCGGAGACCGCACCCCCAGCACCGCCGTGTTCTTCGCCTCGGCCTCGTCGGGAGGTCGGGGACGAGCCCTTCCTCCTCCCAGGGCCCAGCCAGCCAGCTTCCAGGCCCAAGCCGGCCCAGCCGGCGCTCCCGCAGCCTCCTCCCTCCAGGGCCCAGGCGGCCCAGCCCCAGCCGCACCAGCCGGCCTGCCTCATATCCCCCCCGACCGGGCTAGGCCCACTTGGTGAGCACGCCCCTCCTATTCCGCGCCTGTGCGCCTTTTAGCTTTTGCGCCCTGTTTTTTTTTCAGTCTAGTATAAATCTGCTAAGTCCTTTTTCTGTCTGCAGTAATGTTGCATCTTTGACTAGTGATATCTTTTTGTGTGCTTGTCCATTTTGAGTGAATGACATGTCAAAATGACTGTGGTGATGTGCTCTACACTTTGTTCCATTGTGCCATGCATGTTTGAGTTCATCTAGATGCTTAAATATCTGTTGCAAGGGTGCTACTTGTTATAAACTGCTGCTACTTGTTATTTTGTTGCCATGTTTGATATATGATAACTTGGTGCATGTTTATCCAAATGATGCAAATGATATGTCAAAATGGTCATCATGAGATGCTCTACATGTTGGTTGCTATAACATGCTTGTTTGAGTTCATATTGCCATGTTTATCTATGTTGCAAAAGTGCATTTGGCTGTTATGTCCTGAAACTTGTTATGAGATGCTGATTTCAATTGCCCTTTGCTATTGTTGTGTTTGTCCCCTTGTCACATGCCTAGATGTTTTAGAATCTCCATGATGTGTTCTTTGATGTGGTGCTTTTATCTTTGCATGAAATGCCTTGTGTTGACTTAAACATGCTTGCAAACATGCCATGTTGTTATTGTTGTTTTAACACTTAGTGAAATTTCACTAAGTCTGGAATCTGTAATGTTCGGATGCCTTGTTTGCTTGATGTTCTAGGGAAATCCATGTTAGTTTTGGGGTGGCCATTGATCATTCCTTGTTATATATGTTGTTGTCTATCCATTCATGCCTCCACTTGCTCTTTTGACTTGCTGTAGCTTATTTACTTCTTGCTCTCAAGTTGCTATAAAATACTGCTGTTAGGTTTTTGTTGTCATGTTCAAAATGTTGTAGCTTGTTGCTATTGATCCATGCCTCCTATGGAGATGCTCCAATGGAATTGTTTGCTGTAGGATATGTATACTTCATGTTCATGCTTCTTGTCACCATGTTTGAGTGTTGTAGCTTATATTTATCATGCTCCAAAGTTGCTATGTGGCTGTTAATTTCAGCTTGTTGTTCTATCTTTTTTCATGTGTATCTTTTAGCCCGTTGCTTCATATGGGGTGTTCTTTATATGAAACATGAGTGATTTTGCATGTAGATTCATATTATCCTCTTGTTAACATGTTTTGAAGTTTCTTGCTTGATGCATATTGTCATGTTCCTTGTGTTGTATCTCTGTGTTTCCTATGTTGTCTTTCTCTGCATCCTTAGTGCATCTGCAGTGCTTCCTTAGTGCATCAGCCATGCTTCCTGTATAGATTTGTCATGCATCATACCTTGCCATGTTATGCTTCCTGTATAGACTTGCTGTGCTTCCTGTATAGACTTGTCATGCATCATACCTTGCCATGTATTGCATCATATAGACTTGTGTTGTTTTCTATGCTTCCTACCTTGCCATGTTTTGCTTCCTGTGTATACTTTATGTGCATCATAAGTAGACTTGTTTTGCATCATACTTGGTAGTGCATATTGTTATGTTCTTGAGTGGTTTGTTTACCGTATTGCTTGCTTCTTCTCGTTAGTGCTTGTTCCGTTGCGTCGTGAGGATTCGTTCGTCTACCCGTGGTTCTTCTTCAAGGCTTCTTCTCCGTCTTCTTCACGGAGCCGTTCCTCTTCCTTGAGGGATCTCAGGCAAGATGACCATACCCTTGGATACCATTACTATCTTTGCCTTTGCTTAGTTGTCTCGTTGCTATCGTTACATGTCGCGCTTCCCATCATTATTGTCAGCCTCTCCTTGTTGCCATGAAACCTCTAACCTTTGAAACCTTCCTAGCAAAAACCATTGCTTGGCTATGATACCCGCTTGCTCAGCCCCTCTTATAGCGTTGTTAGTTGCAGGTGAAGATGAAGTTCGTTCCAGGAGGGAACTTGTTGTTGGTATATCACAATATCTATAATTATTATTAACACACCTATATACTGGGCATGGGTGGAAGGCTTGGCCTTTTGCTCGGTGCTTTGTTCCACTCATGCCACCTTAGGCGCCGATAAACCGGCATTATGTTCCTTGATTTTGCGTTCCTTACACGATGGGTGGATGGGGACCCCTTGACAGTTCGTCTTTGAATAAAACTCCTCCAGCAAGGCCCGACATTGGTTTTAATTTGCTCATAATAACAACTTAATTAATTAATTAATTTTCATAGGGAGTTAGCGCTACCCGAGGATTCTTTCTACATAGCAGGGGGGCCAGTGCTGATGGTGTTGGTCCCAAACGGGGAGACTGCGGGGCCACCACGGGGAAACTCGAGGATTGGTTTTACTCGTAGGATCGCCCATCCGGTCGTGGCCTGAGACGAGATACGCGCGGCTACTATCAGGGTGTCGACACACCGGGAGGTATTGCTGGACTTGTTTTACCATTGTCGAAATGTCTTGTGCACCGGGATGCCGAGCCTGATCGGATTTCCCTAAGATAAGGGGTGATGATATTATATTTATCACTTCAGCTAATCGTGAGAGCTTGTGATGGGCTAAGTTGGGACACCCCATCAGGGTTATGATCTTTCGAAAGCCGTACCCGTGGTTATGTGGCAGATTGGAATTTGTAAATGTCCGGTTGTAGAAAACTTGACAGAGGCTCCGAAGTAAAACACACAAATGTGTGAGTAACCGTGACTGTCTCTTTTCACTTTGAGAAGAGAACACGGTGGGGTTATGTTTGACTCGTATGTAGTTCAGGATCTTTAGCGATCACTACTAGTTGCGACCGTTTGCGTAGATGCTCATCTTATTCTTGTACTCGTAAGTTAGCCACCATATATGTTTATGCTTAGCCGCTGCTGCAACCTCACCACTTTACCTCTTCCTACCTATTAATCTTTGATAGTCTTGTTACCCATGGCTATGGGATTGCTGAGTCCTCGTGGCTCACAGATACTACAACAACAGTTGCAGGTGCAGGTTTCCGATGTCTTGACGTGAGAGCGTTGATCGTTGTGTTGGAGTTCTTTCTTCTTCTTCTTCTTCTTCTTCTTCTTCTTCTTCTTCTTCTTCTTCTTCAGTCTTGGGTTAGGTTCCGGGTCGGCAGCCTGGGATAGCAGATGGATGTCTTTGTGCTTTTATTGTTTGTATCCGTAGTCGGATACCTTGTATTGATGTTGTTGTATCCATGTAACTTGTATGTATTGTTGTATCCCCCATGTATGTATGTAATGGTACGATGTAATGATATCCATCTTGCTAAGCGCCCGAAATGCGGTTGTGCCCCAATCACGTAAGTGTCACGTGATCGGGATAGAGTCGCATCTTGGGCCTGACACTAGTGCCACTATTATAGTAATCATGCTATTTCTTATCTATGCAAACAAGAATACTCAATTACAGATGGTGTGATGGTCAAGAGCATTCGCCAAGTTCTTGGGTTGTATGACACGGCTAGCCAAGATGGATTTAATCCCGATATTCACTTTATCAAAAGGCTCTAATGGGTTGGTTCTAAGTCTTGCAAGCTGGGAATCAATGAGATGTGTAGGCATCTTATTTGTACTTATTATTTGGATCTTATTTGTTGGTTCTGAATCTTGCAAGCTGGGAATCAATGAGATGTGTAGGCATCTTTGTTGTACTTATTATTTGGATCTTATTTGTTGGTTCTGAATCTTGCAAGCTGGGAAACACGACATGATGATGCAGAGGACAACAACCATAAAAACAGTTCAAACTTGGTAGTATTATCTTTGTGAAAGTGCGACAAATGTGCTGATCGTGTGTATCCTGAGAATAATAATTTTAAATTTTGTGCATGCTGATCATGTGGCACTGATAGAACGAGCCAATGCATTGCTTGTTTTAAGTACAAATTTCTATTAAAGCTAATTAAATTTAAGTAAAGTGACCACTAACTCCTGTTATTACAGTAGCAATACAGACCCGCTCGTGAACCGACATGTGCCGGAGTAGGCGTTTCTTAATGGATGCGTTTGAATACGCCAAGGGTGCATCTTCTGCCGGGCGTGCAGCGGACGAGGGAGGGGTAGTAACTGTTGTCGCGTGTACACACTTAGTTTACTGTTGAATCCAGTTCCCCAAGAGCTGAAAAACGAACTGCTGCCGTCGCCTACACACTCGTTCACTTGAAGAGACTCCAATGGCGATCCGAGGGGTGAGCCTGCTGGATATGGACTTCATCAAGGAGTTCCCCTTTGAGTTCGCCGTTCAGTCCTATAGCTGCACCAAGTTGAATGTGATGTACACCAACGATCCGGACTCGGTGAAGCTCTGCCTCGCCGATTTCAAGCAGTACCTATAGGACGAGAAAGCACAAGGATGCAGGACTAGACCTTGTGCCCATCTATTCGTCTCCTGACAGGGACCATCGGATCGCCGTGGCCAAGGTATGTGTGCGGGACGAGGTTCTCATCTACCACTTCTGTAGGGCCATCAGAGGTTCCGGAGAATTCACCTGTTTCATTGGCAGTGCCGACTTCACCTTCGCTACGGTGGAGAGAAGGAAGAACACGACGATTCGGTCATCTGGTGCAACAAGCTTGTCGACATCCAGAAGCAATACAAGATCATCAGCAACGGGCAGGAGAAGGACTCCATGGTTGACCTCGCCGAGACCATCATTGACCCGTGTTACGCCAACATGAAAGAAGACAACGATACCAAGGACCTGAACACGTGGGAGGTACCTCTTAATCTAGCCTACATAATCTACGCGGTCAGGAGGGCATGGGAGGTACCTCTGAATCCACCCTGCACCCGAACAAGTCAACCCTCGTACTCCCCTCCGCCTACGTCTTCCCCCACTCCGGTTCGTTCGGTCCGAGGTCTCGACGTCATCCTCCACCTTGGTGCTCTAGTCGTGGCGCCACCGTCTGTCGTTCCCAACATGGTCAGCAAAACAAGAGGAATCGGGAGACAACTGTTCATCAAGAGGCTGACAGTCCCGGGCCCACCAGGTCCATGGCCTAGGTTTTGTTGTTTAACAGGGGCAGCCCACGACATGTTTCAACATTTTTTGGATCCAGCAGGTATCAAGCGGCCTCTGGGCCTCCCAACCTAGCTTGTCTATAACATCAGCAGCCCAAGTTATGTTTGTTTTTTCAAGACGACGCACAACTCAGTTCTATTTTTCGTCTTCATTAATCCTATATCTGAATTTTCTCCCACTTTCTATTTCGATCTAAACTGAGTTTTCTCCCAGTACTTTTCCCTAGAACCAACTTAACTGTCTCACATCTAGCCTAAAAAATGATAATACCCCACGTACTATTAACTCGTCCAATTTAAATGATATTGTATTTCGTAAGATTTTTTTGCGAGGGATTTTATTTTATTTCGTAAGTTGAAAGTTTCTTACAAAATAATAATAATAATTGTTTATATATAACTTGGCAAGTTAACTCCTAGTGATTGCGTACATAAGCTTGCAAAAAATTTACTGACCAATGCAGTAATAGACGTGCAATCATGTGTTTATGTTTTTATAACATTTCTCCGTCTAGCCCAACATGATATTTTCACCCAGCCCAGCAAGTCCGTGGATTTCGAGAAAAATGCAAATGGTCTTTAAATTCTACCATATATATAAACCGGCTGCATAGATGCTACATCATTGTTTCACCCAGCCCACCAAATGGACTAAAAAACAAATGGACTGGCTGACATGGCCTCGCCGTCGTCCATCACCTCGGTGCGCTCGACGCAGCGTGGTCAACATACGAGTTATCGGAAGAGGACTGTACGTGGAGAGCCTGACAGCTGGGACCCACGAGGTCCATGGTCGCATGCAAGGAAAGTTCCTCCTTATTACGCACTGTACATGGACTGTACGTGGGAAGGGCTTATGTATTTCGCGAAAATAACGTCCCCCCCCCGCTGACAGGTCGGACCCACCAGCTATATCTTCGCACGCAAGGAAGTTCCTCCTTATTACACAAAAAAAATGAATACCCCCTGCTAGCTGGGGGCTGACTTGTGGGCCTACTGAGTTGACGGGGACGGAGGGCTTTGTCAACTTAGTCAATATGAACGATTTTGGCTCCAGTGACCATACGATGTCCATCCAACGGCCATAGTGCTTCTTCAACCTCTGGGCTTCTTGCTCCAGCCGCCCAAAGCAGCGCCGGTCGTGCCGTGTGCTCCTGTCTCTCGTGGCCTGCTATGATGCCGCGGAGGCCTCACCGCCCCTACTACTCCCACCGCTGGCCAGGGCATCCCTCTACTCACCCACACCCCCTGTTATTTGCGGCGATGGCAGCCTCACGCCGCAGCCGAACCAGTGAACCCTCATACTCCTCTCCGCGTCGGCATCCACTTTCGCGTCTTCCCCGGCTCCGCGTCGCCCCCTTCCTAGGCCTCGCCGTCATCCACCCCCTTGGTGCTCTCGGCGCGGCGTGGTCAATGTGGTCAACGACCGACTTCCATCGGAAGAGTACTGTACGTGGAGAGTCTGAAAGCTGGGTCCACGGCCGCAGCTGGGTCCACGGCCACAGCCCAGTTTTTTTGTGATTTGCCAAGTAAGTTGCTTTGTCAGACCTATTGGGCTGCAAATATTTCAAGACGAGGAGAGCTTCTTTGGGCTGGCCGAGATAATGGCCTATCAGTAATGAGAAATGGGCTGTACATTTTTAAAACACATCAAACCAGCAATTAGTTTCAAATTTCTTTTTTTCATTTCGAGATTTTAAATTGCATTGATTTTTATGCGTGGACAATTTGTTGGATTTTATATTGATATACATTTATTTTTAAAATCAGTTTGAATGTGACTCAAAATTTTGGGATTAAAAACAGTTCGGACCGCACTGAAATATGCAAAATTTCGTATAATTTTTTAACCGTGGCCACAATATGGGCTGTAATGCTAGCAAAAAGAATATGGGCTCCAAAAAAACTTAAGAATTAGCAAATGGGCTGTAAATTATTATTAATAATGGCGGATGGGTTGTATGATGTTTTCCACAGATTTGAGGCTTTCCTAAAAAAAGGTTGACGCACAAGCAGTGATTGTTGGATGTCCATCCAACAGCCGTCGTGCTTCTTCAATCTCTGCTCTTCCTGGTCCAGCCGCTCAAACAAGCGCTGGCGGGACTGCCTGCTCTCTCCTCCCCGCGGCCGGCTGTGCCGCGGCGCAGGCCTCACCGCCCCACTGTACTCCCATCGCTGGCCTAGTCATCCCTCTACTCACCCACACCTGCTGTTTTCTCCGGGGACGGCAGACGAACCAGTAAACCCTCCTACTCCTCTGCGTGGGAAACAACTGTTGAGTCTTCCCTGGCTCCGTGTCGTTCCCTTCCTAGGCCTCACCGTCGTCCACCGCCCTGGTGCTCTCGGCGCAGCCTGGTCAACGTGGTCAACGACCAGGTTGCATCTGAAGTGGACTATACGTGGAGAGGCTGACAGCTGGGTCCACGTCCGCACGCAAGGAAATGCCTCCTTATTACACGCAAAATAATGATTCCTCCCCTTGACATTTGGGACCCACCGAAAGTGCCTCCTTATTACGCAAAAAAATGATACTCCCCCTCTTAGCTGGGACCCAGTATAGTGGCAGGCTGACTTGTGGGCCTACTAAGTTGACGGGGACAGAGGGCTTTGTCAACTTAGTCAATATGCACGATTCTACCTCCAGTGACCGTACGATGTCCATCCAACGGCCGTAGTGCTTCTTCAACCTCTGGTCTTCTTGCTCCAACCGCCCAAACCAGCTAGCAAACCAGCACCGGTCGTGCCTCGTGCTCCTACCTCCCGTGGCCGGCTATGCTGCCGCGAAGGCCTCACCGCCCCCTACTACTCCCACCGCTGGCCAGGCCATCCCTCCACTCACCCACACCCCCTGTTATTCTGCGGCGACGGTGGCCTCACACCGCAGCCGAACCAGTGAACCCTCGTACTCCTCTCCGCGCGGGCTTCCACTGCCGCGTCTTCCCCGGCTCCATGTCGTCCCCTTCCTAGGCCTCGCCGTTGTTCACCGCCTTGGTGCTCTCGACGCGGCATGGTCAACGTGGTCAAGGAACGGCTTCCATCGGAAGAGTACTGTACGTGGAGAGGCTGGCAGCTGGGTCCACGGCCGCAGCAAGGAAGTGCCTCCTTATTACACGCAAAATAATTATTCCTCCACCTGACAGCGGGGACCCACCGGACAGGCCACCGTATTTCATGAAAAAAATGTTTTCCCCTAACTGCGGGGACCCACCAGCTACATCTTCGCACGCAAGGAAATGCGTCCGGGCAAAAAAAACCATTTGCCCCCTGACTGCTGGGACCCACCAGCTACATCTTCGCACGCAAGGAAGTGCCTGACAGTCGGGACCCACCTGGTCGATGTATAGGCGCACACATGTCGTAGTAGAGGCGCGCACGTAGCATGTACACGTACGTACAACGGCCAGTGTGCAAGAAAGAAAATACGGCCACGTACGTACATACGGGCAGGGTCTCGAACGCCTACTCGTGCATAGGTACGGCCTGGGCTCGTGTACATGGCTGGGTCGGAACGGAGAAACTGCGTCGTCGTCGTGTTCATGGGGAGCTAACCGGCTAGGTCAGAACGGAATGCGTCGTCGTGTTCATCGAGAGGGCATGGATGGAACAACCGATGGAAACGAGGCCTGGCGTATCGCAGAACGGAGGAAACGGCCTTGTGTTCGACCGGCCATAGTCGAAACGGGATCTTGTTCATCGGGAGGGGTCTGGCGTACCGCAAAACAAAGGAAATGGACCTCCTACGGTCGAAACAGGGATCTTGTTGATCGGGAGGGGTGTGGCGTATCACAAAACGGAGGAAATGGATTGTGTTGGAGTGCTACGGTCGAAACGGGGGTCCTGTTCATCGGGAGGGGTGTGGCGTACCGCAAAACGGAGAAAACGGACTTGTGTTGGAGCGCTACGGTCGAAACGAGGATCATGTTCATCGTGAGGGGTGTGGGGTACCGCAAAATGGGACTCCACGGGATACCGTTCATCACCACCGCCGACACCTTCCAGCCTCCACGGGCTACTGTTCATCCACCGTCGACCTCCTCCAGCCTCCACCTGCGACTGTTCAGCCTCCACTGCGCGCTACTCCATCGGCTACTGTTCAACCGGCCCTCTCCACGGGCTCCTGTTCAACCACCCCTCCACGGGGTCCTTTCATCCAGCCCTCCACCGTCTACTGTTCATGCAGCCCTCCACAGGTTGGTCCTGTTCATGCAGCCCTCCACAGGGTCCTATTCATGCAGCCCCAACCGGCTTGATCGAACGGGGTCTTGTTCATGTAGAGGCAACACCTCGGGGTCCTGTTCAGCCACCCCCACCGGGAACAGTTCATCCAAACCCCCCAGCAACGCTCTCACCGTTCATGCAGAGGCAGCATCGATCGGCTTCAGTTAGCAGCAGTAGCGAAGGAAACGCTCGATCGGGTTCAGTTAACAGCCATCGATTGATCGCTCGGGTTCAGTAACGCGTAGCCTGCAGTGCAATCTCTCGGGTTCAGTTAGAGCCCAACGCCTCGCTCGGGTTCAGTTAGAGCTCAACGCCTCGCACCCACGCGCGTGCGTGTATGAGGGAAACACGCATCGCTCGGCCCCGACCACCCACCATAACCGGGAACACCCCGATATTTTCCTCGCCCTCGCTTCTACCACGGTTTTTTCCGTCATGGACGGCCCAAAGAATGTCATGCAGCCGCGTCTCCGGCCCGCCCAGGACGAAAAGCCCATTCTCTGTCATGATTTTTTGTCATAGAAGTAGGACCCCACCACATCTATGATGATACCGTGTTTTGTCACAATTATTGTCATAGAAGTGTCATAAGTATGATAGAAAAAAGTTTCATTCATACCAAAATGTCACGGATGTTTCTTTTTTTTGTAGTGTAATGACTCTCTTAGCCAAGTTACACTTGAGCAAGAAAATAGCTTATTGAAGGGAATTATAGAGAATGGTGTTTACAAGAGTCTTGTCGGGAGTAAGCAATTTGAGGAGATTGTACGCAAGCAAGGAAGACACCGGAAGAATCAATGTGTTGGTTTTGAACGAAAGTTCAATGCCAATGGAGTTGAGTGAGAGCAAGATCAATACCCCAAGACGAAGTTTGTTCCTCAACAAGAGAAGTATGATCCTACTTATTTTCAAGGGACACAAGCACAAGATGATCTTCCACCACAAGACCACAAGATAAAGGGCAAGGACAAGCTTCAAGAAGAGATTGATGCATTTGAAGAAGCTCCTAAGGCCTTGGTCAAGTGGGTCCCCAAGACTACATCAAGTACGACTACAACTCCAAGGATCCCCATCAAGATGGTGTGGATCACGAAGAAGAAGAACTAGAAAGTTCTTGAGGGTGACTCCGCCAACACACTTCACTTATATCATTTTGGCAAAGGACAAGTGCAAACAACCTTCACATCTTGCACTAGTTCAAGGAGTCACAAACCCTCTTGTTGGTAAGACAAGGGACAAGGTAACCTAATGCTTTTATGGACATCATCATGTGTGCAATTCACTCTATGTCTATGGGTATCCTTGTTTGTTCCTTGTGGGACTAACCCGTGTAGGTATTGAAAGTGCAACTCACTCTAATGGATTGCTCCAAATGATCTACATCAACATTGAGCATCTACATCTTCAACACCTACATGAAGTCATCATCGACAAAACCCAAGGTTAGTTCATCCCTCTTAGGGGGGTATCACATCTAGGGGGAGCTTTACTCTAACAATTGAGCTAAAGAACTCTAATGATGTAAACACGACAATGCTTTATGTAAAAGTGGTAACCCCACTTGCGCTTAAACGATGAGTATGACCTACGATCGAATGTTCTCATTTGACTCCTAAGTCAATATACTCATATATAGACGACCTAGTCATCGCCAATTGCTTGATAGATGCTAGAATGGTTGTGCATGCTTTGCCACATGTTTCATTTACTATATTATTGTGTGAGCATGTTGAATGCATATTTTTTCTCATTCGAGGACATCCATTTGTTGCTTTGATTTCTTGGATCTTGTTTTTGCCAAATGGATGGACAAGAATGCCTAAGAACCTCCTCTAGCTATCTATGCTTTTCTCGTCTCAAATTCTATTCATGCTACATCACAAAGCTTGATCAAGTCAGATTCGAACCACTCTGTGTGAGGAGCACTCGGAGTCCCCGATTCGTCATAGGCTTAAACATCCAAAACCTCTTTGTGCATTTTGGTTTGACCGAGTCATCCACTTCGGTCACACCGAGTTCGCTAAGTTGATCTAGGTTTTCAATCTCGGTGCAACCGACTTGAACATTCCAGTCCCACCGAGTTGCAGCAACTGCTAGCAGTTTTGCATCTCGGTGCCACCGAGTTGTTCCACTCGGTCACACCGACAGTGTCAGGTCATATATACTCACGGGCCAAATTTTGGAAAACTTTCCAAACCCCTCAGCCCGTGCGTGACCTGCTCTGCCTCTTCAGGTCTCCGGATCGTCTACTCGCCGCCAGCGACCTCCCGCCGCTGGACTCCATCACCGTCAACGGAAATCTTCACCGTCGTTGCCGCCGTAGCAAGTCCACCATCGAGTTAGGGTATGGACTTGATTCTTTGTGCTACTCCTTAACTCCGATTCATAGCACATTGCATTGCCATCTTCTCTTCCACGTATGAGATCTTCCTATCCAGCAAAACTCCGTAGAAAGTAGTTTTGATTCGAAGAATTTAGGGTTAGGTCTCCGCCGAACTCATCTTGGACCGACCGAGTTGTAGAAATCGGTCCCATCGATTTGGCTTAGGCCATTGCACAAGTGACTCTCAGTCTAACCGAAAATTGCAAATCGGTGTGACCGAGTTCAATTCTCAGTGAAACCCTAGAAACATCGGTGCCACCGAACTGTGACTTGGTCTGACCGAGTTTATTAGTTCAGGCTCCAGAATTGCTTTGGTGTCACCGAGTTTAACAAATCGGTAGCTCCGAAATGCTTTCTGTAGAGAACAAAACTAAGTTCTTCTTAGCATCTGTTTTGCAAAAAATTATGTGCTTTGTGATGCTCATCCACTCTACCTCATCTACATCTATTCACAGGGTCTGCTTTCAGTGCCAAGATGTCAGATCCAAGTGATAGCCAGAATGTGTCTGAGGAGCAGGTACACCTGAGTGAGGGCACTAGTCCCTCTAGTAGCTTTGATGAGGGTAGCAGGAGCACACCTAGTGATCTCCCAAAGGCTGCTACCAAGGCAAGAAAGAATAAAACTTCAGATACTGAGAGCATCTCTAGCCGTTCGGCCCCCCAAGGGCACGAAAAAGCGCCACTTGGGGGCGAGCCGGCGTTTTTTTTGGCGTGGGGGCGAGCACGTTCCCAGCCGCCGCCCCCAGGTCGCCCCCACAGTTCGGCCAAATTTCAACAAACACGGCCAAATTTCAACAAACACGGCATATTTTGGTAAAATTTAGGGGTTTTTTACACGAATAAAAGGGACGAAAAAACCCTAAAATATGGGCCGAAGTAGGCGCTGAGCAGGGCGTAGTCGTCGTCGGCGCCGTCCTCCTGCTTCTCCTCCTTGACACGGCCGGCGCCGCTGCTCGACCCCTCGGCCCGGCGCGCTGCTTCATGGTGGCAGCGTTCGGCGATCTCCTCCAGGGCGCGGCGCTAGCGCTCCAGCTCCATGCGCGCGTAGTCCTCGCGCGCCCACTTCAGGGCGGCCTCTTCTTCGTCAATCTCCTCGGCGAGGCCATGCTCCGACTTCACGGCGGCGAGCCCCGGCTCCGGCTTCACCGTTGCTAGTCCTGGCTCCCTCTTCGGATTGACGAGGCAAGTGGGGGGCAAGGAGGAGGAGCCACGGCCGCCGTCGTTGATGACGAGGCCGGCGCTACGAGTGTGCCTACCGAGCGGTGTCTCGGCCGGCTCGGGCTTGACGCTGACCAACGCCGGCGCGTCGGAGGAGTGAGAGGAGGATCGGGAGGAGGAGGAGGAGGAGGATGACCAACCCATCATCCTCCTCGGCAGCCACGCACCGCCGCTCCGGGCGGTCGGGTACTCGAGCGGCGGGTCATTGCCGCCCTCGAGGTGCTCGAGGACGCCGCTGAGTGTGCGGCCAGGGACGCCCCACCACAAGCGGCGGCCCTCGCTGTTGTTGTGGCTGCGCGGCATAGTCGCGTTGTTGGTGGAGGCGAGCCGCTCCTCCTGCCGGCATTCGAAGTACGCCGCCCATGTCGCGTGTTTGTCGGCAGCGTACTCTGGGAGTGCCCGCTCCGCGGCCATCAGGGAGGCCCGCGCACGCTCGATCTCGGCGTGGAAATAGCCGGGCGTCTTGGGGACGGGTAGAGGGGGGACTGGGACCCCGCCGGTCCTGAGCCTCCACCGCGACGGAGCGTGTACGTCGGACAGTGCGGGGTAGTTGGCCTCGTGGAGGAGGTAGGCCTCCCACTCATGCAGCGAGCGGCGGCCGAAACCTTTCGCCACCGCCGCGTCGCCGGGGAACCTCGTGCTCATGTTTGTCGGGGGGAGAGAGAGGGGCTCGAACGGCGGAGAGAGGGGAGGAAGTGTGGCGGCGAGGAGGGGGAGGACTGTCGATGGATGGGTGCCTCACCGGCGTGGCCAGGGGCGCCTTTTATAGCGGCTCGGAGGCGGCTGCGTGCGAACGCGTGGCGGGAGGGGGGCGGCGTCGCCGCACTGTGCCGCCCGTGAATCAATGGAAGGCTGACCGGCGGCAACGTTGGCATTGATTCCCCATGGGAAAACCGAGACGATGAGGATGACGGCGCGTCGTCTCGCTGACTCGTCGGTCATGCCACTTTTTCGCGCCAAAACATTCGCGTCGGCGCCCCGGGCGCCCCCCAGCGCGCCGGGTTCGACCTGGGTCTGCCGGCGCCAGTTCCGGCCCAATCCGGTGAAAAACAGGCTCGTGGCGGCACGACTGGGCCGATTTTTCGGTGTCGACGCTAAAAAATGGCCTTGGGGGGCCTGTTGGGGGCACGGCTGGAGATGCTCTGAGGATGAGGACTTTGTGGCAGATGAGGCCACTTCCAAGAAGAAAGTGCCCAGGAAAGAGTATGGCACAGCTGAGGCATCTAAGCCAGGGCAGAAAAGGAAAATCCCTGCTAAGAGGATTCCCATGTCTAAGACCAGAGCCTCTACTCAAGAGACTATGGTGTTCACACTTGAATCCAGGGATGATGAGCCTGGAGGTACAAATAAGAGACCTAGGAAGACAACCAGCCAGAGTGATTGGCAAGCCATCCATGAGGGATGATGATGAAGCTGAAGAAGAAGAGGAAGAAGTTGCTATACCAGCACCCAAAGCTCAAAAGCTTATGGGAGATGCTATCAAGTATGGGGCTACTCCTTCTAAGCCCTAGACTGCCACCAAAACTGCTCAAGCCAACAAGTCTGCACCGAAGAGGAGCACAAGGAATATTCCAGCTTCAGAAAAGAACAAGGCCCCAGTGCCTGAAGTTGCTGAGGAAGCTGAGGCTCAAGTGCTCAGAAAGATGAAGCCCAAGATCCCTGATCACAATGATGCTCATTTAGTTGTTGAGGACATGAAGCTGAGAAAGGATGCAGGTCTCAGGTTATGGAGAAAGTCTGATCCATATGCCATAAGGAGAAGGACTGCTATGGACTACAGGTTTCACACAAAGGAACAACAAGACTTCTATGAGACAGTCCTGCATGATAAGAAGCCCATTGTTTGTGATATGAGAAGAGTGGACTGGGATTTCATTGATGATAATGCAGATTATTTCCCCAATGTGCATGAGAGCTTCAAAGCATGTGGAGCTGACAAGTTTGTGGCTCAAAAGTAGACTAAATGGAATGATGAACTCATCATGCAATTCTAATCCACAGCTCACTTCTATCCTGCTGGTAGGATTGTATGGATGTCTGAAGGTACATGGTACCAGTCAACTGTTGCTGAGTGGGCCAAGCTAATCAATGCCCCTGAAGAGCATGATGATGATCTAGATATCTATGCCAAGAAGAAGCAAAACCACAACTCCTTGGCAAATATGTACAAGGTGATCCCTGATGATGATCTGGAAACACACAAGTTTGGATCTGTACATCATTTGCAGGATGGTCTAGCCACCATAAACACAATCTTGAGGCATACACTGCTGCCAAAATCTGGAGATGCAAAGATGATCAAAGGCCATTCTATCAACATGCTGCATATTTTTGATGTGCCACATAAATTCAAAGTTATGAGCCTGATTATAGAGACAATCAAGAGGACTACTGCAGATCAGAATAGATCATGTGGGTATGCTCCACACATCCAAGTGCTTATCAACTCTAAAATGGGCACAGGCACTTACTTGTTGGACAAGGAATATCTACCCTTGGTGGCTGACTTTGAGGACAACACAGTTGTCATGGATGAGAATGAACCATCTTCAGTGCAAGCTCATGAAAGGAGAGAGAAGGCCAAAGAAGAGAAAGCTGCCAAGATGCCAAGTGCAGAAGAAGCATCTCAAATTACTCTCAAATCCAAGCAAGATCAAATGGCATACCTGATTCAAGCTACCATGAGGATTGAGAAGGGCTTGGCCACCCTAACTCGGAATCAGGAGAGCTTGGAGAGGATCATCGAGACTAAGTTCTATGATCTTGATCTGAAAGTGACAGAGATCCAATCTGCAGTTGAGAAACTTCAGGAGGAAGAAAAAGAGAGAGGAGGACAGGCTACCACAGATGCATTTCAGCAAGTGCCTCGAGGTCAGAGTTCTGCTGCAGTGCCAGTTCCAAACACCAGAGCTGCTACATCTGCTCCAGCAGCCACAACCTTAGTGCCACCTCTAGCAGCCACTCCACCAGCTCCAGCTACTTCGTCGGAAGCCTTTGTCCTTGGATTTCTCTCTACACCGCCTCCCGAAGACCAAGCCTGAGATACGCATATCATTATGCATTTTCCAACTCTTTGGTAACTTGTTGCCAAATGGGGAGAAATATGTATAGATCATACGCTTCGAGAGAGAGTGTTTTGCCTCTTTGGTCTCTCTTTCTTTTGGTTGAACTTTATTGTGTGTTTGTTTCATACTCTTTATCCGTGTGTGAGATACTTGTGTAATCATGTGTTCGATCATATGCTTACCTTAATGTTTGATTGGATGATACTTTGTGTTTGATCATATGCTACATCAATGTTTGCTTGGATGATACTATCTCTATATTTCCATATGATCATTCACTTTGCTTGGTGATGAGTGCATGTTTTAGTGTATATCATTTTGAGCGCTCCACCAAGATGTATGTGATATGGAAGAGTAACCCATGATCCTAATTGATTGTGCATTTGCATTCAAATGCAAATTTTAAATAATGCACAAATTTAGGGGGAGCTCTTGTCTATCACATACTTCTCAAAGCGACGATGTATTTAAATCTTATTATCATTTGTCGAAGCTTTGATCTATATGTTGTCATCAATTATCAAAAAGGGGGAGATTGAAAGTGCAACTATCCCCGGGTGGTTTTGGTAATTACTTACAACATATAGCTCATTGAACTAATGCTATATCAAGATAATATTTCAGGAAAGTTCAATGGTTGGCATGGCATGGATTAGGATTGTGGACCTCTCAAAATGCTAAGGACAAACGATTGGCTCAAACTCAAGACTCTGCTTTTTCCATTTTAGTGATCCAAGATCACATTGAGTCCATAGGAAAGCCAATACTATTAAAAGGGGATGAGGTGTTGCTTAATGGGTTGCTTTCTCAAAATGCTTAGTGACATGCTCCAAACCCTCAACCACTCTCTCACATCCACATATGTCCCAAATCAAAAGTCAAACTCGGCCCCACCGAAAATATCTATCCGGCGCCACCGAGTTCATTTGACATAGCGACTGCCAAAAACCCTAATCATTTAGGTCTCACCGAAAGGGATCTCCGTCTCACCGAGATGGGATTGCAAACTCTCTGTTGCCTGTTGCAATATTTTCGGTCTAACCGAGATGTGCAATCGGTCCCATCGAGTCTACAATGCAAACTCTCTGTTTCTCTTCGTAACATTTCGGTCTCACTGAAATGAGAGAATCGGTCCCACCGAGTTTGCCTGACCAACTCTGTGTGTGCTCATTACCAAAATGGGTCTCACCGAGTTTGTGTAATCGGTCCCACCGAGATAACGTTATGCCCTAACCATAATGAAATTGGTCCCACCGAGTTGATTATATCGGTCCCACCGAAATACCTAACGGTCACATTACGAACTAAATCGGTCTGACCGAGTTCTTTGAATCGTTCCCACCGAGTTTGGTAAATTGTGTGTAACGGTTAGATTTTGTGTGGAGGCTATATATACCCCTCCACCCACTCTTCACTCGTGGAGAGAGCTATCAGAACATACCTACACTTCCATCATTCATGTTCTGAGAAAGAACCACCTACTCAAGTGTTAAGATCAAGATATTCCATTCCTACCATATGAATCTTGTTCTCTAGCCTTCCCAAGTTGCTTTCCACTCAAATCCTTCTTCCACCATATCCAAATCTGTGAGGAACTGTTTGAGTGTTGGGGAGACTATCATTTGAAGCATTTGAGCAAGGAGTTCATCACCAACACACCGTTTATTACCTTTTGGAGAGTGGTGTCTCCTAGATTGGTTAGGTGTCACTTGGGAGCCTCCGACAAGATTGTGGAGTTGAACCAAGGAGTTTGTAAGTGCAAGGAGATCGCCTACTTCGTGAATATCTACCGCTAGTGAGGCAAGTCCTTCGTGGGCATTGGCCATGGTGGGATAGACAAGGTTGCTTCTTCATGGACCCTTCGTTGGTGGTGCCCTCCGTGGACTCGCGCAGCCGTTACCCTTCGTGGGTTAAAGTCTCCATCATATCAGAAGGGATCATGTGGGTATGCTCCACACATCCAAGTGCTTATCAACTCTAAAATGGGCACAGGCACTTACTTGTTGGACAAGGAATATCTACCCTTGGTGCCTGACTTTGAGGACAACACAGTTGTCATGGATGAGAATGAACCATCTTCAGTGCAAGCTCATGAAATGAGAGAGAAGGCCAAAGCAGAGAAAGCTGCCAAGATGCCAAGTGCAGAAGAAGCATCTCAAATGACTCTCAAATCCAAGCAAGATCAAATGGCATACCTGATTCAAGCTACCATGAGGATTGAGAAGGGCTTGGCCACCCTAACTCGGAATCAGGAGAGCTTGGAGAGGATCATCGAGACTAAGTTCTATGATCTTGATCTGAAAGTGACAGAGATCCAATCTGCGGTTGCGAAACTTCAGGAGGAAGAAAAAGAGAGAGGAGGACAGGCTACCACAGATGCATTTCAGCAAGTGCCTCGAGGTCAGAGTTCTGCTGCAGTGCCAGTTCCAAACACCAGAGCTACTACATCTGCTCTAGCAGCCACAACCTTAGTGCCACCTCCAGCAGCCACTCCACCAGCTCCAGCTACTTCGTCGGAAGCCTTTGTCCTTGGAGTTCTCTCTACACCGCCTCCCGAAGACCAAGCCTAAGAGACGCATATCACTATGCATTTTCGAACTCTTTGGTAACATGTTGCCAAATGGGGAGAAATATGTATAGATCATACGCTTCGAGAGAGAGTGTTTTGCCTCTTTGGTCTCTCTTGCTTTTGGTTGAACTTTATTGTGCGTTTGTTTCATACTCTTTATCCGTGTGTGAGATACTTGTGTAATCATGTGTTTGATCATATGCTTACCTTAATGTTTGCTTGGATGATACTATGTGTTTGATCATATGCTACATTAATGTTTGCTTGGATGATACTATCTCTATATTTCCATATGATCATTCACTTTGCTTGGTGATGAGTGCATGTTTTAGTGTATATCATTTTGAGCGCTCCACCAAGATGTATGTGATAGGGAAGAGTAACCCATGATCCTAATTGATTGTGCATTTGCATTCAAATGCAAATTTTAAATAATGCACAAATTTAGGGGGAGCTCTTGTCTATCACATACTTCTCAAAGCGACGATGTATTTAAATCTTATTATCATTTGTCGAAGCTTTGATCTATATGTTGTCATCAATTACCAAAAAGGAGGAGATTGAAAGTGCAACTATCCCCGGGTGGTTTTGGTAATTACTTACAACATATAGCTCATTGAACTAATGCTATATCAAGATAATATTTCAGGAAAGTTCAATGGTTGGCATGGCATGGATTAGGATCGTGTACCCCTCAAAATGCTAAGGACAAACGATTGGCTCAAACTCAAGACTCTGCTTTTTCCATTTTAGTGATCCAAGATCACATTGAGTCCGTAGGAAAGCCAATACTATTAAAAGGGGATGAGATGTTGCTTAATGGGTTGCTTGCTCAAAATGCTTAGTGACATGCTCCAAACCCTCCACCACTCTCTCACATCCACATATGTCCCAAATCAAAAGTCAAACTCGGCCCCACCGAAAATATCTATCTGGCGCCACCGAGTTCATTTGACATAGCGACTGCCAAAAACCCTAATCATTTCGGTCTCACCGAAAGGGATCTCCATCTCACCGAGATGGGATTGCAAACTCTCTGTTGTCTGTTGCAATATTTTCGGTCTAACCGAGATGTGCAATCGGTCCCATCGAGTCTGCAATGCAAACTCTCTGTTTCTCTTCGTAACATTTCGGTCTCACCGAAATGAGCGAATCGGTCCCACCGAGTTTTCCTGACCAACTCTGTGTGTGCTCATTACCAAAATGGGTCTCACCGAGTTTGTGTAATCGGTCCCACCGAGATAACGTTATGCCCTAACCATAATGAAATCGGTCCCACCGAGTTGATTATATCGGTCCCATCGAAATACCTAACGGTCACATTACGAACTAAATCAGTCTGACCGAGTTCTTTGAATCGGTCCCACCGAGTTTGGTAAATTGTGTGTAACGGTTAGATTTTGTGTGGAGGCTATATATACCCCTCCACCCACTCTTAACTCGTGGAGAGATCCATCAGAACATACCTACACTTCCATCATTCATGTTCTGAGAAAGAACCACCTACTCAAGTGTTAAGATCAAGATATTCCAATCCTACCATATGAATCTTGTTCTCTAGCCTTCCCAAGTTGCTTTCCACTCAAATCCTTCTTCCACCATATCCAAATCTGTGAGGAACTGTTTGAGTGTTGGGGAGACTATCATTTGAAGCATTTGAGCAAGGAGTTCATCACCAACACACCGTTTATTACCTTTTGGAGAGTGGTGTCTCCTAGATTGGTTAGGTGTCACTTGGGAGCCTCCGACAAGATTGTGGAGTTGAACCAAGGAGTTTGTAAGGGCAAGGAGATCGCCTACTTCGTGAATATCTACCGCTAGTGAGGCAAGTCCTTCGTGGGCATTGGCCATGGTGGGATAGACAAGGTTGCTTCTTCATGGACCCTTCGTGGGTGGAGCCCTCCGTGGATTCGCGCAGCCGTTACCCTTCGTGGGTTGAAGTCTCCATCAACTTGGATGTACGATAGCACCACCTATCGGAACCAAGACAAAAAACATCGTTGCCTTCACTTGCGTTTGCTCCCTCCAAACTCCTCCCTTTACCTTCATATGCAATTGTTTAATTTCCGCTGCTATACTCTTAGAATTGCATGTGTAGGTTGATTACTGGACTTGTGCTAAGTTGCTAAAATCTGCCAAGAATTAAAATTGGGAAAAGGCTAGATTTTTATTGGGTCAAGTGGTCTAATCACCCCCCCTCTAGACATACTTTCGATCCTACACAAGCTAGGAGGGAAACCGAGGCGCCGAGCGATTATATCTCCTCTGACCGGCCTGGACAAGTAGGATTGACCCACGGGACCCACTTGTAAGTCGGAGAAGGCGCAGAGCCGGAACATCCCTTGGCTTTGTGGCCCAACCGAAGGCATCTGCGACAACGGATTTTTTTTTGTGCACGAGCTTGTAATGTGCTGCATCGATAAACAATTCCAGCACTTCCAAACATTAAACACAATGTCATCAATGAGTTCATTAACCCTAGAAGAATCTTGCAGCTGATCATCCATAACAACCTGAGAAGATCTTTCAAAAGGGGGGGGGGAGATGTATCCAACCGGGCCTCGGTGAGCAGGAGCGAAGCTTGGGCCGTAGCAGGATTACACCGAGCCGGAGAGCCATGATGCACGACATCTTGGGTTGCATGCAAATCCTTTCCCAAGCAGATATGAGCCGTTCTGGTGCAAATTCTTGGGTTGTTTATTCTTGGTAGCCTTCCTTATGGGGTAATGTCTCCTAGTGCTTCCATCCGGAACACATGAATTGACTGGCATGTGTCGTTCTTTTCTCCTGTGTCTGTCCCTACAGGGAAATGTCACGCGGTGTTTACCGGAGTCCTGATAACTTGCTACAGCTCGGTTACACTCGCTATTGACCCACACGAGCATTGTTGGGTCATGTATGCCTGCCCCTGTAAGTTTGTGCCACCTTGGTTTACGACTAGTCATGTTGGCCCGGTTCTTTGTCATATGAATGCTAGCGACACACTCATATATGTGAGCCAAAAGACGCAATGGCCCACGCCAGGTAAAGGCCACAGTCGTGGGTTACCGTGCGTGAGACTTCAAACTGATGTGATGTGTTACATGCTAGACCGGTGTGACTTAGGATCGGGGTCCCGACAGATGATCTCGAAGATTCTCATGCATCTAGAAAGTTCATAAGCTGACATGTATCTTGATCTTTCAGGATTTGAACTTTTTCTCCAGGCGCTTCAAAACCACTGGTTTGGGCAACACCTCCATCCTCATCCTCGACAATCATATTGTGCAAAAAAAATACAACATGTCACGAGCTGCCATAAAGTTTTTGATTCCCACATCATTGTAGCTCCATGAACAATTCCCCAACGAGCTTGAAGCACTCTGAATGCCTCTCCACATCCTTCCTAGCTGCTACCCGCATTGTTGCAAAGTGGCTTTGTTTCTTGGCCCGTGGTTCAGATATGGTCTTCACAAACGCCGTCCACTTAGGATAGATGCCATCGGCAAGATAGTAGTCCCTGTTGTAGTCACGTCCGTTGACGGTGTAGTCGTACGAATGCGATTCCCCATTGCAAAGCCTCTTGGACACCGAAGATCGTTGGAGAAGGTTGATGTCATTGTGAGAACCCAACATTCCAAAGAAAGCATGCCAAATCCATAAGTCATGTGATACCACTGCTTCTAGTATAATGGTGTCCTCTTTTGTGTGACCTTCATACATTCCCCGCAAACCTTTGGGGCAGTTCTTTCATTGCCAATGCATGCAATCAATTGATCCGAGAATTCCTGGGAACCCTCTGGCCTCCCCAATAGCCAACAACCTTCCAGTGTCCTGCACATTTGGTTCTCTCAGATACTCTGCTCCAAACACCTACACCACGACGCACGCAAACTTGGCAGTAGTCTTCAGACATGTGCTCTCCCCCCTTCCTGATCATCCCACCAACGGTATCTGCAGCAGTACCAAGTGCAAGCATCCTAAGAGTAGTTGTGCATTTTTGCTTAGCGGAGAAAGAAAGTTGGCTGCAACAATCCCGTTTGAGCATGCCATCACGTGCCTTGCTAAAACAATGGTTTCCGCATGCGAAAACGACGCCGAAAGCATGGATCATATGTGGAAGTTGGGTTCGGAGCAAAGTAGTCCCTCTGCAGTAGCCGTGCTGTGGACACCCTATCTCGATTGATCACTCTCCTCCCTTTGATAAAGCCCTTGAAGTTGAGAATATGCTCCACCTGTCGGTCCAGTCCCTCTTACATGGTCATCAGCATGACCATGTCCACTTCTTCGTCCGAATACGATGAATCGAAGAACTCATCTTGATACTCCTCGTTCGACGAAGCATCCGAATTCACCATTTCCCTAAAAAGATCACAAAAAATTAGGCCGGACAATGTGTCGAACACATAGCGCAAGGCGGAGCAGGAGAGTTGCTGGACGTACCGCGGTGGCGTCAGGACCGGCAACGACGTCCCCGACATCGAGGACGGGTGAGAGGAGTGATGTGCCAGTGATGGCGTCGTAGAGGCTCCGGTGGTTGCGAAGCAGTGAGACTGACGCCGCGGAGGATGAAGGGAGAAGAGAGCAAATAGATTCGGTAGGGCGAGGGGGTGAATTTGGTGCAATTTGAGATGGGGTAGGGCTGTCGTGTCCGACGTGACGGACCCGCCCGAGCGCTCCCATATTTGGGCTTGATATGAGGGATGTTGGTCAGTCCAGGTTAGTGACCGGGCCGCCTGGCCAGGCGTTTGAGGCGGGTTTAGGGCGCCCGACTGTAGATGCTCTTAGTAGGCAAAATAACAGTATGCATAGGACCATAATATCTGGCGAATGTTCTATGAGATGTGTTGCATTTGTGAACGTTTTAGATGACAAGTTTAATTATGGGGTTGATATTTTTTCATAAATTCAGGTCCTTTTTGACAAGAAAAATATGCAGCACGAAACGGCAGGATCTGCCATCTCTTATCAGATAAAGTTGTCACAAAAAACATATACTTTTACCTGTCTAATAATAATATATCAAAGCTCACGAAATTTAAGTCAAAAGTATAGGCCGAGTCTAGGTTTCAAGAATGTAACAGAGTTACAAAAAGACTAAGTCAAACTAGCTACTAAGCAATCTTGTTGAAAGGCCATGGAAACTGCAATATACGTATGTAGTGTCACAAGAAGAAACCCTCTGCTCTCTCTATTTGATGTACTGCGACATCCATCTGAAGCCGTCGCCGTAGCCCATCTTCCGTACTACGCTGCACATGAAGATCTCTAGGGGCCGCCTGCCGTTGTGGGAGAGATCGACGTGGCCCTTGCCGGTGGTGTGGTACTCCAGCCCGAGATAGTAGCGTAATTCGTGCTCAGATAATGCGCTTGAGATGTCGATCTTGTTGCCGAGCACGAGGAAGGGCACGCCGAAAAGCGCCTCGGCCGAGAGGAGGGCGTCCAGCTCCTGCTTCGTCTCGTTGAACCGTTCGCGATCAGCAGCGTCCACCAGGTACACGACGGCATCAACCTGCAAGCAAGATAAGGATGATAAACTTGCTTTGAGCACGCATAATTTCTTTAGAGCAAACATGCATCCCAAAGGTTCAATATGAATGGAGCAAACTGGTGACTAGTGAGATGATCGTGAAGCTGTGTTCAAAGATGAATGAATTAAGCAAAAACAATTCGATCCTCGTACGTAGGAAACAGAGGAATATGGGGGCACACGCACACGCAAAGAAAAAAGCGAGCAAACCTTGGCGAAATAGTCCTTCCAGACACGGCGCGCGAACGCGTGACCGCCGAGGTCGAACGCTTTGAACCTGATCTTCCCGATGCTCAGCTCCTCGGACGTCGGATGCTGCGTCGGCTGGTGCTGCGCCAATCTCTGCATAACCAATCAGCAGGCGTACCACAAGAACATAGTCAGCAGATTAACAGGAACCCACGAGATCGAGATCGATCAGAATCGTATATACACCGACCTCGTCCTTGAGCATCTGGAGGAGGGTGGTCTTGCCGGCGTTGTCGAGGCCTAGGAAGAGGATCTTGGCATCCTTCTGCCACAGCCCCAAATACGCCAGAGCGTCGAAGAACCAATCCACGAGAAACATCCCGGCGGCGAGTCAGCTAGCGAAGCGAACCGGGATGCTTTGGGTGCGTGATCGGTCTGCGCGGTTTCGTCGGGAGTTTCTAGCTTGTTCCTGTTTGCTATGATTTGAGCCGAGGTTCTCCATGAATTATATAGCTGCCGGATGAGAAGTTGGTTTGGCTGGAGGAGTCCGCGATGGGTCCGCCGACGCGTCACCCCATAGATCGGGCGCGGTGTTTTTAGATCGGACGGTGGTGGGAAGGTTTCTCTTTTAAGTGTGTGCTCGGTCTCTCCCTA
>LR738715.1:598471865-598485547 GCA_902687465.1 Secale cereale | reverse complement strand
AAAAAAACAACAATTGTGTGCTCGGTCTCGGTTTGCTTTGAGGCGAGGTTCTCCATGCATTCATATTATCTGCCGGACAAGAAATTGGTGTGGCCAGAGGAGTCCACCATGGATCTGGCGACGCATCAGCCCATATATCGGATGCCGTGCTTTCTATATCGGACGGTGGTGGGAAGATAACGTGGTTAGGGCGTCTCCAACGCGACGTTCAAACCGCCCGCAACAGTGACGACGGGTTTGCCATCTAAGAGAGTCTGTCGGTCCGCTCAACGGTCCGGCCATCCTTTTTCTCATATAAATATCAATGAAAAAATAGCACGCTGTAGTATCGGTAATAGCTTGATATAACACGCTAATATCATATTTTAATGATCACAGTATTTTGTCATAGCAAACTATTTTTTTATTGATAAACATGAAGCGAACAGGGGCTATGCAAGCGTCCGGACCGCTGTCACGCCCTCTTTCGACAAACCTGGCCCACACAAACTCCTCTCCCTCGTTAGCGCTTTTTTTCGCCCGAAGCCAGCTGCCGTGCCCGCTTCTGGCAAACCTGGCCCATCCAAACTCCTCTCCCTCGCCCGCGCCCTTTTCCGCCCAAGCCGGCTGTCTGCATTCATGCCGCTCTAGAGTAGCCGCTCCACATTGACGCCGACTCAGAATGGACACGATCACTCGCTGGCACCGGCATTGAAGTGACTCGCCAACCGAGGGCGTCGTCTGCGCCGCCGCGTCCTCAGTATATGCACTCGTTCAATGTCAGAGAGACGTTTACTTGACGGGACATGACTAATATCTACCATGCCCGTTCAATGCCCATCCCTCTGTCTGCTGCCATTAAACAGGCTCGCCGACAGAGAAACTAACTCCAGCGTCACGCAATGACGCTCCGGGATGCTTGGCCTCACCGGTACCCACTATTTAAAGGTGGCCACACCCGACTCACACCACGCCACAACCCCAACCCATTCGCTCCACATCTTCCTCCCATGCACCACATCCGCTATGACCGCAAGCAGGAACGCTATGTGGGAGAGCTTCACAATGGAGCAGAAGCACGAGGTGGCTGAACTTGCGGTCACCTGCAGAGCCGCGATGCCAGGAGGATAGAGGTTGACATGTCGGCAGCTCTCCTGAGGTCTCCGACGAAGACCCCACGATGGAGAATGGCTCCCACAATGACTCCGGGTAGTAGCCCGCGCCAGTGCATGCCGTCTTGATGATGGAGCAGGCACAAGCACACTTCAACCCCATCATGGCGAAGGAGCAACCGACGTCCGTGCCTATGTCGTTGTTTCGGTAGGCGCAGGAGGAGCAGTGGTACAACATGTTCCTCCCCAAGTAGCACCGGTTGGCGGAGGGCCACATCTACGGTAAGTGCGAGAGTGGGGAAGCCGTGGTGTCCATGGCCGCAACGAACACCAACTTCGTCGCGGAGCAGCATGAGTTCTACGAGGTCGCCCGCACTCAAGCCACCACTCGCAACATATAGGTTGTGCAGCCTGACACGGAGGCAACACTACTGACAAAGCCTATCATGGACGAAAACGCCACCAGCTGCACGTCGTGCCCGCCGCCAAACGTTGCGTGGTCGCGCCGGTGGGACGATGAGCGTGCCACCCCCTCCACTTCCATTGTGGACCTCACGTCCACTAGCGACGGGCATGTCGTGGACTCTGACGAGGATGAGTAGGGCATGAGAGGCGGTGGGGCCCCGAGTCCCAAATGGGACGGTTCGTGTCTCATGTTCTACTCTTCCTCACCGATGACGCACATTCACTTCGTGTGTCTTATCGCCGCCGCTCATGGAGACGCCAGATGAAGGATGTGGTTGCCGGAAGGGTACAATAAGGACTTGGACGACGGGCGCCGCGTAGGCTTAGGTTCGTTTTTTGTTGGAAAAAAACTGTCTGAAATGTAATGAATGTGCTTTGGTTTAGACGAAAAACATCTGGTTTCCACATAATTAGTCTGGTTTCTTAAAATTCGGTTTGAAATGTATGCGACTATGGTTGGATGGTAGTCTCCCGCATTAATGTGCACGGACTGATCCCCCGGTCCACATACGGATGTGGTGTCCGATTGAAGGGTCGGCATTAGAGATACTCTTATCCTTAATTAGGGCAACTCAAACACGGTCCATTAAAGACAGACAACAATGGACATAAATAGGGTAGAGGTCAGCCAACTCATATACCAAATGTCGGCCCCATTTTCTAAGATAATAAATAAAGCTAAACCAAGTGACTGTCTCTGGTCACTTTAACAAATATATATGGATTAATAGCAACTCAACCGTAAAAATAAATCCGAAAGCACTCGAGAGATTTTCAACAATCCAAAAAATGTTCAACAAATTTTAAAATTTCATCAATCCCAAGAGTGGCCTTCGTCTCAAGCTCCTTCTCGAACTTGAACTTCTTCATAGGTAATTCATCAAGTTGGCATGGCTATTGAGATTCATCTGATAATGCATCATTGTGAAGGGCATCCACTTCTTACTATGATAGAACATGCAGACGCATACATAATAGACAATGAGGTGATCAACAAGTTGTCATAATGAGCAAATGTATGAAATGACCAACACATAGAGCAACAAAAAGTTAACCTACGAGCTCTTCGAGGATGCGCCCCTTGGCAACCTTGCTCAAACTTGTGCATACACACTATAATAATTTTGACAACTTTTTGAATGGTGTACTATCGACCATTGCTGGACTCACGATCTATGTCCGCGATCATGGATCGCTTCCATCTCATGGGGCACATAGTACTTGTGCTCTTTGAACCAGCCATGCATACTTTGCCAAAACACTCAATTATACCTCATTCCTTTAAACTCCACATTTGTGGTCAATCACACATCACATAACAATACATCCTCCTTCACCAAGAGTACGCATCCATTGTGTTTCCTTCCAAGTCAACAACTGCAACGTCAAAATATTCCGCTCTGGCATTTGGTCAAACACTTGCCTGGCATGACATCCACCATGGATAGCGGCGGCAGGGGTGGATGGTACATGGGCGCCGACAGGATCCATGGGGGAGCAAAAGCGTAAGCCAATGCGGGAAAGTGTCTCGCTGGAACGGCGAATGCTCGACAAGGCATGGGTGGCAATTGGGTTGGTACAACGGCAACATCGGTCACCGTGGGTGTAGATATAGAGCAAAATGGGGAGGGACTGACTATGGAAAAGGGGCGCTTGGTGGGGATTTTGGGCGGATCGTCGGTTGTATGTGGCGGATGTCCGAACTCCCCGGTCATCCCATATGTTTGGTTCCAGTTTGTGGGTTTTAGACATCAAGTCTGGTCCAGACAAATTTCGTGACCGGTGTGGATGCCCCAAAAAATATGTGGACTGTCCACTCTAGACATTCAGCAGCAATTTGATGGACCGTGTTCGATATTCCCTTACTAGATAATACTCTAAGCGTTGCATGGATTTATAGACATCATTTTATCAAGAGTATAATTTGAATATATGAGAGATATACTATCCATATTCTCATTATATATATAGGGTTATTGCATATTGTATTGGCTCGTGACTTTCTAGCTTTGAAAAATGATTTATTGCAAAATAAAAAATGATGATGTGAAGGGCATAGATATGCTTGATGATATGGAAAATGGAACATTGATGGTTTACATGTGATTGATAACTAGAGGATACCCCGCACATTGCCGCTGGAATTTGTTGCAATATATTTAAGTGAGATTTGGTTGTGTGAAACATGAATATTTAAAATATTAATATATGAACTAATACTACAAATACATAGTGTATACATATAGATATTTTGATTATTGTATAATTAATTTTTTGGATATAATTAGCATAATGAAAAGTGTTTTCCTATGCATGTTGTGGTGGGCCTTTGATGGATGCCATGTGTGGTGAGATGATATGTGTTCATGTTGAGATAACAAAGAGTAAAATACATCATTGGTCCTATAACTATTTGAAGTGTGTCAACTTGGTCCTATACATTTCAAAATGCATAACCGAGTCCTAAAAGAATTAATGTCATTCATCTCAGGTCCTATGGTCACTTGACCACGGTTGCCCCATTGATGTGTCGCTTTGACCTTCACCATGTCCACCAGGGTGATCCAGCAGGCAAACCGATGGAGGGAAAATATGTTCGAAAACCCCTCCTGCTCTTTGGCCATTCATTCCCACATACTCTTCCCTTCCCCGAATAGCAATCTTGGAAGTTGTGGTATGCTGGCAACCAACGACATTCCGACTTGAGGTCCTGCAATGAGCAAGATGACGGGAGTTGGGGGCATTTAATTGGGGGCGCGACCTTGTTACAATGGCTCCATCGCGCCGGATGGCCGATGTTCCTCCCTTGGAGTATGGTAGGAACCCTAACCCTAATCGCTCCCATTTTTAGCATTCAACTCTCGATTTGCATAGAGTGAATGTCGTGGCAATACTATGGCACTGTGGTGATTCCTTCATTGAGGTGTTGTCCACGTTGTTTTTTTTTCACTCAGTTTCATTTGTCAACTATACGTTTGATTTCCAACTTTTTATATTCAATTTTGAACAATTTAGTGATCAAGTTCCAACTTTTTTGCTAATAGGACATGTGCATGAGCTATTCTCAGTAGAGATTCATCATGTGGGTCTTTTTGCAGCTTTGAAGAGAACAAGACCTACATGAACGGCAGAACTAATTACTTCGACAATTGTGTGGTTGAAACCTGGTTGCCTCTATGGATTAAAGATTTGTGGAGTAGCTCTGTTACGATCCTATTAAGGTTCAGTGCTCCATTGTCATTTATCTCTATCTATGTTAAGTTGCAAAATCATTTGTCACTTGTATGAATTGCCAAATGATTTGTCTCATGTCTCATTTTTCATGTCATAGAGGGAAATCTGTCATTTATCATGTCAAAGTTATATCAATTGATGACACATCTCATTTACCATGGAGTGTGCTAGATCAATGATAACAAATGTTATATTTCAAACTAAAATACAAATATTCAGTCATTACTACATGTCAGGAACTGCATCCTTCCATGACAAATTGGCAAACCGTGAGCTTTTTATGTAGTCCATAGCTTCCTATCGTGTCTTGCTAGCGAGAAGCTTGCATAGGACTGCTCAGACATGGAACATCGGCGGCGGACAGGACACTCATGTGAGAGAAAAGCAACAGGATAGCAGGGAAGGACATCATATGGGAGAGAAGAATCTTTAAAGGGCTCATTTGCAAAATTTCTCAACCACCAGCAGCGGGAGTTCTCCCGCGATGCACCCTTGGTGGACGTGGCAATGGTCCGAGAGACATGCCAGCGGGTTAACCCTGGTCAGGTGAGCATAGGACCTAAGATGAACAACTTGAATAATTTTAGGACGACCCAGTTTTACATTTTGAAAGATATAGAACCAAGTAGACACACTTCAAATAGTTATAGGAACAATGATGCATTTTACTCAACAAAAATAGTGGGGATCACCTAATAATGGAAAACTTTTTCCTATGCATGTTGAGGTGGGTGTTTGATGAGGTGGTATCTGTACGATGTCATGTGTGCATGTTGAGATAAACAAAAATAGTGATGATCAACTACTTAAGTATATAGGATGTGGAGGACCTACATTTACTTAGAAAAAGAATTAGATAATGACTTGTAACTATTTAATAATAGGGGATATCCTTTTAGAGAAGACAAACATAGTCATCGATAGGTGGGACCCACCTCCCCGTTGCCACCTCAACTGGTCAAAGTATGATTTGTGTTTAGTCTTTGCATAGCATACCTAACATGCAAGGCCCACTAGTTGTTTTTGCTGTTTTTGAGAGCTTATCACAATCGGTGCGATTTTGTTACGGCGAGGCCCAGAAGATGGTGGTACATTGTGTGTTGCCGCAAATGTGGTACCAATATGTTATCCCTATATGAGTTGGAGAACAATGAAAGGGCATTTCCTTCATTAAGTGTATTGGTTTTGATGACAACACAATTAGCAGACTAACTGTGTGCTTGAGTTACACATGCATACGACATTTCCGACGCTTTTATTTTTTTGGTTGTAGTAAATCCGTACTATTAAGAGATATCCGCTTTGGAAGGTACGGGTCGAATCAAATCACGTACATGAAACTCATATTACACCCACATAACCTTCCTACCAGTTTTCGAGAAGACAACCCAATTTCTACCAAGTGTCGGGAATGTGCACCCAGTAGTACTACTCGTCCAAGCGATAGTACCGCTCCCTTGTGGAGAAGTAACACTGCTGGGTACCTAGCCGATAGTAACGCCTGCTTGAGCGTTAGTAGCACTCTCTTGATGAAGCGGCACTACTGCACCAAGTTCCAGGCAAACTGCCACTGCTAGGCGACTTACCTTCGAGAACCTAACGACACTAAGGCAACAACTCGCCGGTAGTTTTGGCTATATAATTTTAGCTGGTACCACCGGCCACACCGTTGGTAGTACCGCTATGGCTGGTTTAGCCACACTATTGGGCAGCGGTACTATCACTCTTAGGAGTGGAACTACCGCTCAGTGTATTTCATGGAATATAACAATTAGAATTGGAGGGACTACAAAAGGAGGAGGTTCCTCCCACTTACCTCTTGCCTTTATCTCTCCTCCATTGTTAACCTAAGCTCTATCATGTCCGATCTCCTTCTCTAGCCAACCAAACTTGTTGATTTGATAGTGATTGAGAGAGGAGACCTATATATATACACTTCCACCAAAAGAAATTTTATTCCCCTTTACTTTATCTTGTGGATGTTATTAATCTTGGGGGTTTGGGCACCCTAGAAGTAAGAGTCACCTCGGAGCCACATTCCATTGTGGTGAAGCTTTCTGGTGGTCTTGGGAGCCTCCAACTGGGTAATGAAGATTGCCCCAACCTGTTGGGGAACGTAGCAGGAAAAAAAATCTACGCTTCACCAAGATCAATCTATGGAGTCATCTAGCAACGAGGGAGAGGGGAGTGCATCTACATACCCTTGTAGATTGCGAGCGGAAGCGTTCAAGAGAACGTGGATGATGGAGTCGTACTCGTCATGATCCAAATCACCGATGATCCTAGCACCGAACGGACGGCACCTCCGCGTTCAACACACGTACGGAGCAGCGACGTCTCCTCCTTCTTGATCCAGCAAGGGGGGAGAGGTTGATGGAGATCCAGCAGCACGACGGCGTGGTGGTGGATGCAGCGGTATTCCAGCAGGGCTTCGCCAAGCAACACTGGAGGAGGAAGGGGTGTCACGGGAGGGAGAGGGAGGCGCCAGGCATGGGTGCGGCTGCCCTTCCTCCCCCCCACTATATATAGGGTCCATGGAGGGGCGCCGGCCCTAGGAATCCAATCTCCTAGGGGGGCGGCGGCCAAGGGGGGTGGGGGGGAAACTTACCCCCCAAGCCAGGTGGGGCGCCCCCACCCCTAGGGTTCCCAACCCTAGGCGCAGGGGAGGCCCATGGGGTGGCGTGCACCAGCCCACTATGGGCTGGTTCCCCTCCCACTTCGGCCCATGGAGCCCTCCGGGATAGGTGGCCCCACCCGGTGGACCCCCAGGACCCTTCCGGTGGTCCAGGTACAATATCGGTGACCCCCGAAACTCTCTTGGTGGCCAAAACTGGACTTCTTATATATAATTCTTTACCTCCGGACCATTCCGGAACTCCTCGTGACGTCCGGGGTCTCATCCGGGACTCCGAACAACTTTCTGGTTACCGCATACTTATATCTCTACAACCCTAGCGTCACCGAACCTTAAGTGTGTAGACCCTACGGGTTCGGGAGACACGTAGACATGACCGAGACGACTCTCCGGTCAATAACCAACAGCGGGATCTGGATACCCAGGTTGGCTCCCACACGCTCCTCGATGATCTCATCGGATGAACCACGATGTCAAGGATTCAATCAATCCCGTATGCAATTCCCTTTGTCTATCGGTATAGTACTTGCCCGAGATTCGATCGTCAGTATACCGATACCTTGTTCAATCTCGTCATGGCAAGTCTCTTTACTCGTTCCGTAATACATCATCCCGTGACCAACACCTTTGTCACATTGAGCTCATTATGATGATGTCTTACCGAGTGGACCCAGAGATACCTCTCCGTCACACAGAGTGACAAATCCTAGTCTCGGTTCGTGCCAACCCAACAGATACTTTCGGAGATACCCGTTGTGTACCATTATAGCCACCCAGTTATGTTGTGACGTTTGGCATACCCAAAGTATTCCTACGGTATCCGGGAGTTGCACAACCTCATGGTCTTAGGAAAAGATACTTGACATTGGAAAAGTTTTAGCAATACGAACTACATGATCTTGTGCTAGGCTTAGGATTGGGTCTTGTCCATCACATCATTCTCCTAATGATGTGATCTCGTTATCAATGACCTCCAATGTCCATGGTCAGGAAACCATAACCATCTGTTGATCAACGAGCTAGTAACTAGAGGTTTACCAGGGACACATTGTGGTCTATATATTCACACATGTATCACTGTCTCCGAATAATACAATTCAAGCATGAATAACAGACAATTATCATGAACAAGGAAATATAATAATAACCATTTTATTATTGCCTCTAGGGCATATTTTGTGATGCCCGAAAACCGACGCTCCAGAAGATTCCAGATGTTCCGGGTTTTGCCGGGTGTTTCTTTTGCTGGCTTTACTTATTTTTTCATTGCATCATGTCATCATGCCATCATGTCATTAATCTTGCATCTCAATTAAATAAATTGTGTGGATCTTCGATCCATTTAAATCAAGGGAAGGGTGACTTATCTTTATAACATATCCTCCTAATATTTATGGAGCTATTATGATAAATATTCCATTGCCTTGGAATCACCGTAACACACTTGCAAATATTCCCATGCCTCTTTTACTTCAAGTTTCACCGTCAAAACCTTCTCTATAATTCTTTTCCCGTTTATCAAGGTTCCTTCAAAAACCTCAACATTTTTGGACACTTCCTAAACCTTGTCCTAATTCAACCCATTTGAATTAAATTAAAATGAGTTTGAATTTAACTCTTGCATTCTTGCCTCTTCTATTTTTCGTGGAACGTGGACATTTTTGCGAGTCCGGGAAAAATAATCCTCATGCCCACTTCTCTCCCAATCTCTCTATCCTTTTCCTTTCTTTTCTCTGTTTTTTTAATGCAGAGAGGAGGGCCATACAGCCCAGCAGCCACGCGCCTGCTTCCCCGCGGCCCAACCACCTCCCACTTGGGCCATCCCCACAGCCCAGCCCGCACCCTCTAACCCTAGCTTGACCCCCATCGTGACCTCCCTTCGTTCTCCATCTCCCCCTCGACCCCCTCCTGCGCCGCACCACACACTTGCTTGTCCTCTCACGCTGCCGCCCGACCGGTTCTCCTCCTCGTTCCCTCCGAGTCGCAAGGGCCGCCGGGCATCGTGTCCTCGCCACCCCGACGCGCCCCGTCCTCCTCCCTTCTCCTCCTCGCCCGCGGACAGCGTCTTGCTGTCATCCCCAAGCTTCGTCGCACTGGCCTCGTCCAGCCACGCCGGCCACTTCCTCCCCTGCCGCCGCCTCGACCCTGCAGGAGTCCCTTGCCACACGCCGCCGTCCAAGAGCTCCGCCTTCCGCCATGCTCCTCCGTCCCTATCGTCGCACCAGGCCTCCTGCGCTCGACGCTCGGCGTCCCCTGCTCCCGCCTCCCCTCGCCATGGAGCCGCGCCCCGCCGCAGTTGAAGACCACCAGGAGGATGCTGCCGTGCATCTTCCGCCCCCTGTGCGCCCGAGGCGCTCGACCCCTCGTCCAGGGCCGCCATCTTCCTCGACACCGAGCGCCACCGCCGGAAGCTGCTGCATCCGTCGCATGCTATCCTGCGCCCCAGGGCTTCGTTAGCATCGCCTCTTTGCTGCTGTCTCTGTGGAGCCCGAGTTTGGGTTTTCTATTGTTAGCTTCGGTTCTGCAAAGTTCCAAGTACCTCGACGCTCGACGTCCGAACGACTACCTTCGGTGAAGAAACGTGTACGACTACCCTCGAAGACCCGTGGATGCGCCAAGTACCCCTTCGGACCGAGACGCCATGGACCACTACGTGCATGTACCACTACCGTCGCCCCGAAGACGTTCGATTCGCCAAGTACCTCTACCGTCGACCCCGAACATCTTCGGAAACGTGAACGGCTACAAAACGTGTACCACGACCCGCGAGTACCACTACTTCCTCTACGACCTCGAACCGCCCCGAAACGAACGCTTCGAAGGTATACCATCGAGACGACCCTGTGGATGAATGCTTGTGAATGTGTGATGTATGAGTTGAAGTACTTGTGTGCACCGTGCCCGATTCGTCGCTTGGCATGCCCGTCGTTTGCCTCGTCGCCAACCCGTGGGAACCCGGTGATGGGATCACCCCACCTTTCATCTTGTTTGACTCGCTCACGCTACCTTGCTTTTGCACCGGCATCTCGACGAGTGTCGGATCATCGGAACATTGCCGTGGCATCGTATCCATTTTCGCCGCCACACCCTCTTTTCTTTCCGTCGTGACGACAAATACTCCTTATCATGTTCATGTTAACTTTTACTAAAAATTTGCATAAAACTTGCCTTGTCATTCGCATCATGATAACAACCTTTAAATGTTTAAATTTTTATTTGCTTTAAAAATTGCTAAATTGGTGATGGGGATTTTCCAGAATTGTTGTTTTTATTTCTGGCCTCATTTAATTTGCCTAGATAGTGTAGTTTTACTTATGCTTCACCTCTTGCCATGTTTAATAAAAACATTTAACTTTGTCTTGTAAATAAACGAGAGTCAACTAAATAAATATAATGTGGTGTTTTGTCAATATGCACTCGTTGCATATTGAGCTCCACTTTTCTTGTAGTATTGTTTGTGCACCTTGCCATGCCCTGCATATTTAAACCGGACATGCATCATACTTGGATGTGCATCGTATGCCATGTTTATGCTTGTGTGTTTACCGTGTTGTTTGCTTCTTTCCGGTTGCTTCTCTTGTTAGCTTCGGTTCCGTTGCGGAGTTGTTAGGATTTGTTCGACTACTTCATGGAATTGTTCTTCTTCCTTTCGGAATCCCAGGCAAGATGACCATACCCTTGGATACCTTTACTACCATTGCCATGCTTAGTTGTCTTGATGTTATCGTTATATGTCGCGCTACCCATCTTTATTGTCAGCCCCTCTCCTTGTTGCCATGAAACCTCTAACCTTTGACACCTTCCTAGCAAACCATTGTTTGGCTATGTTACCCGCTTGCTCAGCCCCTCTTATAGCATTGTTAGTTGCAGGTGAAGATGAAGATCGTTCCATGTTGGAACTTGGTTTTGGGAATATCACAATATTTATTATTATTATTAACACACCGATATACTGGGCATGGGTGGAAGGCTTGCCTTTTGCTCGGTGTTTTGTTCCACTCATGCCACCTTAGGAGCCGATAAACCGACATTATGTTCCTTGATTTTGCGTTCCTTACACGGTTGGGTATATGGGGCCCCTTGACAGTTCGTCTTTGAATAAAACTCCTCCAGCAAGGCCCAACATTGGTTTTAATTTGCCTCATAATAACAACTTAATTAATTAATTAAATTTGCATAGGGGCCGCGTCCCCGAGTATTTTTCTACATAGCAGGGGGGTAGTGCTAATGGTGTTGGTCCCAAACGGGGAACCTGCGGGGCCACCTGGGGGAAACCCGAGGGCTGGTTTTACTCGTAGCTTCGCCCATCCGGACGTGGCCTAAGACGAGATACGCGCGGCTACTATCAGGTTGTCGGCACGCCGGGAGGTATTGCTGGACTTGTTTTACCATTGTCGAAATGTCTTGTGCACCGGGAACTCCGAGTTTGATCGGGCCTTCCCTAAGATAAGGGGTAATATTATTATTACTTCTGCTGATCGTGAGAGCTTATGATGGGCTAAGTTGGGACACCCCTGCAGGGTTATGATCTTTCGAAAGCCGTGCCCGCGGTTATTTGGCAGATTGGAATTTGTTAATGTCCGATTGTAGAAAACTTGACAGAGGATCCGAGATAAAAACACAACTGTGTGAGTAACCGTGACCTCCTCTTTTCACTTTGAGAAGAGAACACGGTGGGGTTATGACTGACTCAGGTAGTTCACGATCTTTAGTGATCACTACTAGTTTGCGATCGTTTGCGTAGATGCTCATCTTATTCTTGTACTCGTAAGTTAGCCACCATACATGTTGCTTAGCCGCTGCTGCAACCTCACCACTTAACCTCTCCTTACCCATTAAGCTTTGCTAGTCTTGATACCCATGGTTATGGGATTGCTGAGTCCTCGTGGCTCACAGATACTACAACACCAGATGCAGGTACCGCTGAGAACAGCGCAGAAGTTGGTCCAAGAACTTCTCTGAGAGTTCGATGAAGAGCTGGGCCGTATGTATGTGACGTTTTCGACGATCAGTAGTGGTTCCTACTAGGGGCGATCGGGACCTTGTGTTGTTTTATTTGTGGTATCTTTCATTTGAGCCTTCGTCCGTAGTCGGACTCTGATGTTGTTGGATGATGTATGTTTATGTAATGCATTGTGTGACGTGGCGAGTGTAAGCCAACTACTCTTTTACAATTTCAACCCTCTTTTACATGAGTGGTGCAACGATACCATACTTGAGATCATTCTAGTATAGCAACTTTGGAGCAAGAAATATATACTCTACATCACTCAAACATGGTGACAAGAAGCATGGACATGAAGTAGACATATCCTACAACAAACAACTCCATTGGAGCAACTCCATAGGAGGCATGGATCAATAGCAACAAGCTACACCATTTTGATCATGACGTTAAAAACCTGACAGTTATAATTTATAGCAACTTGGGAGCAAGAAATAAATAAGCTACAGCAAGCCAAATGTGCAAGTGAGGGCATGGATGGATAGACAATAACATGTACAACAAGGAATGATCATTGGCCATGCCAAAACTAGCATGGATTTGCCTAGGGCATCAAGCAAACATAGCATCAGGATATGATAGATTCCAGACTTAGTAGAATTTTCACTAAGTGTTAAAACAGTTATGTTGGCATGGTATGTTTGCAAGCATGTCTAAGTCACCTCAAGGCATATCATGGAAATTGGTTTGCACCACAGCAAAGACCACATGATGGATATTCTAAAAAATATTAACATGTGACATGGGGACAAACACATCAATAGCAACGAGCACTTCAAATCAGCATCTCATAACATGTTACAAAACTTAACAGCCACATGCACTTTTGCAACAGAGATTAACATGGCAATATGAACCCTAACATGCATGCTACAGCAACCATCATGTAGAGCATCTCACTATGAACATTTTAACATATCATCTGCTTCATTTGGATAAACATGCACCAAGTTATCACATCTCAAACATGGCATGAAAATAACAAGTAGCAGCAGTTTATAACAAGTAGCACTCTTGTCACGAAGATTAAGACCACTAGATGAACTCAAACAAGCATGCCACAATGGAACAAAACATAGAGCACATCACCACGATCATTTTGATATATCATATGCACAGATTGGACTTACACACAAAAAGATACAGCTAAATGAACATGCAACAAAAATAAGCAATTCTAGGACTTAGTGAAAAAAAGGAATCAACCTCGCGGATCGGGTCAACGGGGCGGATCGGGTCGGGGGGGGGGGGG
>LR738715.1:598428334-598471746 GCA_902687465.1 Secale cereale | reverse complement strand
GGGACGCGGCTCGACGGCGGCCGAACTCAACGGCGGCGGCCGCGAGGTCGCTGGAGGAGGACGGCGGCGGAGCTCCTCGGTGGTGAGCTCGGGCCGGCAGGGTCGGGCCCGGCGGCGGAGCTATTGCGGAGGCGCGGTGGCGGCGAGGTGCGCCCGGCGGCGGCGAGGCGGGCGCCGGCGGCGGGGAAGACGAGGCACGGGTCGAAGGGGCACAGGCCCTGCGCGGCCAGGGAGCGGGCGCGCCGTGGGCCGAGCGGGCTGCGACGGGGCGGTGACGGCTACCACGTGGCGGGCGCTGACTGGTGCGGAGGTCGGCTAGACGTGTCCGACGACGTACGGACACGTCCGGTGGCTGCGGGAGGAGAAAAATTAGGGTTTCGCCCGAAAATGGAGGGGGTGGATGTTTTTATAGGCACAAGGAGCTAGGAGACTCCAAATGGAGAGCGGTTTTCGGCCACATGATCACAATTCGACGACCTAGATGATGGGAAGGGTTGTGCTGGGTTAGTGGGCTGTTGAGGGGGTCTTGGGCCTCAAAGAAGAGGTTCTTTTAGCCCACTAGGTTAACCGTTGGAGTACCAAACGAACTCCGAACGCAACGAAACTTGACAGGCGGCCTACACGTACCAAAACAACATCGCACGACAAGTCTCACGTCATTCTGGGAACGTTACACGGCCACACACGAAAGAAGGACTCGGGGATGCCACGGGCATGTGTGTGAGCGTCGGACTCGAAACGGACAACAGGAAGAGAAGAGTGGGACCGGGTGCAAGTGACAACACAAATGCAATGCAATGCACATGACAACATGACATGGATGAAATGCACACACGCACACGACAAAACGAAGACACCCGAAATGAAAGAAGAGCCCAGAAAGGAATTGATGAAGCCAAAGTTTATATATTGCCATATTGGGAAAGTGTTACATCTGGGGCATTACAAACTCTCCTCTACTACGAAAAGATCTCGTCCCGAGATCTAGGACTGGAAGAAGGAAGGATACTCGGAACGAAGGTGATCTTCTCGTTCCCACGTAGCTTCTTGGTCGGTATGGTGTGACCACTTAACTTTCAAGAAGTTGATTGACTTGTTGCGGGTCTTGCGCTCAGTTTTTCAAGAATAGCAACGGGGTGCTCACGGTAAGACAAGTCTTGTTGAAGATCAATCTCCTCGAACGGAATGGTGCGTTCAAGTGTCTTGAAGCACTTGCGGAGTTGAGACACGTGAAACACATCATGAACATTTGCAAAGTTGGATGGAAGCTCGAGTTGGTAGGCTAGATCGCCTCTTTTGCCAAGGATCTTGAAAGGGCCCACGTATCTAGGAGCAAGCTTGCCTTTGATACCAAATCTTTGGGTGCCTTTCATAGGAGAAACACGGATATAGACATGATCTCCAATGTCAAAAGCCAAATCACGATGCTTGCCGTCATAGTAGCTCTTTTGACGCGACTGAGCGGCCTTGAGATTCTCACGTATGACTTTGCACATTTCTTCGGCTTCTGAGATCAAGTCATTGCCAAGAAGTTGACGTTCCCCAGTCTCGGACCAGTTGAGAGGAGTACGACACTTTCTGCCATAGAGGATTTCAAACGGAGCTTTGCCGACACTTGCTTGGAAACTGTTGTTGTAAGAGAACTCGGCAAACGGAAGGCAATCTTCCCACTTCATGCCAAAAGAGATGACACAAGCTCTGAGCATGTCTTCGAGGATCTGGTTCACTCTTTCGATTTGACCACTAGTCTGAGGGTGAAACGCAGTGCTGAAACGGATCTTAGTGCCCATGGCCGACTGGAAGGAGTCCCAGAACTTGGATGTGAACAAACTTCCACGGTCTGAGGAGATAACTTGAGGAATGCCATGTAACGACACATTTCTGGAAGTGTACAGCTCTGCCAGTTGAGCTGCATTGATGGATTCTTTGACTGGAAGGAAGTGAGCTACTCTGGTTATCTTGTCAATCACAACAAAGATAGAATCGTTCCCCATCTTGGACTTAGGAAACCCAGTGACGAAATCCATTTCAATGTGGTCGAATTTCCACTCGGGAATAGGAAGAGGTTGGAGGAGACCGGCTGGACGTTGATGCTCTGCCTTCACTCTTCTGCAGACATCACATTATTCACGAATTGGGCAATCTCCCTTTTCATGCGAGTCCACCAGTAAGATTGCTTGAGGTCTTGGTACATCTTGGAACTTCCAGGATGAATCGAGAGGAGGGAGTCATGTGCTTCGTTCATTATGAGCTTCCTGAGATCACCCTTGGGAACCACAAGTCTGTCCTCAAAGAACAAGGTGTCCTTCTCATCAACGCGATAGCACTTGTATTTGGGAGTACCCTTTGCAATACCATGTTTCACTTCCTGCACCATAGCATCACTGAGTTGGGCCTCACGGATCTGATCTTCCAAGGTAGGAGCAACTTGAAGATTTGCAAGAAAGCCTTGCGGAACAACTTGGAGGTTGAGCTTCCTGAATGCTTCATAAAGCTCAATCTGAAACGGCTTGATAAGGAGATTGTTGCAATATGCCTTGCTGCTCAAGGCATCTGCAATGACATTGGCCTTGCTAGGTGTGTATTTGATGCTTGGATCATACTCTTGGATCATTTCAACCCAACGAGTCTGGCGAAGGTTCAGGTTCGGTTGTGTGAAGATGTACTTCAAGCTCTTGTGATCGGTGAAGATGTCCACTTTTCTGCCCAAAAGAAGGTGTCTCCACGTGATCAAGGCGTGTACCACTGCTGCTAGCTCGAGATCATGTGTGGGGTAGTTCTTCTCATTTGGCTTCAATTGACGAGAAGTGTATGCCACAATTTTCTTGTCTTGCATTAGCACAACACCAAGTCCTTGAAGAGAAGCATCATAGAATACTTCGTAGGGCTTGGACTCATCTGGAGGAGTAAGAATCGGAGCAGAGATGAGCTTTTCTTTGAGTGTTTTGAATGCCACATCACAATCCGGAGACCAGTTGTACTTGACATTCTTCTGCAGCAAGTTGGAGAGAGGCTTGGCAATCTTGGAGAAGTTCTCAACGAACCTTTTTCAATAGCTAGCAAGACCAAGGAAGCTTCGGAGTTGCTTAACGTTCTGAGGGGGTTCCCAGTTGACAATCGCTTCAACTTTCTTGGGGTTGTGATGTCTACACACGCTTCTACTCTTGTAGACTATGTTGGGCCTCCAAGCGCAGAGGTTTGTAGGACAGCAGCAATTTCCCTCAAGTGGATGACCTAAGGTTTATCGAACTCAAGGAAGTAGAGGTTGAAGATGGTCTCTCTCAAGCAATCCTGCAACTAAAATACAAGAAGTCTCTTGTGTCCCCAACACACCTAATACACTTGTCAGATGTATAGGTGCACTAGTTCGGCGAAGAGATGTTAAATGGCAAGTGATATGGATGGCAAAACAAAGTAATATAAATCTGTAATAAAAAGTGCAGCAAGCAAACAAGTGGTAAGCGTGAGCACAAATAGTATTGCAATGGTGGAAACAAGGCCCAGGCTTCATACTTTCACTAGTGGCAACTCCCAACAACATTAACATAATCGAATCACATGATATTTCCCATAAAACATGCAATGGAGACGCACCCGGAGGTCATTCCTCCGTGGTCAAGAGAGGACGAGAATTATGTAGGGCTACAAAAGCACACCTCAAAGTTCGTAGTTCTCAATCTAAGGATTTCCCAATGTCACCGCGGCCATCCAAAGAGAGTCCCACAATCACCACAACATATCTAAAGGATAGTCAAAGACAAGCACCAAGAGACTCTCAATCTTCAATCAACACACAAGAGAGGAAATCACTCATGAAAATATTTTTCTAATCCATGTCCAGTAGACCGCTGTCACCGTCTCGGGGATTATACTAGATAAAGACAAGTGAGTACATCAATCCAATACATAGAGGAAGGGGAAATATCATGGGATCACCCTAGATTAACATAGCCTATGATCACAACGAAGATCACATCATGGGAGAGAGAATTGACCACATAGCTACTGGTAGAAACCTCACCCCCGAGGAGGAACTACTCCCGCATCATGGAGGGAGGAAGCAACGTCGATGGAGATGAATCCGGGGGCACTTCCCCGTCCCGGCAGGGTGCCGGCACAGGAATTCTGGTCCCCCGAAGCTTGATGGCGATGGCGGCGGAGATCGGGATTGCGTCTGGAGAAAAGGGGTCTGGAATCAGGGTTTCTGCGATGCGGTGTAAATATATGCCAAAGGGGGTTGCCAGGGGAGCTAAGGGGGGCCCAGGCGCCCCCCCCCCCGGCGCGGCCAGGAGGGGGCCGCTTGGGCAGGCCGCCTGGAGCCCCTGTGGCCCCCCTCTGGCCCTAATTTGGCCGCAAGGAAGCTTCCGGAACGCTGATTTTTTATATAATTTTTCCGGGATTTTTCGGGCAGTTCTCGTAATGGGAAAACCTGAAATACAAAAACAGCAGAAAACAGAAACTGGCACTGGGGTGCACTGAGTTAATTGGTTAGTCCAAATATGATCAAAAGTGTATGGAAGTTTATAAATATCATAGCAATATCACCCAAAAGAGGCATGGAGCAAGCAGAAATTATAGATACGTTTTGGACGTATCAACATCCCCAAGCTTAATTCCTGATCGTCATCGAGTAGGTAAATGATAACAAGAATAATTTCTGTGGTGACATGCTATTAACCATATAGGACTTTTTCATAGTCATATGACAAAAGCTTACTGAGACAATGAATCTGTAGTAATTAAGTTGCCTCATGAGAAAATCACAAAGAACTGAAAGTTTTACAATATGATACTGAAACATCAAATTGATTTGTTATGAGCATGGTGTGCAAATATGATAAAGTGATATCTCGCTTGCCCCCTTTAGTGAAGCAAAACATAAATGCAGGGGCACCTCCAAGGTTTAAGTGATGACTAGATACAATGATTTCTAAATAAACGATATCATAATCATGCAAAAGACAATGCTACTTTGGGACAATGCACATTACACTCAGAATGACAATCATGCTCTCAGTAGTTGGTGCTTTAAAAGAAGGTGGAGACTCTCGAACCATGGCTTTTGTTGGCAAGGTTGAAAACCCGTGGTCGGAAACAAAGACAAAACATGTACCAGAGCTCTTGGTTTTAAAAACAGAGGTAATAATTATTTTTTTGAATATGCATGTTTCGTCAACGAATGCTAGCAGATAACTCAATTACTTTTTGAGATGGACAAGTTTCGAGGAACGGCTCCCGAATGAGGACGATCACATCCTCTTAATCTCCTTTGTTTATCACTGCCAAAGTTTTCTGATTTCTCATGAACAAAGTGTGAAGGAGGGTTTGTTTGTTATATTAATTTTGAGCCGGGCGCACTCATTGCCAGTTCCTTCTCGTATTATGGGTTTGCACATTATACATGCAATCCCGGGGTGAAGCTTGTCCAACTTAAAAAGATCATGAATTAACTACTACTTCCTCATGAGCTAAAACAGGGGCACAATACAGAAATGCATTTTTTTGAATAATTTCGAGATGTCACATGAAAGTCTTCGTTAGGAATGGCAGGTAAATACCATGTATAGGAAGGTATGGTGGACTCATATGGCATAACTGGTTTAAAGGATTTTGGATGCACAAGCAGTCAGTCCGCTTAGTACAGGCGAAGGTTAGCAAAAGACTGGGAGCGACCAACTAAGAGAGCAATGACGGTCATAATCATGCAGAGCGACAAAGCAACATTGAATTAGGCATGGAAGTTATATCGCTACTCAGAAATAAAAGATCATCAAGGCTTGACAGACTTTCTTTACAGTCTTAAATATGCGTGAGCATACGCCAAGTCAATCAAAATAAATTCTTGAAGGAAGATGTTACTAAACCATACCACATCATAGGCAAACAAATCATGTTGGTACTCCAATAACACATTGGGAACCCCCCCAGCTATTTGAGACTAACCATAAGAAAACATGAATTACTAAGCGCCATTATGCACGTAGCATTTTTATCATAGACATATCAACCAATGCAACAGAAGCAAACTCTCTTAATAAGATAAGCATGATAACTAAAGAGAGTTCAAGCAACCAACTAAACAAAAGCTCTTTAAAAAGATAAGCATGAAAACTAAGAGCTAAGCATGATAGTAGCTATTGAAAGACAAAGAACACACATAGCAAAGATAGACATGAAAATTCTATGTTATGTTCTAGGTAGAAGTGGAGCGTGTTTCTCTCCCACACAAAGAAAGCTGAGTTCCGACTCGTTATGAAAAGCTAAAGAAAACTAAAAAGGAAACTAAAAGCAAGACGCTCCAAGCATAGCACATAACACATGAAGTGATAAAAATATAGTGGAACGAAAGACGAACTGATAATGTTGATGGAGAAGGGGATGCACGGGGGCATCCCCAAGCTTAGACGCTTGAGTCTTCTTGAATATTTCTTGGGGGTGCACGGGCGCATCCCCAAGCTTGAGCGTTTGACACTCCTGAATCTTTTTATCATCTTCCCTCGCACACTTGAAAACTCCCTTCATACATAACTCATCATAATTTGATTAGCGAGGTTAGTACCCATAATAAAATAATTGTTCCTTGTTGGAAATAAGGATATTCTTGAAGGTCTACTGTTTCTCAAGATTGCCAAAAGGTTTTTGCAAAGAAAAAGCAAGCTCAAGGTTTGCAAAATGAAGGAAAGGCAAAACAGGACAGAATCTGTGAAAAACAGACCAGCAGGTAGTAAATGATATTTTTCGGGGCACTTCTGCAACTCAAATCAAAAAACTCAGAACAGATGCCCGAAAGACAATTGTATGGAGCACGCTGTAGAAAAAATTCAGACCGAAAAGATGATCTGGTGATTTTATACGAATTTTTCTATCCAAGGACAGAATCTATTTCCTGGACAGCACGTCACAACTTTTGAACTTTCTTGCAATCAGAGGCTACACTTGGCACAAAGCTGAAAAGTAAAGATATAATGATGATGCTACTATAGTAACAACATCAAGACACAACAAAAGCAAAATAAATTTTTATTCATTATGGGCTGCCTCCCAAAAGTGCTTTCTTTTATGCCTTTAAGCTAGGCATAAGACTTTAATGATGCTCTCGTAGGAATAAGAGTTGAAGAACAAAAGAGAGCATCAAGAAGCAAATAACAAACACATTTAAGCCTAACATGCTTCCTATGCATAGGAATATTGCAATAGAATAATTCATTGAAGCACAAAGCAACTAGCATAGGAAGGCGAAACAAGCATAACTTCAAAATATTCACCATAAAGAGAGGAAACTTCTTAATATTAAGATATTTAGAACCAAGTCTTCCTCTCTCATATAAATTTCAGTGGCATCATGGATGAACTCAACAATATAAGCATCACATAAAGCATTGTTATCATGATCCACATGCAAAAAGGTACTCTTACTCTCAACATAAGCATAATCTTTCTCATTGGTAATAGTGGGAGTAGGACTATCATAAACAACTTGAACACTATAGATTAATTGTGTATTAGGAGGGTGGTGTTCAACAAGGGAGTAATTCCCTCCATGATTATGACAAGTTTCATAAGGATAATTTCTCCTTATGTCATAGGTACCTTTATAATCACTATAGATTGGAGTTATAACATCATCATAGTAGAGAAGAGCATTATCATTGCTAGCAACTATATTTGTAAACATGTTGTCTTTATTCTTACTAGCAAAAGAATTATCAATTGTCACATCACTAGTGGGTAAAGGATTTGCAATCCTATCATCCCCAAGCTTAGAGCTTTCCATATCATCACTTTCAGAGTTGGTACCAAAAAGATTTTCAAGGTCATAAGCAGCATTATCATCATTTTCCCAATCACAATAAGTAACATGCATATCATAATCAAAATCATCTTCAATAGTACCTACGGACGTATCATCAAGATGATAATTAAGGCAATGGACTTCACCTTCTTCTTTAAACTTACAACCGTTAGGATAAAAGTTGATGGGAGGAATATGCTCAGGCCAGGTTGATACCCATTCTTCTTCCTTTTTGCTCCTCTTCCTCCTCCTCTTCTTTTTCTTCTTCTTCACCTTAGGAGGGGGTGGTTGGAGATGAAGCTTCTCCCCATATCCTGGTTTATCATTAGAAACAATAGGGGAAACTTGGGAGAAACTCTCCTTTTTATTAGCAGAAATATAAGAGACATTTTTATACTTTGGTAAAGTTCCCTCCCTTCTAATCTTACTTATGTAATCATTTTCATGGCAATTAACAACACAATAGAGATGGCAATTTTGCAAAGTGTTTTTTTATTCATATGGCATTAACATCTAGCCAAGAAGTCTTTTCTGATAACTCCTCACACATCAAAAATAACATAAGCTCATCATAAAGATCAGAGGTGATCATGTTATCAGACAACTGTTTAACAGTTATGTTTTGAAAGTTCATGCATTGAAAATTAAAGTGACCTTCTATACAGCAAAGTTCACAAGTAAAAGGATAAAGGTCACACAATTCTCTAGCAATTTCATTTAAATCTCTGACCCAAGTGATTGTTCTTTCATGCTTAAGTTGCTTACAATACTTCTCTTCTTCAATCATAGGCCTTTCACAAGGTCTATCCACTCCACAAAAATTAACATGCTTATATAAAACTTCATTTTTAGGAATTGGATCATGCATGTTGCAATCATCATGAACAATTCCATTTTCTTTGCAAATCTCTTTGAAAGGTTCATGATGCTTGTTCCAATCCTCCTTAGGCATATTAAGATGTGAAGCAAAAGATTTGAGGAAATCAACAAGGAGTTGAGAATCAAGCCCAAATTTAGCACTAAACTTATTAAAACTTGTAGTTTCAACAAAGGACTTAATGCAATCATACTCATAAACTATACCTGACTCTTTACCTTTGTCGATCTCCCAATCTTCAGTGTTGCGTTGAATTCTTTCAAGGAGTTCCCATTTAGCATCAATCTTTTTGTTTGTGAAAGAACCCATAGAGGAGGCATCGAGCAAATCTTTATCCTGTCGAGAGAGCCTCGCATAGAAATTAGTAATAATCATATCTTTGGGGAGCCCATGGTCAGGACATTTTAGCATTAACGTTTTCAGTCTCTCCCAAGCTTGAGCTATGCTCTCTCCGTCATGAGGATAGAAATTATAAACATAATTCCTATTCTCATGGACTTCATGAAGAAGATAAAACTTGGAGTAAAAGAGAGACATAAGCTCTTGCCAATCAAGCAAGTGCGAGTTATCGAGAAGCTTATACCAATCTGAAGCTTTATCTATAAGTGATACCGCGAACAATTTCCTCATGACAAACTCCCTTGATACACCTGCAAGCTTAAATAATGAACATAGTTGTGACAGATATAGCAAGTGTTCACCGGGATGTCTGTCTCCTGCATAACGATTAGCCAAAACATAATCGATAATACCAGCTGGTATTTTATAGGGCACAATTTCAGTAGGGGGGGAGCAACCACCACAGGTGTGGGGCGTCTTCCCGCAAGCAACCATCTAATAGCACGGTTTTCCATAAACATAACTAGTGAAACTAAAAACAAGAAACGAAAAGATTTAATTGCAAGATATAAAGATATACCTTCAAGCACTCACTTCCCCATCAACGGCGCCAGAAATAGCTTGATGTCTACACACGCTTCTACTCTTGTAGACTATGTTGGGCATCCAAGCGCAGAGGTTTGTAGGACAACAGCAATTTCCCTCAAGTGGATGACCTAAGGTTTATCGAACTCAGGGAAGTAGAGGTTGAAGATGGTCTCTCTCAAGCAACCCTGCAACTAAAATACAAGAAGTCTCTTGTGTCCCCAACACACCTAATACACTTGTCAGATGTATAGGTGCACTAGTTCGGCGAAGAGATGTTAAATGGCAAGTGATATGGATGGCAAAACAAAGTAATATAAATCTGTAATAAAAAGTGCAGCAAGCAAAAAAGTGGTAAACGTGAGCACAAATGGTATTGCAATGGTGGAAACAAGGCCTAGGCTTCATACTTTCACTAGTGGCAACTCCCAACAACATTAACATAATCGAATCACATGATATTTCCCATAAAACATGCAATAGAGACGCACCCGGAGGTCATTCCTCCGTGGTCAAGAGAGGACGAGAATTATGTAGGGCTACAAAAGCACACCTCAAAGTTCGTAGTTCTCAATCTAAGGATTTCCCAATGTCACCGCGGCCATCCAAAGAGAGTCCCACAATCACCACAACATATCTAAAGGATAGTCAGAGACAAGCACCAAGAGACTCTCAATCTTCAATCAACACACAAGAGAGGAAATCACTCATGAAAATATTTTTCTAATCCATGTCCAATAGACCGCTGTCACCTTGGTCTCGGGGATTATACTAGATAAAGACAAGTGAGTACATCAATCCAATACATAGAGGAAGGGGAAATATCATGGGATCACCCTAGATTAACATAGCCTATGATCACAACGAAGATCACATCATGGGAGAGATAATTGACCACATAGCTACTGGTAGAAACCTCAGCCCCGAGGAGGAACTACTCCCGCATCATGGAGGGAGGAAGCAACGTCGATGGAGATGAATCCGGGGGCACTTCCCCGTCCCGGCAGGGTGCCAGCACAGGAATTCTGGTCCCCCGAAGCTTGATGGCGATGGCGGCGGAGATCGAGATTGCGTCTGGAGAAAAGGGGTCTGGAATCAGGGTTTCTGCGAAGCGGTGTAAATATATGCCAAAGGGGGTTGCCAGGGGAGCTAAGGGGGGCCCAGGCGCCCCCCCCCCCCGACGCGGCCAGGAGGGGGGCCGCTTGGGCAGGCCGCCTGGAGCCCCTGTGGCCCCCCTATGGCCCTACTTTGGCCGCAAGGAAGCTTCCGGAACGCTGATTTTTTATATAATTTTTTCGGGATTTTTCGGGCAGTTCTCGTAATGGGAAAACCTGAAATACAAAAACAGCAGAAAACAGAAACTGGCACTGGGGTGCACTGAGTTAATAGGTTAGTCCAAATATGATCAAAAGTGTATGGAAGTGTATAAATATCATAGCAATATCACCCAAAAGAGGCATGGAGCATGCAGAAATTATAGATACGTTTTGGACGTATCAGGTTGACAGCAATACCGTCAGCAGAGATGATATTGCCTAGATACAAGACCTTATCGAGCCAGAATTCACATTTAGAGAACTTGGCATAGAACTTATGTTCACGGAGTCTATCGAGAACCAAACGGAGGTGCTTGGCATGATCCTCTTCATTCTTGGAGAATACCAGGATGTCATCCAGATAGACGAGCACAAATTCGTTGGTGTAGGGGTTGAAAATGTAGTGCGTCATTCTCGAGAAGGTGGGTGGAGCATTAGCGAGGCCAAAAGACTTGACTATGTATTCATAGGAGCCGTAGCTTGTTCTGAATGCAGTCTTGTGAATATCTTCTTCACGGATACGGATCTGATGATAACCCATCCGGAGATCGAGCTTTGAGAACACTTTTTTAGGATCACGCGAGTATTGTTTGGATTGTTCCGATGTCTTTGTGACGAGAACATTGTTCTCGATGCCTCCTGTCATTAGGGGTTGTGGCAGTGTCCCGGGGAGGTGAGCTCCGAGGTGTTATCGTCACAAATATATCGCAGCAGTTCTGGAATACTTAAGACGGCCGACATCGAAAACTCTTCTATGCGGTTAGTGGCAAGATAACCCCGACATCACCCAGTACTGGGGAGGTAGTTCGGGAGTATTTCCATAGCTTGTATAGCAGATGTGTTTCGAAGGTCCGAGGTAAACGGTTTCCGGAAATAACTGGTTATGTGTTGAAGGATGGATACAGCTGGATGTAGGATTAGAGTTGAGTGCACGATGCTTCCCCTGTGTCCCAAAACTTGATTACATAACTGGGAACTTTCGGAAATTAATAGGTGGGTTCATCTATAGTAGCTCGTAGGCATTCTTCCAACGAGTGCATGATATGAAGTTCGGGGTTCAACATTTAGTGAAGGGGTTTTATGGGCGTTGTTCCGATCGGGAGTTGCATCTTAAAGGGTCCTTGGCTATGCTGATCCGAGGATTGCAAAACCCTTTTGTAACACGTTCCATAAGTTTTCAGCACGAACATGTGGAACAAAACTTCTATCTTGTATTTGTTCTATCTGCTCCTTGTTGTTTTTTTATTTACCTTTTGTTCTCCCAAGTGTCTTCTCGTCAAGTGTTGTACCATTAAGCTACGGAATTCATTCGTTCAATTCTCTGTTCGAGTGATATTGCGAATATTAATGTTGCAACATGTTTATCCTTTGTTTTGTTTTGATTGTGGTATTCGAGTTGCTTTGACGTCAAGCGTGGATTCCATACCTTTCCTAATCGGTGTTCTCATATTTCTATGGGAGTGCTAGTGCTTTTTGATCATCCAGATTGCTATGTTAAATTCTTTTCAACCGGTGCGTTTCTCTTCAAGTTAACCAAATCCTTTCAATTTGTGCAAGACCAAGTCTGGGTTTTTCTCAACGGTGCCTGTTTCATTCATCCCAAGTTGTCTTTGTTTTTCCCCACCCTCCCACCCTTCTTCTTCTCGGAGTCAGAAATTTTAAATGAAATATCCATTTTATTAATGTGATGTTTCTTCATTCTTTTCGTTCAATTTCATTATCCGGTGATTTCTCAGGAAGATGCTCAGGAAGCTGCAAGTTCATCATTCCCCATTCTCGTTTCTTCTCCGGTGGATTTAATTTAAGCTTCGGTGTTGATCATATCTCTTCCTTTTTGTTTCACATGTTGAAATTTCTTATCCAAAGTCTCTCTTGATTATTCAACTCTCCCTAATTCTTATCCGGAGTGTACAAGAGATCTCAGAGGACTCGTGTTTCCATTTTCAACCTGTTCATTATATTTTGAGATTGTTATCTCATCCAAGCCATTTAATTCAACCAGTGCAATATCTCTTAAGCAATCTTTTTCAACGGTGATTTCTTTTGAGTGGGCCCTAACCCGCAGGTCTTTTCCAAGGATCTTACCTGACTCTTCTAAATTTTCTGGAGTTATACTCAAATTCTTTTCAAAGTGTGACGTAAGTATGGATTCCATTAGTCATATGCCTTCTCAGAGATCGCTTTCAAATTATTTTCATGTTTGGTTAAACCTTCCATCTTTTTATTCTTCCGGAGTATATAAAAAATTCTTCAAGGTGTATCTCAACGTCATTCTAAAATTGTGAAGACCGCAAAAGAGTTACTCTTAAATCTTGGCCCGTTCTCTTGAAGATTCGTGGTTCTAGCTTCATGCCATCGTCATTATTGTTCCGATTGTGAGGAATTCCTCTTATACCCATCCGAAGCACTTCATGAATTCTTCCAATTGTGATCCTCCGAAGGCCATCATTTCAGAAGATTTCTTCGTTCTTAGTTTTAAACTTCGCCCTCCAACTATTCATTTTTGATGCCTCTTCGTTTGTCTCCATATTCTTCCGGTGCTTTGTTCAAGTATTCTTCTTCTGGCATTGCGAAGTGCAATTCTTGCTCCCTTATCTTTTGAGGTGGTGTTCTGGACAATTTCCTTCATGTTTCATGATTCACGAGTTATCAAAAATGAAACCATCTTATTCTTCGTTCATGAAATCTTTCCAACCCTTCAATTTATTCATTGAAGTAATCTTGGGTTGTATCTCACCTAAAAGCTTTCCCTCAGAATTGTTGCTATTATGGTGCCTATAAATGACCCAAGTTCTTCATTTATCCTCCCGGTGAAATAAGTTTTTCGTCTCCTTGTTGATCTCAATCCAAACCATCATCTCGTTTACCGAGATCATGTTCTTTCCTTTGCTTCTCCATTTAACTGGAGTGTTGTGTCCTCATTCAAGTTCTCTCATCTTATCAAGTTTTGCTTCTCTTTTCAATCGGAGTGCTGTCTAAATCTTTCTTACCCCTTGTGCCATTCTTTCAATTGTTTCAGAGGCAGTGTGTAGTTGATTTCATCAAGTATCATTCCATCTCCTCAAGTTCATGTTAATTCCTTCCATTTTTAGACGGAGTGCTGTCCAAATTATTTCGTTCTTATTCCTTCTTAATCTTGGTTAAATGGAGTGGTTTTGAAATTCTTTCATCATCCGTGAGCTCTGGTTTCATGTCTTTCAACCTACAAGGTTCTCGTAATGTTCCTTGTTCCTCATATTACCGAAGTGCTCTTAACTTCGTTCATCTCCGTTGTATTCTTTCTTTCAAGATTGTTCAAACTCTCAAGGTTCGTGGTTTCACTCGTTTGTCGAAGAAGCAACTTTGTTTTACCTCTTCTTTTCCGTTTCTATCCGGTGCCATCTTCAGGATCTCGGGTCGAGATCCTCTGTTAGTGTGGGAGAGTTGTGACGCCCGAAGACCGACGCTCCAGAAGATTCCAGATGTTCCGGGTTTTGCCGGGTGTTTCTTTTGCTGGCTTTACTTATTTTTTCATTGCATCATGTCATCATGCCATCATGTCATTAATCTTGCATCTCAATTAAATAAATTGTGTGGTTCTTCGATCCATTTAAATCAAGGGAAGGGTGACTTTTCTTTATAACATATCCTCCTAATATTTATGGAGCTATTATGATAAATATTCCATTGCCTTGTAATCACCATAACACACTTGCAAATATTCCCATGCCTCTTTTACTTCAAGTTTCACCGTCAAAACCTTCTCTATAATTCTTTTCCCGTTTATCGAGGTTCCTCCAAAAACCTCAACATTTTTGGACACTTCCTAAACCTTGTCCTAATTCAAACCATTTGAATTAAATTCAAATGAGTTTGAATTTAACTTTTGCATTTTTGCCTCTCCTATCTTTCGTGGAACGTGGACATTTTTGCGAGTCTAGGAAAAATAATCCTCATGCCCACTTCTCTCCCAATCTCTCTATTCTTTTCCTTCCTTTTCTCTGTTTTTTTAATGCAGAGAGGAGGGCCATACAGCCCAGCAGCCACGCGCCTGCTTCCCCGCGGCCCAACCACCTCCCACTTGGGCCATCCCCACAGCCCAGCCCGCACCCTCTAACCCTAGCTCGACCCCCACCGTGACCTCCCTTCGTTCTCCATCTCCCCCTCGACCCCCTCCTGCGCAGCACCACACACTCGCTCGTCCTCTCACGCCGCCGCCCGATCGGTTCACCTCCTCGTTCCCTCCGAGTCGCCAGGGCCGCCGGGCACCGTGTCCTCGCCACCCCGACGCGCCCCGTCCTCCTCCCTTCTCCTCCTCGCCGGCGGACAGCGTCTTGCTGCTGTCCCCAAGCTTCGTCGTGCGGGCCTCGTCCAGCCGCACCGGCCACTTCCTCTCCTGCCGCCGCCTCGACCCTGCAGGAGTCCCTTGCCGCACGCCGCCGTCCAAGAGCTCCGCCTTCCGCTATGCTCCTCCGTCCCTATCGTCGCACCAGGCCTCCTGCGCTCGATGCTCGATGTCCTTTACTCCCGCCTCCCCTCGCCATGGAGCCGCACCCCACCGCAGTTGAAGACCACCAGGAGGCCGCTGCCGTGCATCTTCCACCCCCCGTGCGCCCGAGGCGCTCGATCCCTCGTCCAGGGCCGCCATCTTCCTCGACACCGAGCGCCACCGCCGGAAGCTGCTGCATCCGAAGCATGCTACCCCGCGCCCCAGGGCTTCGTCCGCATCACCTCTTTGCTACTGTCTCCATGGAGCCCGAGTTTGGGTTTTCTTTTGTTAGCTTCGGTTCTGCAAAGTTCCAAGTACCTCGACGCTCGACGCCCGAACGACTACCTTCGGTGAAGAAACGTTTACGACTACCCTCGAAGACCCGTGGATGCGCCAAGTACCCCTTCGGACCGAGACGCCAAGTACCACTACGTGCATGTACCACTACCGTCGCCCCGAAGACGTTTGATTCGCCAAGTACCTCTACCGTCGACCCCGAACATCTTCGGAAACGTGAACGGCTACAAAACGTGTACCACGACCTGCGAGTACCACTACTTCCTCTACGACCTCGAACCGCCCCGAAACGAACGCTTCGAAGGTATACCACCGAGACGACCCCGTGGATGAATGCCTGTGAATGTGTGATGTATGAGTTGAAGTACTTGTGTGCACCATGCCCGATCCGTCACTTGTCATGCCCCTCGTTTGCCTCGTCGCCAACCTGTGGGAACCCGGTGACGGGATCACCCCACCTTTCATCTTATTCGACTCGCTCACGCTACCTTGCTTTTGCACCGGCATCTCGACGAGTGTCGGATCATCGGAACGTTGCCGTGGCATCGTATCCATTTTCGCCGCCACACCCTCTTTTCTTTCCGTCGTGGCGACAAATACTCCTTATCATGTTCATGTTAACTTTTACTAAAAATTTGCATAAAACTTGCCTTGTCATTCGCATCATGATAACAACCTTTAAATGTTTAAATTTTTATTTGCTTTAAAAATTGCTAAATTGGTCATGGGGATTTTCCGGAATTGTTGTTGTTATTTCCGGCCTCATTTAATTTGCCTAGATAGTGTAGTTTTACTTATGCAGTTATGCTTCACCTCTTGCCATGTTTAATAAAAACATTTAACTTTGTCTTGTAAATAAATGATAGTCAACTAAATAAATATAATGTCGTGTTTTGTCAATATGCACTCGTTGCATATTGAGCTCCACTTAACTTGTAGTATTGTTTGTGCACCTTGCCATGCCCTCCATATTTAAATCGGACATGCATCATACTTGGATGTGCATCGTATGCCATGTTTATGCTTGTGTGTTTACCGGGTTGTTTGCTTCTTTCCGGTTGCTTCTCTTGTTAGCTTCGGTTCCGTTGCGGAGTTGTGAGGATTTGTTCGACTACTTCATGGAATTGTTCTTCTTCCTTGCGGAATCCCAGGCAAGATGACCATACCCTTGGATACCTTTACAACCATTGCCATGCTTAGTTGTCTCGATGCTATCGTTATATGTCGTGCTACCCATCTTTATTGTCAGCCCCTCTCCTTGTTGCCATGAAACCTCTAACCTTTGACACCTTCCTATCAAACCATTGTTTGGCTATGTTAGCCGCTTGCTCAGCCCCTCTTATAGCGTTGTTAGTTGCAGGTGAAGATGAAGATCGTTCGATGTTGGAACTTGGTTTTGGGAATATCACAATATCTATTATTATTAACACACCTATATACTGGGCATGGTTGGAAGGCTTGGCCTTTTGCTCGGTGTTTTGTTCCACTCATGCCACCTTAGGAGCCGATAAACCGGCATTATGTTCCTTGATTTTGCGTTCCTTACACGGTTGGGTATATGGGGACCCCTTGACAGTTCGTCTTTGAATAAAACTCCTCCAGCAAGGCCCAACATTAGTTTTAATTTGCCTCATAATAACAACTTAATTAATTCATTAAATTTGCATAGGGGGTCACGTCCCCGAGTATTTTTCTACATAGCAGGGGGGCCAGTGCTGATGGTGTTGGTCCCAAACGGGGAACCTATGGGGCCACCTGGGGGAAACCCGAGGGCTGGTTTTACTCGTAGTTCGCCCATCCGGACATGTCCAGAGACGAGATACGCGCGGCTACTATCAGGGTGTCGGCATGCCGGGAGGTCTTGCTGGACTTGTTTTACGATTGTCGAAATGTCTTGTGCACCGGGAACTCCGAGTCTGATCGGGCCTTCCCTAAGATAAGGGGTAATATTATTATTACTTATCTACTTAAGTCATCTGTGAGGGTGAGAACATAACGATAGCCTTCGCGAGCTTCAACACTCATTGGACCGCACACATCAGTATGTATGATTTCCAATAAGTTGGTTGCTCGCTCCATTGTTCCAGAGAACGGAGTCTTGGTCATCTTGCCCAAGAGGCATGGTTCGCACGTGTCAAATGATTCATAATCAAGAGACTCCAAAAGTCCATATGCGTGGATATTCTTCATACGTTTGACACCAATATGACCAAGGCGGCAATGCCACAAGTATGTGGGACTATCATTATCAACCTTACATCTTTTGGCATTCACACTATGAATATGTGTAACATCATGTTCGAGATTCATTAAGAATAAACCATTGACGAGCGGGGCATGACCATAAAACATTTCTCTCATATAAATAGAACAACCATTATTCTTGGATTTAAATGAGTAGCCATCTCGCATTAAACGAGATCCAGATACAATGTTCATGCTCAAAGCTGGTACTAAATAACAATTATTGAGGTTTAAAACTAATCCCGAGGGGAGATGTAGAGGTAGCGTGCCGACGGCGATCACATCGACCTTGGAACCATTCCCGACGCGCATCGTCACCTCGTCCTTCGCCAGTCTCCGCTTATTCCGCAGCTCCTGTTTCGAGTTACAAATGTGAGCAACTGCACCGGTATCAAATACCCAGGAGCTACTACGAGCGCTGGTAAGATACACATCAATAACATGTATATCACATATACCTTTGACGTTACCGGCCTTCTTATCTGCTAAGTATTTGGGGCAGTTCCGCTTCCAGTGACCCGTTCCCTTGCAATAAAAGAACTCAGTCTCAGGCTTGGGTCCATTCTTTGGCTTCTTCCCAGCAACTGGCTTATCGGGCGCGGCAACTCCTTTGCCGTCTTTCTTGAAGTTCTTCTTACCCTTGCCTTTCTTGAACTTAGTGGTTTTATTCACCATCAACACTTCATGTTCTTTCTTGATCTCCACCTCCGCTGATTTCAGCATTGAATACACCTTGGGAATGGACTTCTCCATCCCTTGCATTTTAAAGTTCATCACGAAGCTCTTGTAGCTAGGTGGGAGCGACTGAAGGATTCTGTCAACGACCGCTTCATCTGGGAGATTAATTATCAACTGAGACAAGCGATTGTGCAACCCAGACAATTTGAGTATGTGCTCGCTGACAGAACTATTCTCCTCCATCTTAAAACTGTAGAATGCGTCGGAGACGTCATATCTCTCGACTCGGGCATGAGCTTGGAAAACCATTTTCAGCTCTTGGAACATCTCATATGTTCCGTGGTGCTCAAAACACTTTTGGAGCCCCGATTCTAAGATGTAGAGCATGCCGCACTGAACCAGGGAGTAATCATCACAACGCGACTGCCAAGCGTTCATAACATCTTGGTTTGCCGGGGCGGGAGCGTCACCTAGCGGTGCTTCTAGGACATAAGTTTTCTTGGCAGCTATGAGGATGATCCTCAGGTTACGGACCCAATCCGTATAGTTGCTACCATCGTCTTTCAACTTGTATTTCTCTAGGAACGCGTTGAAGTTGAGGGTGACATGAGCGTGGGCCATTTGATCTACAAGACATATTGTAAAGAATTTAGACTAAGTTCATGACAATTAAGTTCATCTAATCAAATTTAATGAACTCCCACTCAGATAGACATCTCTCTAGTCATCTAAGTGAATCATGATCCAAATTGACTAAGCCGTGTCCGATCATCACGTGAAATGGACTAGTCATCAACGGTGAACATCTTCATGTTGATCGTATCTTCTATACGACTCATGTTCGACCTTTCGGTCTTCCGTGTTCCGAGGCCATGTCTGTACATGCTAGGCTCGTCAAGTGAACACTAAGTGTATTGCGTGTGTAAATCTGGCTTACACCCGTTGTATGTGAATGTTAGAGCCTATCACACCCGATCATCACGTGGTGCTTCGAAACAACGGTCCTTAGCAACGGTGCACAGTTAGGGGGAACACAATTCTTGAAATTTTAGTGAGAGATCATCTTATTTACTACCGTCGTTCTAAGCAAATAAGATGCATAAACATGATAAACATCACATGCAATGAAATAAAGTGACATGATATGGCCAATATCATTTTGCTCCTTTGATCTTCATCTTCGGGGCACCATGATCATCTTTGTCACCGGCATGACACCATGATCTCCATCATCATGATCTCCATCATCGTGTCTTCATGAAGTCGTCTCACCAAATATTACTTCTACTACTATGGCTAACATTTAGCGATAAAGTAAAGTAATTACATGGCGTTATTCAGTGACACGCAGGTCATACAAAAATTAAGACAACTCCTATGGCTCCTGCTGGTTGTCATACTCATCGACATGCAAGTCGTGATTCCTATTACAAGAACATGATAAATCTCATACATCACATATATCATTCATCACATCTTTTGGCCATATCACATCACATAGCACATGGTGCAGACGTCCTCTAATTGTTGTTGCAAGTTTTTACGTGGCTGCTATAGGTTTGTAGCAAGAACATTTCTTACCAACGCCAAAACCACAACGTGATATGTCAATTTCTATTTACCCTTCATAAGGACCCTTTTCATTGAATCCGATCCGACTAAAGTGGGAGAGACAGGCTGTCAGGCCCAAGATGCGATTCTATCCCGATCACGTGACACTTACGTGATTGGGGCACAACCGCATTTCGGGCACTTAGCAAGATGGATATCATTACGTCGTACCATTACATACATACATAGGGGATACCACAATACATACAAGTCACATGAATACAACAACATCAATACAAAGCATCCGACTACGGATGCAAACATGAAAAGCACAACGACATCCATCTGCTATCCCAGGCTGCCGACCAGGAACCTAACCCAAGACTGAAGAAGAAGAAGAAGAAAGAAAGAACTCCAACACAACGACCATCGCTCTCACGTCAAGACATCGGAAACCTGCACCTGCAACTGTTGTTGTACTAGCTGTGAGCCACGAGGACTCAGCAATCCCATAACCATGGGTAACAAGACTAGCAAAGCTTAAAGGGTAAGGAGAGGTAAAGTGGTGAGGTTGTAGCAGTGGCTAAGCATAAATATGGTGGCTAACTTACGAGTACAAGAATAAGATGAGCATCTATGCAAACGGTCGCAAACTAGTAATGATCGCTAAAGATCCTGAACTACCTATGAGTCAAACATAACCACACCATGTTCTCTTCTCAAAGTGAAAAGAGACAGTAACGGTTACTCACACAGTTGTGTGTTTTACTTCGGATCCTCTGTCAATTTTTCTACAATCGGACATTGACAAATTCCAATCTGCCACATAACCGCGGGCACGGCTTTCGAAAGATCATAACCCTGCAGGGGTGTCCCAACTTAGCCCATCACAAGCTCTCACGATCAGCTTAAGTAATAATAATATTACCCCTTATCTTAAGGACAAATCGACCAGGCTTGGTATCCCGGTGCACAAGACACTTCGACAATGGTAAAACAAGTCCAGCAAGACCTCCCGGTGTGCCGACACCCTGCTAGTAGCCGCGCGTGTCTCGTCTCAGGCCATGTCCGGATGGGCGATTATACGAGTAAAACCAGCCCTCGGGTTTCCCCAAGGTGGCCCCGCATACTCCCCGTTTGGGACCAACACCATCAGCACTGGCCCCCCTGCTATGTAGAAAAGAATCCCGAGGGCGCGACCCTCTATGCAAATTTAATTAATTATTTAAGTTGTTATTACGAGGCAAATTAGAACCAATGTTGGGCCTTGCTGGAGGACTTTTATTCAAAGACGAAGTGTCAAGGGGTCCCCATATACCCAACCGTGTAAGGAACGCAAAATCAAGGAACATAATGCCGGTTTATCGGCTCCTAAGGTGTCATGAGTGGAACAAAACACCGAGAAAAAGGCCAAGCCTTCCACCCAAGCCCAGTATATATGTGTGTTAATAATATAAGACATATTGTGATATTCCCAAAGCATCAAGTTCCAACATGGAACAATCTTCATCTTCACCTGCAACTAACAACACTATTAGAGGGGCTGAGCAAGCGGGTAACATAGCCAAACAACGGTTTGCTAGGAAGGTGTCAAAGGTTAGAGATTTCATGGCAACAAGGAAAGGCTGACATAAATTATGGGTAGCGCGGCATATAACGGTAGCATCGAGACAACTAAGCAAAGGCAATGATAGTAAAGGTATCCAAGCTGATGGTCATCTTACCTGAGATCCCGCAAGGAAGAAGAACGAATCCATGAAGAAGACGAAGACAAAGCCGCGAAGAAGAACCACGTGTAGTCGAACGAATCCTCACGATCGCAACGAAAATATGAACTAGCGAGAAGAAGCACACAACAAGGTAAACACACAACACAAGAACATGACAAGATGCTCAACCAAGTATGATGCAAGACAAGTCTATATATGATGCAATACATGGCAAGGTAGGAAGCACACAAGAACAACACAAGCGAACAAGTTTAAATGAGGCCGGAATGAACACATAACAAATCCGGTAAGTCCTCATATGCATAATTTGAAATTAGTCCAGATCTGAACAAACCTTAAGTTAATGTTGTTAAACAGCAAGTTAAAATGCACCAAGATGATCTACACGAAAGTCTAGTCAAGTTACATATAAAGTTTGTATAATTCGGAGCTAAGGCCTAGAAGATATGAGCAAAACAAGACAAGCATGGCAACGGTGCAAGATGCACCCAAACATCAAGCAAACTCACTCCAAACATAAAAATAACATGATATTATGCTTCTACATGCAAAATCACACAAGTTTCATATAAGACACGCTCAAAACGGAGCAACGGGCTAGAAGATACGAGCAAAACAAGTTACAATGCATAGCTGAAGTTAACAGCCACATAGCAACTTTGGAGCAAGGTAAATATAAGCTACAACACCCAAACATGATAACAAGAAGCATGGATGTTAAATAGACATGATACTTAACTAGCATGAACTTATAACAAACCCAAAAGCTTGCTGGAACATAATTAAACAAGCATGGCAAGTTGCAATAAAATTATCCAGACTTAGTCAAAATCAGGGAAGGCAAAAACATCATCACGATGCTGCCTTCGGAGGCACAAAACAACAAGCATATCAAATCTAACAATAACATAAAGAGCATGGACATGTAGTAGGCATATCATACAGCAAACAACTCCATTGGAGCAACTCCATAGGAGGCATGTATCAATAGAAACAAGCTCCACCAAATTGAACATGCTGATAAAATCCCGACAGGTATAATTTATAGCAACTTGAGAACAAGAAATAAATAAGCTACAGCAGGCCATATGAGCAAGTAAGGGCATGAATGGATAGACAATAACATGGACAACAAGACATGATCATTAGCCACTCCAAAACATGCATGGATTTGAGTGAGGCATCAAGCAAACATAACATCAGGTTATAAAAGATTCTAGACTTGACAGTTTTTTCACTAAGTATAAAACAACAATAACGACATGGCATGTTTACGACCTTGTTTAAGTCACCTCATGGCATATCATGGAAAGAAGTTTGCACCACAGCAAAGACCATATGATTGTGCTTCTAGAACATCTAGACGTGTGGCATGAAGACAAACACATCAATAGCAATGAACAAGTGAAATCAGCATCTCATAATAAGTTTCAGCACTTAACAGCCAAATGCACTTTTGCAACAACGATTAACATGGCAATATGACACCTAACATGAATGCTACAGCAACCATCATGTAGAGCACTTCACAATGAACATTCTGACATATCATATGCTCCATTTGGATAAACATGCACCAAGTTATCACATCTCAAACATGGCATCAAATTAACAAGTAACAGCAGTTTATAACAAGTAGCACTCTTGCAACAGAGATTAGAGCATCAAGAGGAACTCAAACAAGCATGGCACAATGGAACAAAGTGTAGAGCATACCACCACGATCATTTTGACATATCATTTGCATCATTTGGATAAGCACACAAAAAGTCACAGCTATGCAAAATATGCAACATATTATGCAATATCTGGGACTTGGCAGTTTTTTGAAGACGAAAAAAAAACAACGAGCGCAGTATATCTAAAACGTGACCGGGGCCGGGCTTAGAGGATCTCACCATGGGCCTGGCCCAGAACTGGAGAGCAGGAGGTGGGCCGAGGGGCGACGGGCCGGCCCAGGAGGGCGCTGAGCAGCTCGGCCGTCCCCTTCCTCGATCCAGAGGGGATCGAGGGAAGGCAGGGCGGCGCCGCAACTCCGGCGAGCTGGAATGCCGACGGACGGCGGGGACGGGCGGATCCAGCCATGCCCGGCCGGATCTGGCCGACGGGGGAGCTCGGGCGGCACGGAGGAGCTTGAGGAGGCGGGGCGGAGGAGCTGCGGCGGCTGGGACGGGTGGCGTCGGCGGCGGCGCTCGCCGGCGGGCGATGGCGGGGGAGCAAGCTCCAGGCGGCGGCGGGCGAGGTCAGCGGCAGGGCTGGTTGCGGGAGGAGGCGAGCGGAGCGGCGGCGGTGAGCTCGGGCCCGCGCGGGCCCCGGAAGGGCTCCGTGGGCCGCGGCGGCGGGGGAGGCTGGTGAGGCCACGTGGCGCATGCCCGTTGGCTGTGGGAGGCTTCGCGGGTGAGGTGGCGCGTCCGGATAGGCTGGGACGACGTGGAGGCGGGGTGGACATGTCCGGCACGACACAGACATGTCCGGTTGCGCGGTGGGAGCGGGGCTAGGGTTGGATCTGCGAGAAAAATACGGGGGAGACACATATTTATAGGTAGAGGGAGTTAGGAGTGTCAAAATGAGGAGCGGTTCACGGCCACGCGATCGTGATCGAATGGCCAAGAGCATGGAGGGGGTTAGAATGAGCTTGGTGGGCTGTGTGAAAGGGGTGCTGGGCCAAAAGAGAAAGGCTTCCGGCGGTTAATGCGGTTAACCGCTGGACTATCAAACGAACTCCGAACGCGACAAAACTTGACAGGCGGTCTACCTATGCTATAATAAGACCACACGCCAAGTTTCATCCCATTCCGAGAATATTTTTCTACCACTCATAAAATAAATATTCCGAGGTGCCGTGGGCGCGGGCAAGTGTGTCTGGGCTCAGAACGGACAACGGAAAGGACGGGCGGACTCGGGTGGATGCAAGTTTTGAAAACATGCTGATGCAACACACATGATGACATGGCAAGATGCAACACGCAAGTAGATGACATGGCAACGGCGACGAATAACTGGCTGACACCTGGCGCACCGGTCTCGGGGTGTCACAACACTGCCCTACTAACAAGAGATCTCGTCCCGAGATCTTAGGAACGAGACGGGAGGGGAAAGGAAGAACAAGGTTCTTCGAGGACAACAGAGTGAAACCAAAGAACCTTGAGAGGTTGAACAATTTGAAAGAAAAGATACAACGGAGATGAATGAAGTTGCAAGACTTCGTTAGCCAAAAGGAAGAAGGAATACGACGAGAACCAAGGAGGTTGAAAGACACGAAGCAAGAGCTGAAGGAACGAGAATGAATTCGAAACCACTCCGGTTAAGAAGAGATAGAAATGTATCTTCACGTAGGAATTCGGGCAGCACTCTGGCTGAAAATGAAAGGAATAGCACACCGGTTGAACACGAATGGAACGGAATGAGAACTTGAAGAGATGAAATGATACTCGACGAGAGCAACAACACAATGCCTCCGGAAGAATTGAAAGAGTTGGATGAAACGAACGGAATAGAAAATGACAACGTCCATCACGAATGAAATTGAAAGAGCATCTTCAAGAGAAAGGCTTGAACGGAGTTGTTGATAAAATCAACAACATAAGAATGAGCTTGTTGTAGACTTCAGGAATTCATCCCGAAACTTGAGGTGATATGCCGCAACCAAATATTGAATAGATGAGATGAAGCAAGAGATGCAAGACTCCACTTCAAAAGAATAGGGAGAATTAATTGCACTCAAGAGGCAAGAATAAGAATGCTTGAGCTGCTCCAGAAGAATTAGGTGAACGTTTGAAGAATGATTTAAATGATGGAGAACCACCATGAAGAACTCCAGTAACGAAAGGATGATGATATAGAAATGATGGATGAAAAGAATAAGATTAAAGCCTTGCGATGATTAGACGGGGTTCCGACGAGATAGTCGAGAAAAACTTGAACTCCGGAAAGAAAAGATTAAAGCACTTGGAACTAGAATTTATTCATAAAGAACAAATTCCGAAGGATGGGATTAAATCAACTTGAAGAATAAGAATTACGTTATGCTTATCCTCCATCGATTAAATTGATGAGAAGCAATGGATTTGCATACTACTTATTCTCGATGAAATTGATTAAAGAAGGATATATCGCGAACTCGAGAAAGTCTTCGTGAACCACCGGTAGGATTGAAAGAACGAATGAATTGATATAATAGCACCGGAAAAGAACTCTTGAGCAAACCACCTTAAAAATTGAAGCCGAGTGAAGAAAGAACGAAACGCCGGAAAGAATTAAAATCGACTGATGAAAGAGAACAAACCACCGTAAGATATGAAATTGAGTGAATACAAGAGAATGAATCTCCGGGAAGAATAAAGCACTTGAGGAAATTTGAATGACGAGAACGAAGAGATTGTGAACTGATTAAAGAATACTTGAACGAAGCACCGGACGAATGTGAGACGAACGAAGAGGCATCAACGAAGAATATTTCGAGGACGAAGTTGAAAACTGAGAACAACGAAATCTTCTGAAATGATGGCCTTCGGAGGAACACAAAGAAAAGAATTCATGAAAACTCCGGAAGAATGAAAAGAAGAGAGGTTGAACCAACGATGAAAAGAATTGAAAGCGATCTTGGAGAAGGAATATGAATGATGGAATCCATACTTACGTCACATTTGAAAGAATTTCGGAACACTCCGGGAAATTAGAAGAGTCAGGTAAGATCCTAGGAAAGACCTGTGGGTTATGAGCCCACTGAAAGAAAACCATCGTTGAAAATGATCGAAAAGGAGATGATGCACCGAAATTATTAAAAGACTCGAATGAAGTGAAAACCTCGGATTAATTGGAAGACAGATGAATCTCCTGCGATTTCTTCGGAACTCCGGAATGATTAATGGCGAGAGGCGAACGAGACAAGGGGAAAACATTTGAGCCGATGAAATAATATAAACAACACCGAGAAATTGGAATTGAAATCTACCGAAGAAGAAAAGAGATGAAGTATGCCGAACTAGACGAGAATTCGTTGGAGAAGAACAGAGATGAAGGATGACGAACTAACCGAGAAATCACCAGTTGAAACAATTGATGAAAGAAAGCAAAGACTTCACATGAGTATGATGGATACTCGATTAAGGACTCCGGCTCCGAGAAGCAAAAGGGTGGGCAGGTGGGAAAAGAAAGACCACTTCGGATGGGGAAAACAACAACGGTTGGAAAGAACCGAGGATTGAACTTGTAAAGAAGAACTGGGTCGAATCCACTTGACGAGAGATGCACCAGATGAAAGAACTGACAATGCAACAAACGAAAACTAACCATGTGATCCTAAAAAAATTGAAGGGGAAGAGGAGTAATTCAAAAAAAACCTATGTCAAGATTCCTCACCAGAGCGACGAAGGGGCAGAGGAGTAAAAATAATGCCTACTCTCCGATATAACTAGACACCGAAAAAGTTTTCTGCAAGACTCAACAACGGCCAGACTACGGTCAATCAAGGGGGCTCCTATGGTCGGTCGAGGCTCAGATACCAACCTGTCAGGCCCAAGATGCGATTCTATCCCGATCACGTGACACTTACGTGATTGGGGCACAACCGCATTTCGGGCGCTTAGCAAGATGGATATCATTACATCGTACCATTACATACATACATAGGGGATACAACAATACATAGAAGTCACATGAATACAACAACATCAATACAAAGCATCCGACTACGGATGCAAACATGAAAAGCACAACGACATCGATCTGCTATCCCAGGCTGCCGACCAGGAACCTAACCCAAGACTGAAGAAGAAGAAGAAAGAACTCCAACACAACGACCATCACTCTCACGTCAAGACATCGGAAACCTGCACCTGCAACTGTTGTTGTACTATCTGTGAGCCACGAGGACTCAGCAATCCCATAACCATGGGTAACAAGACTAGCAAAGCTTAAAGGGTAATGAGAGGTAAAGTGGTGAGGTTGCAGCAGCGGCTAAGCATAAATATGGTGGCTAACTTACGAGTACAAGAATAAGATGAGCATCTATGCAAACGGTCGCAAAATAGTAATGATCGCTAAAGATCCTGAACTACCTATGAGTCAAACATAACCCCACCATGTTCTCTTCTCAAAGTGAAAAGAGACAGTCACGGTTACTCACACAGTTGTGTGTTTTACTTCGGATCCTCTGTCAAGTTTTCTACAACCGGACATTAACAAATTCCAATCTGCCACATAACCGCGGGCATGGCATTCGAAAGATCATAACCCTGCAGGGGTGTCCCAACTTAGCCCATCACAAGCTCTCACGATCAGCTGAAGTAATAATAATATTACCCTTATCTTCAGGACAAACCGATCAGGCTCGGAATCCCGGTGCACAAGACATTTTGACAATGGTAAAACAAGTCCAGCAAGACCTCCCGGCGTGCCGACACCCTGATAGTAGCCGCGCGTATCTCGTCTCAGGCCACGTCCGGATGGGTGATTATACGAGTAAAACCAGCCCTCGGGTTTCCCCAAGGTGGCCCCGCATTCTCCCCGTTTGGGACCAACACCATCAGCACTGGCCCCCCTGCTATGTAGAAAAGAATCCCGAGGGCGCGACCCCCTATGCAAATTTAATTAATTATTTAAGTTTTTATTATGAGGCAAATTAAAACCAATGTTGGGCCTTGCTGGAGGAGTTTTATTCAAAGACGAAGTGTCAAGGGGTCCCCATATACCCATCCATGTAAGGAATGCAAAATCAAGGAACATAATGCCGGTTTATCGGCTCCTAAGGTGGCATGAGTGGAACAAAACACCGAGCAAAAGACCAAGCCTTCCACCCATGCCCAGTATTCAGGTGTGTTAATAAATATAAGACATATTGTGATATTCCCAAAGCATCAAGTTCCAACTTGGAACAATCTTCATCTTCACCTACAACTAACAACGCTATAAGAGGGGCTGAGCAAGCGGGTAACATAGCCAAACAACTGTTTGCTAGGAAGGTGTCAAAGGTTAGAGGTTTCATGGCAACAAGGAGAGGCTGACATAAATGATGGGTAGCGCGACATATAACGGTAGCATCGAGACAACTAAGCAAAGGGAATGATAGTAAAGGTATCCAAGGTGATGGTCATCTTGCCTGAGATCCCGCAAGGAAGAAGAACGAATCCATGAAGAAGACGAAGACGAAGCCGCGAAGAAGAACCACGTGTAGTCGAACGAATCCTCACGATCGCAACGGAAATATGACCTAGCGAGAAGAAGCACAAAACAAGGTAAACACACAACACGAGAACATGACAAGATGCTCAACCAAATATGATGCAAGACAAGTCTATATATGATGCAATACATGGCAAGTTAGGAAGCACACAAGAACAACACAAGCCAACAAGTTTAAATGAGGCCGGAATCAATACATACCAAATCCGGTAAGTCCTCATATGCATAATTTGAAATTAGTCCAGATCTGAACAAACCTTAAGTTAAAGTTGTTAAACAGCAAGTTAAAATGCACCAAGATGATCTACACGAAATTCTAGTCAAGTTACATATAAAGTTTGTTTAATTCGGAGCTATGGCCTAGAAGATATGAGCAAAACAAGACAAGCATGGCGACGGTGCAAGATGCACCCAAACATCAAGCAAACTTACTCCAAACTCGAAAACAACATGATATTATGCTTCTATATGCAAAATCACACAAGTTTCATATAAGACACGCTCAAAACGGAGCAACGGGCTAGAATATACGACCAAACAAGTTACAATGCGAAGCTGAAGTTAACAGCCACATAGTAACTTTGGATCAAGGTAAATATAAGCTACAGCACCCAAACATGATAACAAGAAGAATGGATGTGAAATAGACATGATACTTAACAAGCATGAACTTATAACAAACCCAAAAGCTTGCTGGAACACAATTAAACAAGCATGGCAAGTTGCAATAAAATTATCCAGACTTAGTCAAAATCAGGGAAGGCAAAAACATCATCACAATGCTGCCTTCGGAGGCACAAAACAACAAGCATATCAACTCTAACAAGAACATAAAGAGAATGGACATGTAGTAGGCATATCTTATAGCAAACAACTCCATTGGAGCAACTCCATAGGAGGCATGGATCAATAGCAACAAGCTCCACCAAATTGAACATGCTGATAAAATCCTGACATGTATAATTTATAGCAACTTGAGAGCAAGAAATAAATAAGCTACAGTAGGCCATATGAGCAAGTAAGGGCATGAATGGATAGACAATAACATGGACAACAAGACATGATCATTGGCCACTCCAAAACATGCATGGATTTGAGTGAGGCATCAAGCAAACATTACATCAGGTTATAAAAGATTCCAGACTCGGCAGTTTTTTCACTAAGTATAAAACAGCAATAACGACATGGCATGTTTACGACCTTGTTTAACTCACCTCATGGCATATCATGGAAAGAGGTTTGCACCACAACAAAGACCATATGATTGTGCTTCTAGAACATCTAGACATGTGGCATGAAGACAAACACATCAATAGCAATGAATAAGTGAAATCAGCATCTCATAACAAGTTTCAGCACTTAATAGCCAAATGCACTTTTGCAACAGCGATTAACATGGCAATATGACACCTAACATGAATGCTACAGCAACCATCATGTAGAGCACTTCACAATGAACATTCTGACATATCATATGCTCCATTTGGATAAACATGCACCAAGTTATCACATCTCAAACATGGCATCAAATTAACAAGTAACAGCAGTTTATAACAAGTAGCACTCTTGCAACAGAGATTAGAGCATCAAGAGGAACTCAAACAAGCATGGCACAATGGAACAAAGTGTAGATCATATCACCACGATCATTTTGACATATCATTTGCATCATTTGGATAAGCACACAAAAAGTTACAGCTATGCAAAGTATGCAACATATGGACTTCGCAGTTTTTTGAAGACGGAAATAAAAACAACGAGCGCAATATATCTAAAATGTGACCGGGGCCGGGCTTAGAGGTTCTCACCATGGGCCTGGCCCAGAACTGGAGAGGAGGAGGTGGGCCGAGGGGCGACGGGCCGGCCCAGGAGGGCGCTGGGCAGCTCGGCCGTCCCCTTCCTCGATCCAGAGGGGATCGAGGGAAGGCAGGGCGGTGCCGCAACTCCGACGAGCTGGAACGCGGGCGGACGGCGGGGACGGGCGGATCCGGCCACGCCCGGCCGGATCTGGCCGGCGGGGAGCTCGGGCGGCGCGGAGGAGCTTCAAGAGGCGGGGCGGAGGAGCTGCGGCAGCGGGGACGGGTGGCGTCGGCGGGGGCGCTCGCCGGCGGGCGACGGCGGCGGCGGGCGAGGCCGGCGGTGGGGCTGGTTGCGGGAGGAGGCGAGTGGAGCAGCGGCGGTGAGCTCGGGCCCGCGCGGGCCCTGGATGGGCTCCGCGGGCCGCGGCGGCGGGGGAGGTTGGAGAGGCCACGTGGCGCATGCCCGTTGGCTGTGGGGAGGCAGCGCGGGTGAGGTGGCGCGTACGGATTGGCTGGGATGACGTGGAGGCTGGGTGGACATGTCCGGCTGCGCGGTGGGAGCAGGGCTAGGGTTGGATCTGCGAGAAAAATACGGGGGAGACACATATTTATAGGTAGAGGGAGCTAGGAGTGTCCAAATGTGGCCGCGAACCGTGATCGAACGGCCAAGAGCATGGAGGGGGTTAGAATAGGCTTGGTGGGCTGTGTGAAAGGGGTGTTGGGCCAAAAGAGAAAGGCTTCCGGCGGTTAACGCGGTTGACCGCTGGACTATCAAACGAACTCTGAACGCGACGAAACTTGACAGGCGGTGTCATGGATATTACTAGCAGGTATGAACCGGCTAGTGTAAACCGGCTTAGTTATATTATACTTGGTTGTAATATTTAGTAAAGGCTACGGCCCATAAGATCTTAGGGCCCATGTATAGAATTATGGTTTGTAAACCGCCAAGCGATGTAACTTGAGAGATAAGGAAGAAGGACAGAGACCGAGGCGGACACGAGTATGAGCCGGCCTCGGGACTCTGTAAACCGGACCAGGCGTCACCTCTATATAAAGGGACGACCCGGCGACGGTTCAGGACAAGCAAGAATCAACCCGTCGAGACCACAGGCAAGCGATCCGCTCCCTGTAAACCGACACCCAAGCAATACCAAACCAACTAGACGTAGGCTTTTACCTTCATCGAAGGGGCCGAACTAGTATAAACTCTTTGTGTCCTTTGTGTGCTATGAACCCCTTCAAGCTAACCCGTGCGATGGTTCCATCATCAAGTCCGCTAAACCGGACATCTGCCGTGCTATTTCCACGACAGTTGGCGCCCACCGTGGGGCCTCCGCATGCTGGTTTCGAGTTGTTGAAGGGCAGCTTTGAAGGGCTCAAGGGTTACGCGGTCGGCCGGATGACCAAAAGTCGCCGCGGCCGGATCTACATCGACGACGCAGGTTGGGGACCGGAGGCCGATTCAATCGAATACGGGTACCGGGTTCCCTTCGGTGGCATCCAAGTCTTCATTGGCAAAATCGGCGAATCGGGACCTGAGCCGGACATCTTCCCCAACATCGTCGAGCCGGCTCAGCGTGCGAGATCGGCCCGAATTCAGCCCGCCATGAAGCACGTGTTCGTTGGAGCAATCCACGGAGTTCAAGCCGAAGACGGACCGGAATCCGATGGTGCAACAGTTGTCTACTCCGATGACGAATCTTCATCCGGAGAAACTGAGTCTCTGTATCAGTTGCAGGACGGCCGGTCTGAGGGCGAGTCCGATGGAAACATTATTCCGGACCCCTTCGACCCGCCAAACCGGGTGGCTGTCTTTATGGCCGGTTCACAGCCCCCAGTGAATGGGGCGACAGCAGAAGCTGGTGTAGGGGGGAGTGGCCCGGTCCTCTCACCTACTGACGTTCTATCCACCTTGATCGACGAGTTCATAACTAAAGCGGTGGAAGCAGTAGCTCCAGCAGACAAGGCGCAGCATGATGCAGAGCTCCTTCAGTTAAAGGGCCGGATTGATCAATTGAAGGAGGATCTGAAAGCAGAGAAGGCAATGATAGCAAGGAGACAAACAAAATTGGATGATCAGGCTTTTCACCTAAGGATGGAGCCGGCCTCTACGCAGGGAGTAAGAAGTCGGAAGTACCAATCTCGTATACCGCCGGTTTATGAAGCTACGGATCTGTTTAGAACACCAGGGGCAGGGACTAGCAATAATCCCGCGTTAAACCGAAGGACACCCCCGGTCAGGGATGAGCCGGTTCAGCAGCCTATTGCGGAGCAAGACCGGCGGATCACGTCTACACCTCACCCATCAGGTCACTATTCGAACCCGTTGGATAACATCGTTGCTGCTGCAGCACGGTTGGCCGCTTTACCCGACGAGGGGACGTCCCGGGTAGCATTGGAGGCGTGCCGGGTCAAGGAACTGCTTAATACAGCATTGATACAGCAGCAAGCATATTCTCATAGCAGGGAAAGGCTACATTCAACACCATATCCTAGACGGAGTTACACTAGGCATTGGGAAGAGCCAGAAGTGTCTAGCAGTGAACGCAGGCGGCATCAGCGCAGGCAGGATAATCCGGCAGGTGCCGCGGCGCCAGCTCCGGATATAAACCGGGTTAGATCAGGAGCCTGGGAGGAGGTTCGTCAAACAACGCCGGTTCATACAGCCACAGCAGAAACAGGAGTTACGACGAGTTCTTTTGGGGTGCATTGTCTTATCCCCGCTTTACGAAGTGTCACGTTGCCTAAGGATTTCAACGGGCCCCGCAAGGTACCTAATTACACAGTGGATTTGGCTCCAGAAGCTTGGGTTGAAAGTTATGAGATGGCCATGGAGATGCTGGACGTGGATGAATCGACTTGCGCAAAGTACTTTACTATGATGCTTGAGGGTACAACCCGGACCTGGCGGAAGGGTTTACCCCCGAATTCCGTCGGATCATGGGGAGAGCTACGCAGTCAGTTTATCAAAAAATTCAAGGATACATGCAAGCAGCCGATGTCAGTAGTGGATCTAGCAGCTTGTGTGCAAGGAGAGCAGGAGTCTACAGCTGCTTGGGTGCGGAGAGTAGCGGAGATCTTGCACTCTTCGAATGGTATCAATCCTAGTACAGCGATAGTGACTTTGGAAAATAATTGCCGGTTTGAATCTTTAAAGTTAAAGCTAGGACGGCTTAAAAGGGATTGTAACGATATGGGAACTCTCATGAGTGCTTTGGTAAAATATGGGGACTCTGATAATACCAAGTATCCAGAAGCTGAAGGAGACAAGGCGGGGAAGGTTAACAAGCCTGGTAAACCGGCGCAAGTTAATCCGGCTACTACAAGTTTCTTAGGCAAACGGAAGGCAGAAGGTGGCTCTGACTTCGTGGCCAATACTCAAGTTCAAGGGGGTTTTGAGAGCAGCATGGGCAATCCACTTCCACAAACCGGCGGAGGGGCTGTTAGTTGGGACCAAGAGTTAGATCAGCCTTGTCCGAAGCATGGCTCGAGAAATCGACCGGCAAAACACACTATAAGAGAGTGCAGGCCCCTTATGGAAGCAATAGTGGGCCGCTTTAATCCTCATGATAGGCCTCCAAATAGCGGATCAGGTCCAGGGTTCTATGGTCCGGGTCATCAGGGGAACAGCTCAGGATCAGGATATAGGGGCAGTAAAAGTGGTTATCAAAACCGGGTCGGTAATCAAAATAGCCAAGGAAATTATAATAACCAGGGAAATCAGCCGCGTAACCAAGGTGGTTACAATAACCAAGGCAGTCAGCAGCATGGCCAAGGTAATTATAATAACCAAGGCAATCAACAGCAGGGCCAAGGAAATTTCAATAATCAGGGGAATCAGCAGCGTCAGCAACAGCAGCCGCAATCCGGATATCAGAATAATCCGAAGGAGTTGAGCAGTGGGCAATACCATGTATTCACCACAAGTCTATGTAAACGAGATCAGAAGGTTTTGAAGCGGGCAGTTAACGCGGTTGAACCGGCAACACCGCAATTTCTGCGCTGGTCAGAGCAGCCCATTATATGGAGTAGGGAAGACCACCCAATGCGGGTGGATAATCCGGGCCACTTGGCCTTAGTGGTGGCACCCCAGGTGGGAGGTTATAAGTTCACTAAAGTTCCCATGGACGGTGGTAGCAGCATCAACATCTTGTACTATGAGACTTTCCGTCGTATGGGCCTGACGGATAAAAGTTAAGGCAATCCAACACAGTGTTTCATGGGGTGGTTCCAGGTAAGTCAGCTTATCCGGTTGGAAAGATTGACTTGGAAGTTACCTTTGGAGATGAGCATGATTCCTGGTCAGAGATGATAACTTTCGAAGTCATCAAGATCAAAAGCCCTTATCATGCTCTGTTTGGGAGGATGGTTTATGCTAAGTTTATGGCTAGGCCATGTTATGTTTATCTGCAGCTCAAAATGCCGGGTCACAAGGGCACAATCACGGTTCATGGAAGTCGCAAAATAGCAGTGGAATGTGAAGAGGGAGATGCAGCTTATGCGGAGGCAGTATGTGCCACAGAAGAGTTGAAATTTTATAAAGATAATGTTGATCCGGCAGATATGACTCCGCTGAAGAAGCCAACTACAGAGCATGATCCGGCGTTGAAGTTTAGATCGGTAGAGGGGACCAAGCAAGTTGATTTTGTGCCAGGAGATTCATCCAAGCAGTTCACTATCAGTGCTAACCTTGATCCCAAATAGGAAAGCGCGCTCATCGAGTTCATCCGTGAGAACCGGGATATTTTTGCATGGAAGCCTTCTGACATGCCAGGTATACCGAGGGAACTCGCTGAGCACAACCTTAACATTGATCCGAAATATAAACCGGTTAAACAATATTTGCGCCGCTTCAATGAAGAGAGGCGCAAGGCTATAGGAGAAGAAGTGGCTAGGCTTTTGGCCGCAGGATTCATAGTGGAAGTTTTTCACCCAGAGTGGTTGGCTAACCCGGTGCTGGTGTTAAAGAAGAATGGGAAGTGGAGAATGTGTGTGGACTACACAGACCTCAACAAGGCTTGCCCAACTGATCCTTTTGCTCTCCCTCGCATTGATCAGATCATCGATGCTACAGCGGGATGTGAGCGGCTAAGCTTTTTGGATGCATATTCAGGATATCACCAGATCAAGATGGCAGTTAAAGACCAAGAGAAGACGGCTTTCATAACCCCTTTTGGTGCTTTTTGCTATGTATCTATGCCTTTTGGGCTCAAGAGTGCTCAAGCAACTTATCAGCGTTGCGTTCAGAATTGTCTTAAGGGACAGATAGGGAGGAATGTTCATGCCTATGTGGATGACATTGTGGTTAAACCAAGGAAAGAGGAGACAATGATAGAGGATCTTAAGGAGACTTTTAACAATCTTCGGGCTTACAAAATGATGCTTAATCCGGAGAAGTGTGCCTTTGGTGTTCCGGCAGGTAAACTATTGGGATTTTTGGTCTCAAACAGAGGAATAGAAGCTAATCCGGAGAAGATCAAAGCCATTACATCCTTGACTAAGCCGGTTTGCATCAACGATGTTCAGCGTATCGCTGGCCGGAGCACAGCATTAAGCCGGTTCATCAGCCGTTTGGGAGAGAAGGCGATTCCGCTCTATCAGATGTTGAAGAAAACAGACCGGTTTATCTGGAGTGATGAAGCCAACGCGGTGTTTGAGGATTTGAAGCGGCAACTGGCAAAGCCACCGGTCCTGGCCGCCCCTGTTGATAAGGAGCCGTTGCTGTTATACGTCGCTGCTAATGCACGGGCAGTCAGCGTTGCAATCGTGGTTGAACGCAAGGAAGCAGGGAAAGAACACCCGGTTCAGCGCCCGGTTTATTATGTGAGTGAAGCACTTATTGAGTCCAAGCAAAGGTACCCACATTGGCAGAAGCTGGTATATGGTGTGTTCATGGCAAACCGGAAGCTGAAGCACTATTTTCAAGGTCATCCAATAACTGTGGTTAGTTCAGCACCGTTGGGGGATATAATCCAGAACAGAGAAGCTACAGGTAGAGTGGCAAAGTGGGCCATTGAGCTCAGCCCACATGAATTAAAGTATGTGCCACGCACCGCTATAAAATCTCAGGCGTTGGTAGATTTCATCAATGATTGGACAGAATTACAAACTCCTGAGGAGAAGCCGGATCTTACGTACTGGACGATTCACTTCGACGGTTGACAGTTGGAAGGCTCGGGGGCTGGAGTTGTCTTAACTTCCCCCCGAGGTGATAAATTTTGTTACGTCCTCCGTTTGTTGTTTCCTTGTACTAACAATGCGGCAGAATATGAAGCGTTACTTCATGGCTTGCGGATGGCAAAGGAGATAAACTTGAGCCGGGTCAAGTGCTTTGGTGACTCAGATCTGGTGGCACAGCAAGTTTCAGGCAAGTGGGATTCCCGAGACCCTCTTATGGCAGCTTACAGACGAGAGGTTGAAGCAGTTGCAGGATATTTCAAGGGGTATCAGGTGGATCATATAGACCGGCGACGGAACGAAGCGGCCGACACTTTAAGCCGGATAGGCTCCCAGCGTAAACCGGTGCCACCAAATACCTTTTTGGATGAGTTACACAGTCCTTCGGTTCAAGTACCATCAGAGGAAGACCTAGCTGTTCCTGATCTGGAGGCACAGTTAGTTGCAGCACTTCATATAATCCCGGATTGGACGCAGCCTTACTTGGCGTATTTGAGTCGAGGAGAGTTACCGGATGATGAGAACGAGGCACGACAGATAGTCCGGCGTTCTAAGTCCATGACAATTGCAAACGGAGAGCTTCATCATCGCAGTGCTTCTGGAGTATTTCAGCGGTGTGTATCAGCTGAGGAAGGTTGTGAGATTCTTCGCGAGATCCATGAAGGGGATTGCGGTCATCATGCCGGTTCAAAATCATTGGTGGCTAAAGCGTTCCGGCATGGTTTCTATTGGTTAACTGCTCATGCTGATCCGGCAGATTTGGTCCGGAAGTGTGATGCTTGTCAGAAATTTTCGAGGCGCGCTCTGGTTCCGGCGCAGGAGCTCCGGATGATACCAATAACTTGGCCGTTTGCGACTTGGGGGCTTGATATGGTCGGACCCTTCAAGCGATCCCAAGATCAGAAAACTCATCTACTAGTAGCAGTGGATAAGTTTACAAAATGGGTTGAAGCAGAGCCTATAAGCAAGTGTGATGCGGCGACGGCAGTCAAATTCATTAAAAAGGTAATTTTCCGGTTTGGCTTTCCGCACAGCATCATCACAGATAATGGCACCAATTTATCTCAGGGTGAGATGGAGGAATTCTGTCAGCGAGAGCATATTCGCTTAGATGTATCTTCTGTGGCCCACCCCCAATCTAATGGTCAAGCTGAAAGAGCAAATCAGGAGATTTTGCGAGGCATCAAGCCCCGGCTTATGACTCCTTTGCAGTGAACCCCACGATGTTGGGTTGAGGAGTTACCATCTGTCCTTTGGAGTATCAACACTACACCGAACCGGTCCACAGGTTACACACCTTTCTTCATGGTCTATGGCGCCGAAGCGGTCCTTCCAAGTGATATCCGTCATGATTCACCAAGGGTAACGGCTTATGTTGAAGAGGCCAACGAGAAAGCAAGGCAAGACAGCTTGGACCGGCTGGATGAAGAGCGTGATATAGCTGCGGCACGATCTGCAATTTATCAACAAGATTTACGCAGGTATCATAGCCGCCGGATCAAAACAAGGACGTTCCAGGAGGGCGACCTGGTGCTCCGGCTCATCCAAGATCAAACAGATATGCACAAATTATCACCACCTTGGGAAGGGCCCTTTGTGATCAGCAAGAATCTGCATAATGGTTCATATTACCTGCTGGACGTTCGAGAACACAAGGACTCACGGACATCAGAGGAGGAGACGAAGAGGCCATGGAACATCGCCCATTTACGGCCATACTATACTTGAGCCATGAGCTCCACTGTATCCTATGTATATATTATGATCAATGAATAAACCGGCACCCTTGGTAAACCGGGGGCTCAGCCTTTTTTCCAAATACAAATATCTTGTGAGGACAACCATGCATGTTTTATCATATGTTATATTTCAACATATTGGCCGGTTTAAAGTTGATTTTTTGCAGAATACACAGAAGCAATAAAACTCTCTAAAGAGCATGCGGTCACATCCGGTACAAGAGAGGGCGTTTCAAGATCTACCCGTGATTCCATGGAGCCAGGGAAAGCTATATGAACAGTCGGGTTTACCCGCGTCCATCAATCGGCCCTCTGAAAAGATGGATAATCCACATTCAGTGATTGGCTAGGCCCTCTGGAAAGATGGATAATCCACATCCAGTGATTGGCTAAATTGTTTATGATGGTTCAAATAGAAAGATGGATAATCCACAACATCGGCCCTCTGAAAAGATGGATAATCCACATTCAGTGATTGGCTAGGCCCTCTGGAAAGATGGATAATCCACATCCAGTAATTGGCTAGAAAATTTCTTACGGTTCTAACGGCCCTCTGAAAAGATGGATAATCCACATCCAGTGATTGGCTAGGCCCTCTGGAAAGATGGATAATCCACATCCAGTGATTGGCTGAACCTTGCTTTGAGCCTGGCAGCTCTTAAAAAGCCTCGACTACATGGTTTTATTTGCAAAATTTGCATCTTTGGTGTTTATGTTTTCTAACTCTTTAAACCGGAGTGGAACAGCTATAGAAGCTGACCACATATCTATAAAGTGAAAAGTCTGGGTCATGAATATCAGCATGAATAAACCGGTGTTCATTATAACCCGGATCATCCATCAGGCAAAAAGCCACAAGTTTCTGAACAAAGTTTTCAGAACAAGATAAACCGGTGTCTGTTATCAAAACCCGGGTTTGTTATTGGATCCATGAAGATCTTCATCAAGAAATTTTGATTTCTACCGGATTAAGAGTATTGAGCATATTTGGTCTCAGGTGTAAAATTATTATTTTTGATATGAGTATATACTGATTTGATATGTTGAAAGAACAATTTAATCCGTCCAGTGGTAAACCGCTAGGACATATTTTCAGTTTTACTCATGCAGGAACAGATGATACGTAAGATAAGCGACATCAGCCAAAATTTCAATTGCCAAACGCCAGATCAGAGTATCCGGATCAAAGCAGATAAAGTTTCAGCTATCTTATTACAAGGCATAGCAAGCCTGACGGTTTAAAAGATTGTTTAAAACAGGGCCGCAACTACAAACAATAAGTTATGAGCTATGCTTCCTCCTGCTGCGACGGCTGAGCATCGCCTTGATCCGGAACATCTTTGTCCTCTTGAAGCGGTTGGAAGTCCGGAACACGCCAATCAATCTTCGTCAAAGCCCGGAAGTACATCTCTTCACTGATAAGTTCAGAAGGTTCGATATCTGGAGCGAAGGTATGAGGGCGAATCGGTGGGATTAAATTGACGGTGTCATAAACCGGCCGCTCCACCCGCTCGTTTTGCAACTCGTACCCCAGATGATACCTGGATAAATCGGATTCAGCTGCAAGCTTGCTGGCGAGGGGGCGCATCTCCTTCGTCAAGGCGTAGAGATCCTTTGCGGTAAAAGTGGAACCGTCGTCTTTTGTGTCAGGAAATCCAGTTAAAGCTTCTTCCGGATCAAGATCCGGGACCCAGGCTTTAGCCCTGGTAAGGGCCAGGAGGGCACCACCTCGAGCAGCAGGTTTTTTAACTTCTTCTAGACGCACGGGAAGAACAGATAACTTTTCCAATGTGCCTTGGATGGTCGTGGGGGCCGGTTTACCGAAAGATGTTGCACCGATGATCCTCTGAGCGCCGGAGTACAGCTGCTCGACCAAAGTGTAACATGCCTTAAGTTTCTTCCGTAGGTCATCCCCAAGATGGGTGACACGGCGCCCTGCATATAAATATCACGGTTAAACCGGCACAGATGGAAGATTGCAAGGATAAAGCAGGAGTTCAGATTATACTTACCAAAGATTGCAGAAGTCATCAACTCAATTTGCTGCTTTAAACCGGTTAATTCCTCAGTAACCGGATTAAGCGCCCCTTCAGCGTCCTGAACCCTTTTCTCCAGCTCTTTTTTCTGAACCTCATAAGTGGTCCGTTCTTCTTCAAAGTATTTTTTAAGATCTTCAGCAGTCTTTAGACTCACCTGAAGATCTTTCTTGGCTTTCGAAGCAGCAGACTCTGTCTCAGCAAGACGGTTCCGAAGCTCTTTGATCTCATCAGCACTCCGGTTTAAGTCAGCCTGCGAGTACAATCAAGTGATAAGAGGTGAAAATCAGATAAGTCTCAAGCACACAAACAAGTTGTCTACTTGACACTTGGGGGATAATGGCAGTTGAAGCAATAAACAGCAGAAATTCAAAGTCAAAAGTCTCAAGCACACAAACAAGTTGTCTACTTGACACTTGGGGGCTAATGGATAATTGAGGTATCAGAAGAAATTCTTACAAGTATCAAATACATAACCAAGTTATCTACTTGATACTTGGGGGCTAATGTAAAGATCAATTATTCAAGCTATAAGTTCCGGTTCACCTTCAACACGCAGATAAACCGGAACTTGGGCGCTACTATGAGACAGAGGTATATCAAAAGCACAAAGTCAGAAGGAAAAGGATTACCTCATATTTTTCCTTCATCAAATTAATCAAGCCTGCTTCGTAATCTCGGCTGCTGTGGAGCCGGTTTAAATACCCGGAATAGATTTCTTGAGCACTCATATCAGCAAGATTTGATAACTCAGTACTCCATTTACCCTTCTCTTTATATAATTTCTCCGTTTTAGCCGTATGTTTGGCTAAAACGATGGGCTCAGCCGGAGCAACAAAAGCAGCCCCAGTCACTACAACTTCTGGAGAAGTAGGCGTAGTTGGAGTTGCAATATGAGCCGGATTGGGAGAGGCCGGATTGACCTGAGGAGAATTGGTTCGGGCAGGACTTGGCGGATTGTGGACGACATCAGCAGTAGGGTTCTCGGGTACTGGGATATGATCTGTAGGCGCAGGATCTTCAAGAGGAGTTGTAGGCTCGCCTTCGGGAGGAACGGTTATTGCCGGATCAACCGCCGGATCATCTGCAGAAATCTCAGCAGTGGATTTGTTTGCCTTGTGTTTTTTGCTAGGCTTTGGCTTGCTGAAAAAAGTTGGCAAGATGAGTTAGCATTTTGAAACAAAAAGGTAATTATAAACCGGAAATGTCAAAAAGACTTACCCTGGGACAGTTTTCAATGGGGGAAGTTGCGTGGCAGTCGATTCACCAGAAGAGGATAGTGGAGTTTCCTGATAATCAGGGTCAGACGGTTTAAGAGGTTTTCGGATAAGCCCGGCCTTGGGATGAAGGAGGGTCGGAGAAAGTATCACCTCAGTGCGGCGTTTCCGAGCCGGAGTTAGAGAAATCCCGGATGATTCCACTGTCAGGCCGCTATGGCGAGTGGTCCGGCGAAGAGGTTCATGTTGTTGTTTCTTCAAAAGAAAATTAGGATCCAATTGAGCATAAGGATGAGAAAATTGGTATTTCCGGACGGTCCGATGACTTTTTTGTGGAAGAGGCTCTGAATCGGAAGAAAGGATAGTTACCTCAACTTCGGCCGGTTTATCACCTTCTGCCTACTCCTGTGGAAAGTTATCATTAGATACAGATATGAGTACAAGAAAGCAAATTAAAACCGGATTAATTCATATCGGAATCCGGATCATCATCCTCGGCGTGAGAACTGGAGTCAACAGCTGCTTTTCTTTTCTTATTAGCAAAGGTCTTCCGGCGTGCTTGTTTGCCGGTTTTCTCCTGAGGTTTTCTCTTCCAGAAAGGATCATCGGCCTATTCAAAGGAAGGAAAGACAATTGAAATAACGGTTTAAAGGAACGGGTTACAAATACAGGACAAAGCAAAACTTACCGCAGGCAGCTTATTCTTCTTGTAATACGGGGCTAACCCGACTTTGCTGCAGTCTGCTAAGGAGACGTTGAGCATCTTCTTAGCCGATTCAATAACCTCCGATTCAGAGAGTTTTTCCTTGGTAAACCGTTGAGGGTCGTCCGGTTTACCAGAATACTGGCACATCAATTGCGATCGCTGACTCAAGGGAAGAATACTCCAAGAGAGCCAACAACGCATAAAGTCGGTTCCTGTTAAACCGTTGGCCATAAAAGCTTTCAATCTGGAAAGCTGGGACGCAAACCGGGTCCGTTCGACAGAGCTGAGTCGTTGTGGTAGAGGATGATCCTCCGGAATATGATGCTCACGATAACCCGGTAGTGGGTTCTCCCCTTCAGGAGAAGTATCAACACAGTAAAACCATGATTTGTTCCACTCCTTTGGGTGCGTGTGGAGAGCAGCGTGGGGAAAGACAGCGTCTCTCCTTTTCTGGATACTAACACCGCCGAGTTCCTGATGCGGTCCACTGGTGAACTCCGTGCGCCGGTTCAGGTGAAAGAAATCCCGGAACAGATCAACAGACGGTTCTTCTTGCAGGTACACCTCTGAAAATACTTGGAAGTCACAGATATTTGAAATGGAGTTGGGCCCAATATCCCGAGGATGGAGTTGGAAGGCAGCAAGAACATCCCGGAAAAACTTTGAACCGGGGGGG